>JAPYZS010000163.1:0-202529 GCA_030522925.1 Trissolcus japonicus | reverse complement strand
TTTGGCGCTTCAGATATATCGGCATTGGCGCTTTTGATACATTTTTTTGGCGCTTATGATATACTGATAAAACGAAATTGGCGCTTTTGATATATACCGGTTTTGTTTTTTAATTTAATTTTATCTATAAACTAATTAAAGATCAAATAATAATAAAACTTCTTAATTCAAAATACCAAGACAACTAAGAAAACTATGTGACTGCGTATATGCAAACATATACGCAGATATATTTCCTATACCTCTCGGTATAAAAAAGAAAATTATTTTGCCAACATTTTTCCATTTGTCATATTGTAAATAAACGGTTCCGTTTGTTTGTTTTTTTAGTCTGAAATTTCATACAGCCTAATTTATACCTCGGCGGCGAGTCTCACGGTCACACGTTTTGTTTTATTTAACACGATTTTGATGCAAAACCACGAGATACAGTAGTTCCGTGACGACGGCGTTTAGCTATCGTCATTTACGTGTCTCCCTGGCGTCCGTCCTTTTATCCCGAGGAATTCCTCTATTTAAGCGTAGCCTGATGTACACCTTTGTGCCTCACATATTAGCGCACGTACGTTTTCTCCGTCTGTAAACTCACGTCTCATCAATTTTGCATTTCCTAACTTTGTTCCGCTAACGTCCTTAATTCCCGCACTTCGAGCTATAATAACATGCATAAAAGGCGAAATGCGTGAGAAGTTTATTCCCTTGGGAATTGGTCTGAAAAATATGCATCGAGATAGGATATCCATTTGTTTCAACATCTGTTGATTTTGTTGGTCGGACGTATCGGCTGATTGTGTCATTATGATATCGCGTTCATATTTTAATTAATTGAGGTAAAAAAAATTATATCCACCCGGAAATCAAAAAATAAAAACTGAACAAACTAATATTAAAAAATATGTCGATATAAAAGAGTCAAAATTTGAATTTAATATAAAATTCTTAATTCAAATGTGGGCCTGAAAAGAAAAAACATGTATTTCCAACGCTGAGATTCCGCGTATTATCGAACCATAACTATATCGTCAACGGTTTAAAGTATAACTAAAGAGCGATTGAATCAGTACCAGGGCAGAGAGCACTGACCAATGGTTATATACGCAAAGCGTTTTGTAGCTACCGGTATGCATGTGCATGAAGCTGATTCAATACTTATACAATTACGTGTGTTTGTAAAGTAGATCTACTCGTACCGCGGTGTCCAGGAAGGAAATTTTCTATCGATCGCGTCGCATTTTGAGGTCAGGGCGCTGCGCCACGACTGCAGCCCGCGGACGCCGCGAAACCGGCAGCTGCTCGTGCCGGCTAACCGGCAATTCCAACCGGCTTGAGAAATTAGATCGGTACTTTTTCGATTATCTATACAGTTGAGTTGGACTTCATTAAGCGAAAATAAAAATTTGCTTTGGAGATAAAATTAAGTTGGAAACAGAAAGTTGAGACGCTCGACGAAACTGATATCTTTGAAATTATTTGAAAATCATACTACCAGAGACAAAAAATATCATTTAATAACATTTTTTTTCATAAAGTTTACCGAATCGTAAACAAAAATCGTTGAATTTTAGATCTCAATATTTTAGTTTTAAATTCAAGAAAGTTTAACTTAAATATTAAGAACGGTTATTTAAAAATAACTTCGTTGTTACGATCGTTGTAATGTTGGCAGGAAAAACGATTCTTCATAAACATAATGATTTTGTCTGCAATGCAGTCTAGCCATACACAATTTGAAATTTTTTACTGATATAATTATCTCCACGAAATACGACTGAGTTTTACCACCCTGTAACAACTCCTGATGAAACTTTATAAGATCGCTGCCAAACATTTCGTGTCACTCTAAATTTTAACCCCTCTTTATGGATCCTTTAATCCGGAAAGTAATTCAATTTTCAGAGTTTACGGCAAACTATTTTTACCTGCTACCTAGATTTAATTAAAAAAAAGGTTCTCTTCAAATTTTCAAATAATTTTTACTAAATCTCATATACGAAATTTGAAAACAAAAGCTCATAAAATGGGTCGAATTTTTCAGATGCGGTCTAAGAAGAACAAAAAAACAATCGGCGATGCGGTCTCACTACTGGATTGAAAAATTTTTCGAGGCGGAAGTGGCATAGACAAAAGCCGGGTGCTGACAGTGTTCCGGTAGTTACTGTAGCGCTATCAGCTGTAACTCTTCCAAGGTTATCGAGGCAGGTGAGCGTCACGCCTCGCGGACCTCGAAACTCCCCCGTTGATGTCGCCCGAGGACAAAAATTTGACCAAAAACCCGAAGGAAGTGACGATACCATCGGAACGGGCTCGCTCACAATGGGTCGGTCTTTTTTTTTCTGCAGCTGTCAGTCAATGCAACCTTTGTCATCTGCCTTTAATTGCGAATGAAAGTTATCAATTGCACGACCACCTTGAAATTTACCGTTAGTCCAAATATAAATGCAAAAAAAACCAACCGAAAAAAATGCATTTTAAAAACTCTCGTTAATTTTCTGGAAAAAAAAAATTTCAAAAATTATAGTTTCAAGATGTAAACGTTTTTTGCACAATTTGATTATTTAAAAAAACTTGAAAAATGAATCGGATAAATCTCATATGTCGGACTTTTTTGTTACAATTTTTTAGCCAGAGTGCGACTTGAAGATGTAAGAACATGAATGACCAGACCACATGTCGTTTTGTGGCATGAAGATGCTTTCTCTCTGTGGTATTGAATCTCCATAGTGGGATGGACGATCTCGTTTGAAAGGGAGTATCTTGTGTCGAAGGAGGAAAGAGAAACGTCGTCTCGTGAAAACCGCAGAAGTCGGCTACAGTCACCTCAATAACAATAAGAACCTGACACCCTCGCTGGCTCAGCGAAATTACACTCGCAGTAACAGCGGAAGTCTACCTCGCTTCCTTCAAATTATTCTGTTTTTCATCTTATTTCATCTACGCGCTATGCTTTGTGCAAAAATGTATTATCCTGTTTCGCATCCAACAGAAAAGAAAATCTGTACGAATCATTTCTCAAAACTATAAGAAATCTGTTGAATCTCAGATGAAATTGGATTTCAAAAAATCTGATGATTTTTTCATTGATTCATAAAGTTAAATATAAACTAAATATAAGTGGCTCCCAACATCTACTTAAAAGTATACCCTACAGAGTATGAGCAAAGTTCACTCATGACTATTCAAAGAACATAATATAATTCGAAACTTGGTTCTGCGCTTATAAGTAATGATGTAATGAAGTTACCATTCGCGCAAAGACATAAGTTATGACTCCTTAAATTATTTATCTTCGGAAAAATAGAAATCAGATCGATATGAAGATTATAGTAAATGTTTTAACGGAGAAAAAAGTGTACCAATCATAGTATACAGGCAAGAAAAACAAGATCTTAATTTGATATTCACTTTTGTTCATAAAATACTTTTTCGACAAGATTTTGAATGAAAAACGTTTTCCTGTTTTATTTTTTCATTTCTTATGAGGCTGTTACAACACTGAATAATTTGTCGCGAATCACTCTGTTCCCCATTCATAACATTGTATCATCCCATGATGTGAACCAAATGAATTATGCACTTGGATATAACGATAACCCGTGCACACCACTAATCTAAAAACGGTGCTGAGATGTTCCGTTAATATTGAATAATCAAGACAATTGACTTAACCTGGGAGTTTATTTTTCTTGGCACGCGATTTTCCCCGCGCGCACCAAAACCGTTTTCCATTCCGACCGCGAAAGATAGCGAGTAATAATCGTTTTGAAGCGCAATTATGTCTTTTTACTCTATTTGATTGAATAATTGTAGACTTTTGCAGTTTGAAAAAGAAAAAGTCTATAAGTAAGTAATATTAATTGGCCAGTGATAGTTTTCTTCAGAAATCTAAACTAGAGTGTGTAATCGGTTTAAATGATGAACAAAAATCAGGAAGAAAGCATTTGCCTTGATTATATCGCAGAGGGAAAGCAGACGAACAATTATCGTCAGAGATCAATTTTCAGGAAAATATAACGTTATAATTTTATAAACACGTAGATTATTGAAAATTTAATAGTCACTTATTGGGATGGAAATTGTATCGGTTAGAGTGACAAATTACCACATACACACGTATCATAAAAAATAATATTTCAAATTGTCGATGATTTTGTCAATCATTTGTCAAAAAATATACAAAATGTTGTTAATAAGTGTTAATTGAGGCGATGAATAAAGGTGACTTTGTATAAAAAAAACGATATGACGTCCTGCGTTGAAAATCAATAATTTTATACTGGATTAACTTTGTAATTAAGTTGATTAAACAAAAATTGCAAAGTACTGCTATAATAGAGGATGGATAGTTAAAATAATAAAAAAATTTTAATTATCAGACGACAAAATGGCGATGTTAAACAAAAAAAACAAAATTATTCTTATATTGTTTTGGTACATATTTCGAATAAGCCCATGCACAAAGTTTGAAAAAGTACCTCGACAATTACTGCAATCAAAAAATTATTCACAAATATTGCATTGTTTAAATTAGCCATAAAAGTTAAAATGTGTAACGATGTTTTGCGAACGTTGCTCGAAATAGAGGGAATCTCTTGCATAAGTAAGATACATACATCTATATTTTATATAAATAATCCACCGATCAATGTGAGTACGATTTGTTATTTTCTACATGTATTTTCTCTCTAAACAGGATTATTTTTCAAGGTGGACGAAATTAGATTTGCAAATCAACCAGATGTTTAGTAAGGGCATTTTCTAACCTGGCGCCATAACGCCAGGAACATGTAGTGCCAGCACGATATTGATCCCGCGGCTAAGTCACGCCACAACCTGAAATCACCTCTGCCAAGCAGTCTTCCGCAGGGAGGTAGGGCCAGTCGATTCATAATTTCTGTTCGCGTCAGGAAATGCGTAATTACGATCAACGGATCTTGCAGTCACTTTCCTCGGAGCCGCACGATGTATTCGTGCATGCACCACGACTTCCATTGTCGCAACGTGAACTGCTCACATGCACAAAAGCCAGGCGATTTATCGCCCGCAGCGAGCAAATTCTTGGACTTTTTTCCGTCCACCAGAAGTATCACATCGGACCGAACCTTTTTTTTCCTTCAATTGTTTGTTTTCGTGCCGATAATGCATGCAAAATTTCAAGCCAAGACGTAATTTACATCCTGACTTGGGTCATTTATCTCGCAAATATGTATTTGGGTTTTCAAGTCAATCAAATGCAAACAAATTTGTTTTCAGCTGAATTTCAATCTGATTATCAGAATCAGGAAGACGCGGTGCATTAAATAAAAGGACTTGCATGTTTTGGCATGTTCTTTCATTGAATACTGAATGCTGATGTTAATGCGCATTTCGAGACAAGTCTTTAGTTTTTGCACATTTTCCCCTTACAAAATTGAAACAAAATGTAGCTCGCAAAAAAAATGAAAATGACTTCATAGATCCTTTCAAAATTAATGCAAAAATTATCGGTTAGGAACAAGAAATAAAAATAAAAAGTCCTGCGTCACCTTCGCACTAACACCTGCTTCTCGGCCTTTGCGATATACCCCTATTTTTTATTATTTCTCCCCTTACGGTCTATCTTTCTTCCCCGCATTTCTACCGTCTTATCACCTGACATCGCCAGCTAACGTTTGGCCTTATCGGTAACGGTCCTATTTTTGGAATCTCCGCCTATTCTTTGCGTGACCCAACGCTGATCAACGCTGCAACTACGAGGGTGTAGAATTTCAGCTAAGAAATGTGCAAGAAAATCAACGTCCACGAAGACCTCCAAGAAAAGTCATTTAAATTCTCATTCTTGCAGAGTGAATATGAATTTTAAGGGCTAATTTCGTACAAGGGTTCAAATCGAGTCGTTAAGGATCGGTTAATTAAATTTCAAAGTGTGGAAATTGTCATGGGACGGTTTTACGATAACGACTTTGGGAAATAGAAGTAAAATCGCGATTGAAAAAAAATTAACGCCTCCCTCGTATATCTGGTGGGAACATTTTTAGAAGTGCGATTCTTTTTCGTTTGGAGCGATTTTGTAAACGACAATAGTCGTATTACGAGAACGCGATAAACAAAATCGATTCCCTGGTAAAATTCAACTTCTGCAGCTATTTTAGCATTAAATGTTAATTTTTAGTGCGAAGAAATAAAGCCTCAATCTCGGGAAGAATCTAAGCCGAGGTAACTAGTTTATATTATAGTTGTTGATAAGACCTCTTAAAAATGAAAATATTGATTATTCGTATCTTTAGGGAAGATCGCGTTATGGTTTCTGGTCACGCAACGGAGAAACAGAAGTCTAGGTATTATCTCGTACAATAATTTATACCAAAGAAAATCGTTATGAACTTTTCCTAGATCCGAGAGTTCGCGCACAAAAATTGTTTGCGCTTGAAAATTAAAATTAAAGACGAGTGCCAACTCAGATACATGTTTCTTAACATTCAACCTCTTAATGTTTGAAAGCAAATTAGGAAACTACAAGGCAATTAAGTCGAAAAATCTAGTCGTAAAAATTTGTCATAAATCATAGGGCTGCAACGCTATTAATTCGTATTTCACCTGTGATGGTACTTTTCTTCAAAACAGGTCACATATATTATTTAAAGGCCACGAGCAACTTTTTGATCTTCAACAGTCCTAATAGAATTGCAACTCAGGTTATAACATCGTAATCAAAATGATATTCATCATTCCAAAACTTCAGTCGCAAATTATATCAAGTTGAACTGTATTACTGAAACTGCATTTGAACTAAAAAATGAAACTGAAAAAAGAAGGTCATACAAAAAGTTTTGGGGCTATTTCTGTTTCAATGTTTTACGAACCAAAAGATCAGACCTTTTTGAAATTCAATCTCGAACTATTGAATCAACTCGATTGATAATTTAGACCCGATGGAAACTAAACAGAATTCGGTGGTTTGGAAATTTCGATCAAACAAGATCCAAAATCCAAACCCAACTCACGATTCGTTTGGGGACGAATCTACGATGGCGCTGGAAATAAAAATCGGCGTATATCGCGTAAAGCTTGGATCGACTTAGGCGGCGCTCGTGCATACAAATAGGAGAAAAAAATGAGGCAAAAATTGGCTCGGAAAAAGGTTTGAGTGGCGTTTCTACGAGGGAATCGCGTGACTACTCGCGGATCAATAGTTCGGCCTCAAGTAGCCGCACATTCGAGCTCCAAGGCGCACCTAAACGGAGCCCACACTTATTTCATAGCAACTAAGAACAATCGCTTTGTCATAACGTGTCGTTAAGTCTGCGATCGTACGTTGCTGCTATCAAACGCCGCTGCCACGATCTGTCCACGCTACAAAATGCAAAACGATCGTTCTTATCACCGCGACACACGTTTCCGCCGGTTTCCTTTTTTCTGTTATTAGCGCTTCGAATATATGCTTTCGCGTATACCCTTTTATCTGATTGTGCGTTGAAAAAAAATATGCAAAAAAAATGCGACGATATCCTGAGAAAAGCTTGTGCCAACCGAGACCGAACATTTGAGATATTTTTCTTCATTTTCTCCGCGTGTAATACGAAACTGTTTCGGAAGAATAGTGAAATGCAGATCTTCCCAAAAGATCGGTAACTTCTTTTACCACTACGGTGAAAATATTTGAATGAAAATAAAATAATTATAATGAAACAAAAATGTCTAAAAATATAACAAAAAAACTGAACTAAGTTTGAAATTAAATATCGGAAAAATTGATGGTTTTTCGGAATCAATTTCGATTTTTCGATCATCTTTTCTATGTAAGGGCATTATTTTTTTTTACTCAATGTTTAAAAAATAATGAAAAAACTAGTCTCATCGTTCTCCTGAGTTATTCAAATTGTTCCAAATTTTATTGTGTTGGTTTGACGAAACAGAGTGCAAAACGCATAATTTGCAAAAACAAATAGACCTTAGATAACACCGTCCAGCGCTACGTTAAATTTTCATTCAAATAAATGCTTTGTCAGTTTTACGAGAATTTTATAGCGTTCATGAATAAAACGTGTAAGGAAATATCGCGCACAATGTAGCGCAGCTCGGTACTTCTCGGTAAACCGTTGGTATTCGTGACAAAACCATTAAACGGTGAGAAAGTGAGATAAAATAAGTGTACAACTTTTGTCTACTTAATTTTCACAAATAAAAAAATATCTCGATCATACACGCGGAGCCCTCCAACTTGTGTATATCATTTTTGGAAGATATTTTACAAGACAAAATCTTCCTCGCCCTCGATATATTTCATAATAATCAGAGATATAAATTTCGTTATCAGCGTCTGAAATCACGTAATTGTTGTGCCGAAACAAAAACGTCGCCGGCAAATTTTTTTTAAAAGTCATAAACCATTAATTTTCACGTCGACTAGTCGTGCTTGCGTTTCATATAAAGCATGTTTCAAATAATTGGGTGACGGGGAAATTATCGCTCGATATCTATGTACACCTACTGATATATAGGATGAACGTTCGTCTTACGCCGCGTGTGGAAAGCAGAAAATCAACGTACTTCTGTCGTCTTTCTGAATCGACGAGAACCCCTTTTTGTTCGTTCACCTAGAGATTTCTATATAGAGACAGTAAAGCATCACCTCGATCTGAGTAAAGCGGCCGGCGACTTACATGACACACAGATGACACAATTCTTACATGAGAGACGGATTTTCTCATACAAAAATTCTCGTCACACATCGAACACATTTTTTTCATAGATCCAGAGATTAACCGAAAATAAAATCTCAGATACATAAAATCTTAGGCATTTGTTTTTTTTTTTTCATTTTTAACCGTCAGTCCCAATTTACAAACTTGTTTTATTGAGCTCTCACTCCTAGTTAGATGAAATTCAAAAAAAAAATAAATAAACAACAAGCAAGAAAAACAAAAATGCAGTATTTTCATTTTTAATCAACCTCTCTGAAACCTTGGTGCAATGTTGCATCAGGTTCATTAACCTTTTGATTGACGCGAGGCAAACCATCAAAAGCTCCTTTTCACAAAATGAGATCGTCTTAAAAGGGGGGAGAGATTTCAAACAATTCTTTTTTTAATTTTGAAACAACGGCCGAATCCGATTGAGCGATCAAAACGAACTCGCCGAAACACGCGGAAGGCAATTCGAACGGACGGCTTTTCTGGAAATGGTGAACCAAAAGAGGCGAGTGGGAGGGAGCGGGTAATTTGAAAGTCAGCCGGAATAATGGGGAAAGCACCCTTATTGCTTTATGGCGTGCAAGACGGCCGAACAGGAAGTAGGAAAGAGAAGGAGGGAAGTCTCGGCTTATCCGCATCGAGCAATGGCAGCTCGTATCGATCGAGCTGCTTACGTGAAGCTTGCAAAAATGCGACATTTCGTTGCTTTGTTGATTCATGTTTTTTTTTTTGTTTCTAAATAATTAATTGCATGGGGAAATAAACCTTTAGTTAAGATTTACCGGCAGGCGATGAAAAATTCCTGCAGAAAAAGAGATTTTCCTTCGGATTTATGACGGCGGCCGTTCATGATGGCTGAGAGAGGTTTTACGAGATACACATTGTTGTCAGTTTATTAATCTTTCATAACGACTTCGAACTTGTTCAACTTGATGATGTTATTAATCAAGCATGAAAAACAAACGAGATCGGGTGCGAGTATAAAAATGATCCTGGAAAATTTAATCCTCCCGTTGAAAAGGAAACATTTTTTACCGCTCGAAACATTCAAAAAAATCTAGACAAAAATATATTTGCAAGAACAAAAAATAATTTGTTAGAAATTGTTAGAAATACAATGTTGAGAATTTTTCGAGCGTTCATTATCAAAATAGATCATTATACTTTTTTTCTGTTCGTCCACGTGTTTCATCAATCAATATCGCATGCTGTTAAAAACATAAGAGCGTGGTGCCGTGCAATAGCGCGAGTCACGTAAATGTCGTGACTCGCAGGAACGACACGAAAATTGCACAAATCTTGTTATTAACTTTTCAATATACAATTCAGCTTGCAAGTCGACGGGTAGTGTCGAATAATAATGGCGACAATCAAGTGAAAATGAAAAATTTATCCGGACAAAAAACATTCAAAGAAGAACAATAAGTCTAATATTTCTTTGGACGGAAAAACTGTCCGGGATGCAGGAATGAAAAATGCATGTGTCTCGCGAACCGCCCTTTTACCGGGTGACTTCTTCGCGATTTTTTATTGTCATCACGATTTGGAATTAACAGTCAAATTGATTTCTCTGAAGCATACCTGAAGACATAAAAATCAATTACGATTGCAAATGGCATGTTTGTTTTTCCTCGACCAATCGATATCTCGGTCTCAAATGTTCAAACTATCTTTTTTTTTTCACAAAATTTCAGTCACTACTTTTCTAGAATATCTATATAGGAAACTTTTTTTTTTCCAAAATTGAAACCACAATTTCGAAAAGTTATTTGGAATGCTCAGTGTATAGTCAAATTCATCAAACAAATAATGAATTTGCAAATTGCAATTTCTTTCGGCAACATTGTCGGCGAATGTTTGGGAAGTCAGTTAAACCTAACGCTGCTCTATCCGCACGAACGCACAACTTTTTGAACTCGGCGGGTGTATTCGGTAAGTTTGCAATTCGCAACACGAGACGTTGCATGCCCGAACAATATCGGAGAAATATTAAAAACTGTGTAACAAACAACAAAAAACATAGGTGTTAAACTGCCGTAGTCGATTTTTTTTTATTTTCCGTTCCAAAATTCTGTCAAATTTTACTGACTCAAATCGGACATTACTTTTGACCTAATTTTCAGCCTAGCCTCTCTCTCCTGGATGAGAAGTTCTTGAGGTGTCACGGTGTTCTGTTCGAAAACGTTACGCTCCACGAGCTCGACGGAAACATCAGGTGGAAGCCCACCTGTCTATTCTAACGAGTGCCTCAGTGACGTTTCCTCGAATCAACTCTCATTTTCACGACGATATTTCTTTTTTTTTTTTTTTTTTTGATAATGAAAATTTTGTTTTTAAATTGGACAGAAACGAATATAAAAATCTCATTTAAAATGAAAAAAAAGTTAAAATAAAAAACAGTAGAAAAAAATTGTGTACTGAAAAAAATAATTTTGCGTTTGGAATAAAAAGTACTCTTCAAAGAAATGCGGTTAATGAAAAAAAAACGTCTGCCAATAAACGAATTCAAATGAATTACATTTGTACTGCGGTTCGAATGGGTCGATCATGGAACGGAAAATCAGATCATAGGACCAGCTTTTTGCTATACCGCGGAGTAATTTCAATAGTCCATTCGCACAATGATTCGTGGTTATGCAGTGAATGAATATTGAAAAAATCAACGGTAAAAAATATAAATATAAACAAAGAAATGTATTTTTTTGTGCACTTTTAATTTCTTTATTTATGATTTTTATTTGAAAATACCATTCAATAAAAAAAAAGTCAATGAATAATGCTATATTTTATTGACATTTTTTTTTTTCAAAAAAAGAAACAAACAAAAACCCCGCACGGACGAAAATATATTTTAAAAATATAAATAAAATATATTTTTTGTATGCAAAATAAAATATATTTTGTATATAAAAAGTTTATAAAAAGCGGCAATAAGTATAATAAAATGAAATATATTTTAGCAACTATATTTTCATCCATGAGGGTGTAACATGAAGTCAGATATTTTTTTAATTTTTTCATGATTGTCGTAAGTGACAAAACAGAATTATTAATTCAACACTGAATTACACGTTGTGACAGCATTTATCATCGGGATTGTCATTAATAATAACCTCTTTGATTGCATTATTCATTTACCATACGCTCGGTTGGGTCATGTGAGAATACGCGGCTGTGCTCGAACAGTGACGCGTGTTTGTCAAAAGGCACACAATTGTCAAGAGCAAACGCACAAGTATATTCGAGCCGCAATTTCTTTATCAGTGTTTTCTCTCAGCAAACAATAAACTTTCGTCATTGACGTGTCAGTCAAGAACATTTGCGTTAACTTATCTTGAATGACAACAAAAATGACTACTTTCAATTTCGTTAAATCTACACTGTAAAAAAAAGTGGCATTTCAGAGCAAATTTGCTGTACTTTTAAAGCTCAACTTGAAAATTTTTGAATTTGAACCAATCCAATCGATTGATTTTAAAGTTTAGCTTTAAAAGTACAGCAACTTTGGTCCAAAATTCCATTTTTTTACAGTGTAACTTTGCTCATCTTATACTTCCTCCTATATTTTTTGTTCACGATTAGCTTCACGATTAGTAGCACGATTTTTGAAACGTCGCTACAAGAAATTTGACACATAAATTCGAGCAATTTACGTTCACTAAATATTTTTTATGATTGAACACACAAAATGCTCCTGCATACTTTTCATGCTCTCTAAATATCAATGCGGCATTGATCAAGCGGAAAATGTGCGTTCGATGAAAGTTCGCCGATTTACAAATGTGCGGTTTCACAGTCACATGATGTCAGCAACCGAAACATATATATAGATTTAAAAAAAAATTCCTTCCAAAATGTAAAATTGAGGTATACAGGTAATTGTTCATTACAAAAATAATCACAGAAATATATGAACGTATGAATGATATAGAACAAATCAATAAATGATTAATCGTTGTTACCATAACTAAATAAAATAAATAAGTTGATTCCATATAACTAATTCAATACAAATTGAATTTTTTGTTCCTCTTTTCCGCCCAATGAAACACCATGATGATAAGTAATTGAAAAAAAACAAGCGAATAATTATCGAGTCGAACGTCACCGCGGGATCGATAAACTTTTTTTCCCCATTTTTTTCTTTCTAATCTATAAATAAACTCAGCAAATATAAAAAGCCACACCGCACTCATAAATTCGTAATTCCAGTCGATAGAGAGGAATTACTGCGTTGCAATTTCGCTGCACCGATGATACTTTAATCGTCTAATTAATCTAAAGTAATTTACGCGCATGCATCTGTGTGAGTGAAACTCACGTTTTTCATTTCAAAAGTCGGTAAATGAATGCACGATGACCGATGGGCCAAATAATGAGGTTTTGTGTGCGAAATCGACGGAATCGTCAAAAGGAGGGAGGGGCGAGGGAGGCTCCGCGCGCAATTGAATGAAAATGAATTACGCAATTTGGCGGGTTCGCATGAAAAGTGAAGACTGGTTGAAAAGGATCGGGCTGAAAAGCCAAGTGGAGGCGATGTAAAGAAATGGTGTTAATGTCATGTTGGAGCCAAATTACACCCCTCGGTTGGATATGCCGCGTCCGAGGGTATTTATCGACCGCGTTGCCATGCCAGCCCGCGTGTATACACAAGACCATCAACCACTATCATTGATCATCGCTTACAGAACCTGTGTGTACACGAGTACGTGAATTTCGCGTGTTTACGCGAGCAATACACCTTCGAGTTCTTTTTTCACGCGGTGCGCACACATACGTGCGCAAGATACAAAAAATCAACACTCATTAGGATCAAAGTTGAGCCCACACGAGACGCAATGAATAAGTCAATCTATGCATACAAAAAAGCCAGCGCTTTGTTATTAAGCTACACTCTTCTTGTTTTTATCCTTTTATTTATTTTGCGACGGTTAACAATTGCGTCGCGTATCGGCAAAAATTGTTTTCACCTTTCGTCGTCCAAGATTACCATGCAAATAAAGCGAAAAATTAAAGGCACAAGAAAAGTCAAGCGGAAGGAGAACTTTCCTTAACTTTGTTAATTTTTTATTTCTTCTTTTTTTTTTTTTGTATGTTTCAGTTGGACAAGTTGTTGACCTTTTTGAAGTAAATAATTCAGACTTTTATTTTATACTTTTGGATGGTCGGAAATGATGCTTTGAAAAATGTATAGCACGAGAATTTTGTCTACTTCGAAAGTGTGTCTGAAATACACGCTTAACGATTCTACGAAATACACCTGAGAAATCTTCCTTATAAGATAACCTCGTTCCTGAATCATGACCGAAAGTGACCTCCGCGTTTTTGAATATAGTTTAAAATCACACTTGCCAAGTCTCCCTCTCTCTTTGAAGCGCAAGATAAATATTGACTCGAGGTTTTATAATTCTGAATACACATTTTATAAATTCGTAAATTCTGGAACTTTCATCCCTCCTAGTTTTGGTGTCTACACGAAAATGCAATTCCGGTCAAATTGCATGTTACCGATGTTTGAATAAATGATAATCATTATTCATGAAGGACTATTTCCTGCAGATATACCCACGGTGACGTTTGTTTACAGATAAATATATTACAGTGTACAGTCTAAGGGTTGATGATTCCGAGGGAAAAATCTGTTCTATAACTTGGTGTCATAGCCTGCGGCTTTATAAATAGGACAATAACTTTTGTACACTTTCTCGCTAAGTCCGTATGCAAATGCTAAGTCGGGTAGTTTCGATTGTTAAGACATATATGCCGCGCAGTTAAATTACAACTCTGAGTTTTACATAGAAAATCTTATATTAAAAGCGTACTTATTTTGTTTTTTCCATTGCTTATTAATGTTTATGAACAATAAAAATTTATCATTAACTCAAACTTGATTTATTTTTCAAATTCAAAAACTTGAAATATTAGTAAACAATTGAATTGAATTAGAAATTTTATTAATCGGTGTAATAGATGCAGCACGAGCGATTGAGTTATTTCTTTGGTCGGAATTGACGACTGTTGATGTCTTCAAAATCACCCTCCTAAATTTATGCCGCCCCTGTTATCCAGGTGCTTGTAATAATACCATCCGCACGTAAAGGTCGTGACTAACAAACTCACTCCTCATATCATCGTACGTCCGACCTATATTATTCAAATTAATAACATTCAATTGTAATCATTGACTCGACAGTCAAATTTTTCTTGTTTCTCAAAAAAATTTAGAAGCAAAAAATTAGGAGTGTCGTGAATTTTAATTAATTGTATGGCTTTGAAAAAAAAACTAGTCGTGTGGAATCTTATCGTTAATTAGAAATTCCGCTAGCGAAATCGAAAAAACAATGTAAACGCGCACGGTGGCAATGAGAAAAATGTTATGTAAAAAAGCGCGATTTCAATACGATAAACAAAACCGCTTCTTCTGTTCGTGAAAATCAATGTCGCATTTCCTGTGCGTTGAATAAATTAGTATAGAAGATATAATCTTTTTTTAAACAAAGAAAAAAAACAAATCAGTTGATGAAAATAAATGCAATACGAAATTTCTTTTGCCTTTTTTTATTTAATTTTTCCCCCCACATATCATCAGAACGGACAGGTGTGTCGGCGCAGGAAAGTGTGGGCGCCTATACATTAACGTACAAATATCTGTCAACATTTCATGGTCGCAACGCCCTATAAAGTTCGATTCTTGTTAATTACCAAGCATCACTTTGCTAGTCGCTTCCGAAATTCATTTAGCTTGAATCAATAATGAACAAACCTAAAACCAAAAAGAAAAAAAACGATCGCACGTGGTTCTTTGTTGCATGTGATCCGTTTCATGATTCCTTCAATTTAGCTTTATTATCTTAGATGCGAGAGAACATGAATTCTATTCCCGCATGGATGTTGTTTGATTCGATTTTCCGCACGAACAATTTGAAGAGCAGCCGCCAAACAGTTACGGCTGATTTGTCGGGAATTGCTTTTCATTGATCACAAATTTCGTATGCCATTTTGAAAACGGAAACATTCGACTGAACCTGGTGAGAAAAAATGAAAAACTAAAATGTGGAATGAATGGTCAAACTCAAAACTGAACAGGAATCTGCTTGAAGATGAGAATAAATACACAACTTTTATGATTGACGAAATTTAGTCATTTCTTTTTATTTCTTTTTTTTTTTCATTTGGTTTCGTTTTATTGATAGAATAGCCTGCATCTCATCGTACACAAAAGATTTACACATTATCATATCTTCTCTTACGAATGGAAAAAAACCTGTCACAATCGTCAATCGACGGATCAGTGTCAATGCGTGAAACTTTTGCAGTATCGCTGAATCGGCGTTCAGCAAGTGATGGCATTGCAAGATCCACGATTATACATTGCACATCTGTGAATTCTTCCAGTGCCAAGACCCGCCAGAACCCTTTCATTTTCGTTCCATCCATTTATTTATTTTCTATTTTATTTCCTTCTATGCTCCAATTGTGATTGACTGAAAAATCGGCAGGTGAAATTTTTTGTTTTCTTTTTGTTACTTTCTTCCTTTTTGACTTCCATCTATTACTTCAAACCAAAACAAACTGAACCAAATGGGGGAATTCGATCCTGTCGCAATAAAATACTTTTTTCATTGAAATTCAACTAAAAACAAAACGTCCGGTAGAAAATCGACGAAAAAACTGGAGAATTTTTTTGAGCAGGACAATAAAAATAAAGCACCGACGAAAAGAAGATGAAAGAAAAGTGATCGAAGATTGCGAAAGTATAACTTTTTCGAGGTGGTGAAATTTACGAGTTTGCTGCTGCAGAAAGAAGTTGAGGTATAACTATAAGATAGAACAAAAGAACCAGACGAACGCGGTTAACTTTGACGCCTTGTTTCAAAGGCGACGAAATATCACTGACATAACTAGATGCATCTACCGCGAACCGGAAATGTGATTTAACTTTCAAAAAGATTTTTTCGTTTTATTATAATTTTTTTATTTTTTGCTTTTACTTTTTAGACTGTAACAAGTATTTTGTTCATAATGAATCTTTTTTTCTGACAAATTAAAAAAATTAACGTTTTTGTTTTTTATAGTTAGTTCTATTTTTTCATTTTTTTAAATTTTCTTCTTGTTTTTTTAATTGATTCACATATAATAAAATTATGGAATTAAAAGGTACATTTTGAAAACCTACAACAATCGTCAAAATTCTAATAAATAATAAACTTTCCATCAATTATAAAAATAAATAATCAATGTTGAAAATTATTTCCTTCGAATGAATCTCCAATAATTTAAATTAATAACGAGCAAAATTAATTGACCAGAAGTAAATATGCCAGATGAAAATTAATGACTAGATGTTTTATCGTGTAAATATACTATGAATTATTCAAGTTTGATTTAGCCAGTTCTTGTTTCTAGGCAACGTCGAACAACAAGAAAAACATTCGAAAAAATTAAGACCGTTTAAGAAACATATTTTCTTTTTCAACCCGACGCGATCTGCGAAAGAAAGTCACGTGTGCTGCATGAGCGATAAGCTATCGCGAAAATTCTCGCGATTGCTTATGCGAATTTCTTCAAACGCTTGATTGCAATTACAATATGCTAGCGATAAAAAAATCGTTACAGTGTTTCGTAATTATTCGTCTGAAAAAAAACCAGACGAATTTCAAAATTCAATATAAAAACTAAATTCTTTTTTTTTTCTTTTTAAAATCCACGTGCACCCAGTCAGCATAAAAAATTTCACCTCACTAAAATCTCAGTTTTTTTTTTACAAATGCACGTTAAAAATTGTTCGATAAAAATTCACTGCTGATTGTTTCAAAAAATTTGTTTCTCCACTTTCAAAAAAAAAACCTGCCCGAGGGTAACAAAAAGTTTCCAACTAAATTGGAAAGCTTTCGCAAAAAATCGGCAAAGAAAATCGATGGAAAAAAGTTGACAGGCGACGGTGATTAAAAATGAAACGTGAATCAAAAACGAGGAACAGGCGCGTTCGAAGGCGCGTCACACACTAACGAAACGGAGCTGCCACCGGGCGAAGTTTGGTGCATCAGTTCAAGGTGTGCAGGTCGCAACAAAGTTCGGCTCGGGGGCGCTCGGAGCCCGTCGTTCGGCGTTCGGCTTGGTCGGCTTTTGCGAGTGCAACTGACGCAAAGTACAAAAGTGTGACTGACAAACTCGAGGGGTTGTTCGAAACTCGCGACCGGCGTCTGCGCGCACCCCACCGCCGAACTCCCGTTCGATCACCCCTTCTCTCGTGCCCTTTTTTTTTCACGTCACTCAATTTTCCTGACCGGTGTTGAAGTTGAGGATTTAATGAGCAGAAAGAATTACCTCGGCTGGTATATAAATATTTTTCTTTTTCTCTCTCCTATATATAAGAGGAGACAAAAACGTGTACTCCAGTTTTAATTAAAAATTAAAAAGTCCATAAACTGTCGCCAAAAATCGTGGGAAACAATTAGATTACTTTATTGGGTACGCAAAAGGTTCAATCAAACTTGTATCGTCGGAGAGAGATTTTTATAGACCCCGATTATGGCGTTCCTTTAGCGATTGTTTTAGGGCCGATTTGGCATCGAATCGTAAAATGTGTAATGACTATTAAGCTAGAGCGTGCTCACAAACTAACAATAAAATTTCCCGGACAACAAATTGGTTTACATGACTCGGTACCATCAAAATATTTCGCAGCTAACTGTTAACGATTTTTCTTTTTAAATAAGCCGGAAGTGCGCGCATATATTACGGGGATGCGAGGCCCTAATAAAAGCTCATTAGACCGGCAATAAAATTCAGTTCTACACAAGCTGCAGATTTCATTAACTTCTTTCTGCACGGCCACACGGCAATCTGGATTGCTCATTACATCACAACGAAGAAAAAAAAATATCCGAGGGAGGAAAAAAGAACTACTTTTGCCTTCAAATAATCAATTAAAAACGAGGCTTTTGATCTTGTCATAATTAAAGCCACTCGCGTACCGTCTTGAACCTCGCGAATCTATCGCTGTTTGATGTCTGATAATTGGATTGATTTATCCGATAACCTGGTCGTTTACCTCGTTCAGATTAAAAGCGCATAATTGTAGGAAAATATAGACGGGACAGACATAGCCTCGTGAACAAAGACAATTATTATCATGTAAGTGGATGCTAAAGTTAAAACACTGTCATTTCACTTTGTTGCACTCCATTCCAATCGATATACAAAAGATGTACGCCCAGGCTAAAAGTACAACAATCAATAAACTCTGATATAGATACGACAATGAAATAAATAACAAGCGCAGTTTGTTACTTTTTTTTAGTAGCTTTTTAAAGTGGTCTTAGATTTCAATTCATTAATTTAATTGAACTTGAAGTTATAATAATTAAAATTTATAAGTCGTTCATTAATTTAAGAAAGATATGCGATTATTTTAAAACCTTTCCTTGATTTTTAAAATGTGATTACGAACTTTTGTTACAGCTTAAAAATGTTCACCGCGTAAAAAAAGTGTAATTAAAAACTTTCTGACACTTTTGGTTGTAATTCGTCAGTCCTTTAAGAACAACACTCGACAAGTTTTTTTGGTTTGCATACGAACTTGAAGCCAGAAATGGTCATGTACTCGTCAGAGTCACGCTGCTCCGTATTTGTATTTTCGATTGCGAAACTCTATGGCACGTTTTTTCAATGATGACACTTATTATTAAGGTAAAATTTTTTTTTCAAATCCTTATTCAACCAGATCTGCAATTTTTTTTTAGTCAACCAATTTATATATATTGTCGCAACTTATCTACACTTGAATTTACTGATTGATTACAAAAATCATAACGATTAATATAATAATAACATGAATACAATTTTATCTTTTATGCAAGTGTAGAAGAAATGCTAAATTGATCATATCATAAATTCAAAGCGAACTTTTTCTCATTAGGTAATAACTGCTTGACCTTTTGCAGTGAAACATAAATCTGGAAAGATTATAAGGGGTTAGAACACGCACACGAAGAAAATCATAAAAAAATGATGAAGATACGAAGGTTAGAGAAGGAATAAAAATCAGTCGATCGTTAATCGTAATTAGTTACTTGCTCCGAGTTCAAACAAACGAATCTTTTTGGCTTAAAAATATGGCAGGCAGGATGAATTTTACTTATATAGTTATTTTTATGGATGCTCGCGCTATTTCTTTCTGTAATCTCTCTCTGCTTAACCAAAAAACTTTAATAAAATGTAAACTTTCATCTTCTAAATGAAATATCAAAATAAAAATACCATTTTCAGCCAGATCTTCAGCTTCTCAAAAAAACGTATGATACAAAAGGTTATAATGGTGTTTCTCCATTAATAATAAGCAACCTCTTTTAATTGTGCATTTCATATTACGCAGTTCGACGTAACAATACTTAACACGCGACTTTCTCATTTCGCAAAGCAAAATGCACCGTCTTTTAGGTTGTTATCGCATTTTTATTGTCCCCCAACGAACTATTCATAATCTTACTTTCATCGTTTTATCGCGTTTTCCTGTTACTTTTTTTCCTTTCATTTTTCTTCTTGTCCGATCGGTCAAAACAACAGATGTCATGCTGATCCATTAGCAGCCCCGACCATGTGGTCAGGGCGTTCGCTTATCAAACGGTCGATCTTGAATTTTAATTAATGCTCGTTACTCGGGATTCGAAAATCGCGACGAGGCATCGTCGTCAAGTTCAGCAATTGAAATCGCTTTCACTGCGTGGCATTTCGATCGCGGCAGATGCACTTGTCTATGTAATGGGAACATATTAAATAAACATTTTTGAAGACACACGCGACTTTCTCGTACAGCGCGACGGCGAAACTTCGTGCATCCGTATTTTTTCCATTTCGTCGTGGAAATCGCGTCAGAATTTCGAGAGGCATTCCTGAACTTTTATCGCGAGATGAGAAAACGGGCAAGGAGGACGCACAGCTGTCATGAAGGAAAAAAACGACTGAATTTCTTACATCCTAAAAAAAAAAGTTAAATAAAAAGGAAAATAAATAAAAGATGTCTTTTGATTCGATAGAGATCCATTAATACTTTCGATGGGAATCGTTCAAAAGTGGATTTTCAAATAGTCAAATGGCAATCATTCGAAGTGCAGTTTTGCTGAAATTTCGACGGATAATAAAAGCCGCGAAATTTTATCGGCGCATTATTCTTCCATTTCATCCTACTTTTGTACATGTTGAACGTCAGTTCGAAATGGTTATCGCAATATTTAATGCGAAGTATGTTCCGCGCAAGAAACGAATAGAAGGCGCATTCTTCGAAGGCGCGATAATGTAACTTCCTTTTTACATTTACATGAAAAATGATCTCTTGAAAAAAAATAAAATGTTCAGAACAATTGTTCTACCTAATCACGATAAAGATAGCACATTAGTTAACCATAAGTTTCATTTTTTCTCTCAACAAATCAAACAAAATATCTTCATTGATATACTTATTAACGTACTTTTTTTATTTAAATTTGTCTGAGTTGAATCGTTTTGAGTTTTTCGTTAAGGAATAATATATGATTTGAATTTTTCAGTCACCGACCAAATTTCACGTGCAAACATTTTCACAGCCCTTTTTGTGATTTTTGCAATGTAAACTAAATTAATTTTTCGGATACGTGACAATTTTTTTAATAATCGAATTGGCTCGTTTTCAACACTGATGAGAAAAAAACAACTATGAAAATACGTCTCATGAGAAAAGACGCGCGTAATTACATCGAATTCAGTTTCGTGTCTAATTTGTATCATTACAAACGTGCATCGTGAAAAACTAATTACAACAGGCTCTTTTTATCACTGCTATTCGTAGTTTATTTGGTACTGAAAATTAACACTCGAGTGGAGCTCTTGGAACGTGACCGACCAGCGGTTAAGTATAACTCTGTAAGCAATGCTCAACAGAATTAAGATCAATAAATAAATACAAACATTTTTCTAATACTTATCAAATGATGAAGGTACTTTTTAAATTAACAAAAAAAAACATTTATCCCTCTCTTATTATAATTTTTTCGTACTTTTTTCTAACCGAAATTAGTTCAAAATTGATTGTTCATCGGTGAAACGAAATCGCACACGTTCTCAGGGTCACGTGCGCCAAACAGATGAGTTGGCTAAAATTTGGCACAAAGTTTCCCTCACTTTCTCATAATCTAGAACTCGCGAAAAATTTTATAATCATATTACTTTTGCGCTCGAGCCTATAAATAATCCGCAAATGTCGGTCAAACTTTCATTCGTTTTATTATGAAATCTCATTTACATATTGCACAGTCAAAACCCAAATGGACTCAACTTAAAACTAATCATACAACAATTTCAATATTTGTGCAAGTTTTTCTATTTCTTGTAATTCTTATTTTTTCGGACTTTCAAATATATAGAACAAGATCCAGTGCGATAGGACTGACAGCGGTTTCCTTGTCGCATAATTTTCTTCGTTTTTTTAAGCTCTTATACTTTTCTGTACCGCATATATATTTCTTGCAAAATTATTATCACGGGTTATTCAATACGTGAGTCATAATTTCCAGGTAGACGGAGGAACAAACATTGACCGACAATGTTCAAAGACGCTGCGAGAGACAAAAAGTCGCGGCTAACGAGTGGAGAACAGTGAAGAGTGAACAAGAAGACACTCTCCTGCGGTGTCCGAACCGGTCGCACCGTCCGAGTAAGAAGTGTCTGCTCTAACGATAAAGGCAATATGAGTTCTGTTGCAAACGTGTACTCGGATGCTCATTACGCGCTTTCTCCCCCCGATGCGATCATTTCAAATCGCTCGAACAATATTCCTGAAGTACAACTGACAGAGAAAACATGTTATCATATATTGAACAGCGGATGAAAAAGGAAAAAATCGAATGCGAAAGGCAGCGAACTGTAAAGTAAGAGAGACAATGGTATAACAAACGCGACAGGCGAATGTGCACGAAATAACGATATCCGCACTTACTCTCGGTTTCGGTCAAGGTTCCGTGAGCCGATCTACTTTTTTGTTCGACAGTCAAGGTCAGTTTCTATGGGGTTACTGCAAATAAAGGAGGCAATTTTTTCCCTCGCTTTTATATTGTGGCGATAAAAAATTTTGAAGAAAAGAAATAACGAAAAAAAAATTGCAAGGTTCTACTGGTTCAAGAAGCTGGCAGACTTTTGAACCATAAAGTTTCACGGGAGCAGGCAAGGTCGATTTTTATGGGGGTTTAAAAATAAAACCTAATAGCATTTTCTCGCAGGTTTGTTTTTTTATCTCTAATAAATAAAGAAGATACACTACCGACTGGTTAAAAAAAGTTGGACTTTTGTTTACCATTAAATAATTTTATATCCACTTATAAAAATCGCGTAAAATCAAGGACAGGGCAGAAGAAATTTTGTAAGTATCTGCAAAAGCAACTGTTTTTAAATCTGGACAGACACCCTGATAGTTGTGTACCAAAACGTGCCTTGTGATTTATGACAAGATCAGAGTACAAAAAAACTGTAACTTCATGATTGGTAGTTGACAGTTTGTGTTGTAACTTGATTTGTTGTTCGATTGGTGATTAATTTAAGCCGACTTCTTTTACATTTATAGTACAGGTACTTCGGTACTACAAAATTTGTGACATTAAATAATAAATATGAATTTAGAATTGACCAACAAAATGATGTAAAATAAATGATTTGAAAAAACAAAACTCTTTTTTGGATGTAGGGTCGATCAGGGTAATTGTAACAGGTCGGGGTAATTTGGGACAATATCGAAATTGCATTTAAAAAATTATTTTTACCTAAACATCGAAATTTTATTTTTGAAAAAAGGCAAAGTTATTTGAGTGTCATATTTACTCCAAGATGTCGCAATCACCCTAAATGACCCTATAAAAAATTATATATATATAAAATTATAACAAAACATTATATATGAAGTTACCATTGAAAATAGTGAAATAAAATTGTAAAAAAAATATAAATAATGTTAACAATTGATTCACAATGAAGAAACCTAATCTCAAAAGACAAAAACTTTACCTATTGATTGAATGTAAAAATCCAAAAGAAACAATACAAAACTCAAAGTCTTAAAACTGACACACTGTTCGCACTGTCACAAAACAGAATTGAAACCACTTTCACAAAATCGCACTTCCGACGTGACTGCCCATCATCTCTAGTCTAATGACGTCTTATCAAACAGGTTGAAGAGGCAATGGAAAATACTCAAGTATTTATCTACCGAGCCAAAAGATCGAGGGGAACACTTGTACACGCACCTTCGCAGTCGGTTCCCAAATATCGATCAGCCTCTAGTCGCGAGATTAACAGGTGGTTTTGCGCTGGCAGCGTGCACACAATGCCGGCTCAGCGAACCCTCTCACAATATCGAAATGTCAAAAAGAAGAGCACCGTTTTATTCTCATCCAAAATTCAGATCTCAGAATCAGAGAAAAGTTCTAAACTGTCCTTTTGAAAACGAAATCGCAAGTAGAATCGCAATTTTTTTGTAAATCAATTTCTTTCCTTCACTTGCAGGTCCAAACAAACGTCTCGAATGTCGTCCTGTTAAAATTCCTCTAAGGGTATGGGAATTGTCATAAAGTGTCACTTTTTAGAAATCAATTCCAGTAGTCCATGAACGCGATCCCGCGGCACGAAATGTTTAGCGAAAATGCAGCGATAAGCGGCACCTGTGATGCAGGCATAAGAAAGGTTTTGAAACGACTACAGACAGGCTAGCATGAAGCCAGCACCGTGTCGTCTCTGACTCCCCGTACAGTGTGCATTCACCAGAGCGTGGAGAGGGCAAAGTTAAACCACAGAGGAGGAGGAGGACGTGGTGGTGGCGAACAGAGGAGAAAACGGAAAAAGATCGAACAGGAAGAAGGGGCAAGAACAGGATGAATAGATCCAGGATCCACACGAACTTAGATCAAGATTGAAGAGAATCTGCGGGTTGTCGTGCCTACACACACACGATGTAGCCTGCGACACACCAACCGGTCGTTTTCATCTTGCTTGTAATTCGAAATTTATATAACCCAAAGTTTGTTATTTGTAATCTTAATTCAGGTATTTTCAAGAATCTGACTTATAAATGGATCGGGTGGACTTTTATTCTTTTTTTTTGTTCCTCCCCAAGTCTTCCTTACTCATTCAACATCACAGTGAACAGATCACACGCCTCATTTAATTTCGTAGCGTGTATACTTTTGTCCTTGTAAGACTACCAGCTGGACTGCTTATTTTTTTGTCAGAAGAAAATTTACGATAAAACGAAACTAAGCTTGGGGCAAACAATTAAAAACAAACTTGTTAATAAAATAACTATGAAAATATTCATTTCCATTCCTGATTTCACGCTTCGGAAAATGAAAATTGTGCTTATTGTCTCCAATTAAGTGAAAAAAGACATTACAAATTAAAAAGATTGGTTGTGATTTTTGATTGATCAGAAAAATTGTTCTAGATAAATAATATAGGTATATAAGATGCTATATATAACTGAGATGTTTTGTGAACGGTACTGTCTGACCGGTATAAAATGTATGTGAAACGACTTTGTGTGTGCTGTATAGTTAGTACATTGTTCAGTAGAGCTGAGAAAAGATAAGTAAGTTGAACGCAAGCAACAGGTGTGCGAATAGGCATCGCATATGCCACAGAGATGCACGCAAAATATAATTTTTCGCTTCCGCAATTACACGAAAAACTCCGAAATGTAGAAATGATATGTTTCGTTTGAGTGGGTCCCCTGGGCGTATCTGTGTTCCGCTCTCATCAATTTAGTTAACTGTAACAAATGTTTCACATGGTTAAAAAAAATTTTGTCTCAATGTTTGCAAGTGTAATTGTAATGCTGATGTAAGTGCATAACTAAATGATTAAATTCAATGATAGCACTTACCTTTTCATTGTAAAATATCATCAGAGTTTTTTCAATAAAAAAATAGGTATACTTTTATTTGTTTACAAAATTACAAAATAAAAAACATTTTTACACAATCTAAAAAAATTGATTTGAAATAAATACAAATGATTAATTACAATTAATTGATTGTACATTAGAAAAATAAAGTTGTACAATTGATTTAAATTTATATACCAGGATCATTAATTCTTAATCATGGTAAATAAACAAGACGAACTAGAATTAGCTGTTATATTGATCAGGGATTTACAAGTGTACATTAAAACGAGCACAACATCTATGGTAATTTTGCGATACAATCGAGCGTCTATTAAAGATATAAAGGGAAGTCGATATAAGTTTGTTTGAATAGCTATACGGTATTATCATTTTATACGATAAAACGTCCGTGTCGTTTTTCTTTTTCTCCTCTTAAAGATAATAATTTCTCATATGTATAAATAATAAGCAGATATACAAAACAGCGTATAGTACAAAATAGTAATAGTAAATAGTAATTTAACCAGGTAAGCAAGGTTTCCCTTTATCCTTTCAATTTCTTCTTCCGATAAAAAACTTTTTTTATACGTACAAAAGATTTGTTGTTTTTTTTTGTTTCTAGATAAACGCACAACTCAGAAGAAATAGTCTAAAATTCTAAAATTGGACAAATATACAAAACGTTTTACATCAATTACAACTTAAAGCTAAGCATTGTCTAAAGACGAGACGAAACAACGTAGAAAGAATAACGCTGCACAATGTATCGCATCATCTTCGGCTTATCGCAATCGAGACCGGTTGACAATATCAAATCTGCATATCGATCGATATTTCATAACGAAACTCAGTCGAAAGGCGCATTGTTGTACTATATATTTTTCAAACTTCATATTCTTCAGAACGAAAAATATTACATATGTAAATAAAAATTCACTAGAGACTCTGTAATATATTAGTTCGTACTGTTTTCTTTCCACGTCGTGCGCACATATCATTCATCGGTTTCAATAAATTATATCAGAGAGGGAAAAAAATAGTGCGCTGGAAGAACAGTAGCTTGGAAACCTTCTCGCATCTTCGGAGGCTAAGAAAGGAAACAAGAGATGCGAGAAAGTTGCGTCGACTCGTGATCGCAACTCACGAGAACCTTGTACTTTTGGATGACTTCGAGGTTCGAAGTGAGATTGAGATGATTTGTCTAACAAAATTCAAATTTACACAAAAAAAGTATTTACAATTCTAAAATTTCGATCAATAATAACCGGTTGGTAGTGTGTATTTGATAAATAAATATTACACATTTGTAATAAATAACTCACAATTAAATTGTGCGATGAAAAAGTATAACATTTTTTATAAAAAAAAATAGAATATGACTGAGGAAGAGTTTGTTTTTGTTTAAAATATAACAACGTGAACTTGAACTTCGATCTACAAATCACCTCATGGACTGATGTTCAAGTTGGAACAAGTCATTGCACAATTTGCGAAAATGTTTTGCGCGTTTCAATCGAGATGCAATAAATAGTCCAGCTTCTCGAGATGCAGTCTCTTGATATTTCGGAACGAGAATTATGTCAGAATGAAAAAAGAGCTTCAAGATCAGCGAAAAATAAAAAAAAATAGAAGAGATATCGCGGATTCGAATAAAGTCGGGCGAAAAATTTGAATTTCAATAGTTGACAAAAACAAATGACGCCGACGAATACTGAATTTCGAATGAGCAAGGATATTCTTTCTGAATAAATATAAGGCGTCTTGCGAAAAAAAATGTTAGCTCGAAATTTGCAATTGCGTTATGACAGTATCACGCCCTATGACATTCTTAATTCGAATCATGCAATTCAACAATTTTTTTAATAGTAAAACGAAATTTGTACCAACAGTCTGTAATGAAATCGGAAGTGAAAAATTTGGTTACAAAATCTTGACAAACACATCACGAGTTCCAAATGGGAGACAAATAAATGCACTTGGAATGGCAAAATCAATAAAATGCAAATGACACTATTTCATGTACGAAAACATAATAAATTAAGATTCACTGTAATAATTAAAATTGAATTCAATTAAAAACAGTTGGGAGCGCGCGATCGATCTCAATTTTGGTTTTGATCGATCGCTCGTTCCGATTGGTCGTTTTTGACAAACGATCTGTCATATACCTTTTTCGTAACAAAATAGTGCATTTTTCTTTACCTACACGCAAGGCGAAATGATTCTGAGATAAGTCAAGAAAGAATGTGAGAGACAGTTTTCGATATGTACAATGATATAGTAAATATAAATATATATTTATATAATTATTCATATATTCGTATTTATAGTTTTGTTTGTCGTATTACTTTTTTTTCTTTTATTCATACAAGGTTGCCGTATCTACAGAATCCGCGTAGTCCGGCTAATTCTCTAGATGCGGCGCACCGTCGGGATGCACCGTATTTGGACGCGAATATCGGATTCACACTCTTTTGCTAACTTCTAACAAGATTGTATTTACAGATAGATTTTCGCTAAAATGTTCATCCTCCCTTGCATTTAACTTTCGGTTGAAAATCAATGCTCAATTTAAAAAAATATAACACTACTCTTCCACGCAATTACGCACAGTGTTTGTGTATCGGAAACTGAACAATACAATTTCGTAAACATTGGCACACAGGATTACGAAATTTTAACAAGAATATATAAATACATTTGACAATGCAAACTAGAAACCGATTGACTATCTTCTTGTTCCTGTTTTATAAATAACTTTATAAATCTGAGCATAAACGATTTCGCGTCAAAACTCGGCTGGAACCCTCCCCCCTCCCTTTCTGGCGGACGTATCGGTGAAATAAACTTTATTAAATAAGGAAGCTAGGCCCTTTCAGTCGGTGTTCGATCATCGCACAACGCAGGAATATAATTTTTTTGGTTACATTTTTCATGATCAATAATAAAAAGAAACTTTTAACAACTGAAACTCATTCATTGCAAACGAATTTGGACATCTTACGCCGAACACCGCGCTTGCCATTAATTCGAGAATCAATACGCGCGAAGGGGTGTGCTTGTGAACAATAAGAAAACAAAGTCAATTTCTCTTGATGGAAACGAAATACGATTTTTCGAACACATAGCGAACTCAAAATAACAGAACCTCGCAATTGTCTGTCCGCTATAAACTACACTATTTACACCAAACTTACGAAGCTACGGAGCTCTCGCAGTGCCTAAATTTATATAATACAGACGTCGACGCTTTTTCACAATTTCACTGCTCTCAATTGTTTGGCTTATCTCAACCGTTATTTCCTCATATGTGTTTTTCTGCTTCTCCATCATCAATCTTAACTTGTTTGCGAGATATATTGATATTGAACATCTTTGGACTTGATTACACATTTATGTAGATTAGTACTCGAAACATCTCCGTCGTTCCTCTTTCCCAAAACAAGAACAACGTATGCTGTTATTATCATATTTTTTTCTTTTTTTTTGTTTCTTTTTGTGTGATTAATATTGTTGTAACATGTCTGAACGCTGAGAAACATTTGTACACCTCACGTCCCACCTCGCGCGAAGATTTTTTATTCCAAAGAGGTCGAAGGGAAAGAGTCGCGGGAAGTTCGTTACTTTTACACCGCTGATACTTGAGTATCTTCATCATCTGAAACAGAGATTCGTACGTTTAGAAGTTTTAATTAATCGTCCAAAAAAACGAGAGCTTCTGCTAATTAGAACAGGGACGTCTATATGCTTTTTTGTTTAAAGAAACAACCAAAAAACAAAAAGAAAATTAAACAAAACACGAATTAGGTAACTAAAAAATTGCAAAAATAAATTTCTATTTGGTGGGAGTAATCTGAAACAAGATATGAAAATTTTCTTCTTGTAACTTTGAAAATTTGTATTTCTGCAATGGAATTTGGAATAACAAAAAATTCGACGACTTATAAAGCAACATGACATGAAAAATAATCTTGAAATGAAAATGTTTTATACGTCAGCTCTCGTGGAGGTTTTTTTCCTATGAATTGCAAAATGATTAGGCTCACACAAAATCGCTCAAAAATGGATTCAATGATAAAATGCATAACGTGCAATCAATGCAAACAAGCCAAGGTGTCTCAACCAAAAACAATGACAGGACAAAACGAACGATTAAATGAAACAAAAATTTGATATGATGGGAAGTTGATAAAACGAAAAATGATATTAACGGAATGTGAAACGTTAGCTTGACGGGTGCAAGCAAGCGTGGATTGGGTGTTTCTTTTTGTTTTTCTTTGTATTTTAAATGAAGAAGAGTCGCGTTAAAAAACACATATCGCTCGGTGCGGGCTATCCAATGCAAAAGTGCTCGGCACGACATGAGTCACAAACATATCGTTTCAATATACAAACAAGATACAATTCATTACGAACAATTTAAAGCCAAGTTATTTACAAGAATCACAAGTTGTGTCTTTGTTTTGCACTTTGTACAATGTGCTGCGATAGGTGGCGCGCGTCTTGGAGCAGCGCCACCCAGCGGTCACCGTTCCGAAGCAGTGCAAAAAAGTATATCAATGGCAACGCCACCTAGTTTAGTTTGCTATCAAAAAATCGTGTCTCGCAGTCGAATTAGAATCTAAGCAGCTAGTTTTTTTACTCTCTCTTTCTCTCTTTCTTTTTTCCTCGTAGTAGACGTTTTCTTAGCGCCGGTCATTTTGTGCGTTGTCGTAAGAGGTCGATATAAAAATGGCGGTGTGGGTACTGATTAATTTTTAAAAAAGGGGGAGATGAAGGCTTTTGATAAATTGGTTGACGATATACCATCCTCGTGGTCGTTCCTGTAAGTAACTCCTTCGTGACTGTGGGCTCGACCCAACCTGTGCAGCCTCGCCATGTGTGCAGCAACCTTATAAGCCGGGGGTTGACGACACTGCGGCCTCATCGAGGGTGGTAAGGGTGGTGGCATACTTAAACCCATGCCCATCGGCACTCCTACGCCCGATGAACCTGAAAACCCTACATGTTCTGGTTCTCGCTCTTTCTGTTTGTGGTTTTGCTTTTTATTTTCTCATTTGTTTTTTCGCATCTTGAATTTCACCAATGAAAAGATTTATTTTCTTACAATCAGTTGAAATTAAATAACTATCAGTTAAATCAGTTACATTCATTAAAATAACTAATACAAAATCTTGATTTTAAGATAGAAACATGATTAATTGAAAATACTTTTCATTGTCCGGTTTGAAGAGTAGTTCATTGAAGTAAGGTACTTTCAAAAGTTTCCAATTCGTTATTTACCACTTTCAAACGGTATTCAAAATACAAAATTCACAATGCTGAAGAAGAAGACTTGACTAAGAAAGGTCTTCCGCCAAGCTTCCTTTTATAAAAAAAATCGCTTACCCAAATAATTCCCGAAAAACACACTTGCGTTAATTAAACGTAACACAATTAAAAGATGAAGTTTGAAAGTCCATCACCAAGGTAAGGGTGAAATCATTCTTCCCCTTGATTGATAACCCTTAAAAGATCGTGACGTTACGTGCCTCAGTTCGACACCTTTCCGTGTATCAAAAATAAAGAAAAACAAGACCCAACTCATAGCTGTTTTTTTTTTTACACACAAGGCATTCATAGAGGCGCAATTTTTCTCACTGCACTAACTAATAAGCATACACACAAAGTCGTTATTCATACTTACTAGACCTATAAGCACATACATGTTAGCTCGTTAAACAAAAAAAATTACAAAGCCAAAGCCAATCTTCATTTTCTCAAAGGTGCATAAAGCAACAAAGCAAAAAGGATAGGACCATGAATTTTGTTTTCATCCTTTAAATTTCGTCTTGTCTTCGTTTCCAAAATCAATACCAATCAACCAATCCGTGATCAAATCAAACATTTTTTTTAGAGTTTGGGGTTTCATTCACTTCCGGGAAGTGGGATATGGGGGTTTAGAAACGACACGGCCACTCACCTTCATGAGGCAAGTTTTGATGATGATGGTGTTGTTGATGGTGATGATTGTGGTTGTGATTTTGAATGACGGGGAGCAGTGGCAGCACTGCCACCGCGTGAGGGAATGGTGGTGGCGCCCCGCCTCTCAAAACCGAGCCTGCTTTATACAATATACAAAATAACAAATAGTCAAAGAAAAGAAAAAGTTCTAACCAAATTAACTACAGGATTATTATACTTCAACCGAAACTCTAAATCTAAAAAGTGTTTGTTATAATGAACTAAAAAAAATGTTGATAAATCTTTTTGAAGCGGAGCCCCAAGCCAAGTAGCCACTGAAGGAATGAAAGCGATGAAATGATATCGAGGCATGGGACATACAATTTGCGCGTCCACAAAGCTCAATGAAATAAAAAAAAGAACCCGAGATCGCACCTCTCAGTGGCTGGTCATAAATTTTCTATCTCCGCTCGCTGTTATCAATTTGGAAACCATTTAATCTCGTTTTATTTGTTTGCTTGGTTTTCGTTATTTGCAACAAGATTTGATTGGTTTCCAAAAAAAAAAAAATATATAAATAAATACAAAAAATCAAAAACCGAGAGTTAATTTATCAAAAACGCAACTACTCTACTGACAGTATCATAGTAACTACGGAAAATAAGAAGTCAATTGAAAAATGTCTTGGTATTCGCATATCTTGAACTGCTTGGAGGAGAATAAATTGTCAAGTGACGGAGTTGAGAGCGACCAGTTTACGTACCTTGCATCGCGGAGTGCCGTCTCTGCGGCGGTGGTGGGCTGCCGCCGGCTTCCACGCTGCTCCCGCTGTGGCTGTCCAATTGGGTACTGTGACCGCTGTCACTGCTCGTCACCGAACCTACGCACACGTCCCCAACACACTTCTATCACTACACGTTCAATCGCGATTATGGCCAAGTTCCACTCCTCGCCCCCGCACACGTTCAACTTTGTTACATACATTTTCCACGACCAAGACACGTAATTTTTTCCTATCGGAAATGTGCAATCTTTATAATCATACATTTCAATCAATTTTGACAACCGTGTGAGTGTCGAGCAATAGAACTTTTCCATCGTCTAAATCTAACTCTATAACGAAACCACCTAAAAAGAACTAACTAAATTGAACAAACAAATTAACGTTTGGCTGAGTCTAGATCCGCAAACAGCGTTTACAGAGACGCACACCTTATAGACTTCCAATTATTTCTGCACGTTGGTTCCTGCGTTTGCCGTCCGATCGCGCGTTTGCTTCGTGTAAAGTCGGCACTCCTTTGAGTGCCGACGAACTTAAACTACAGATTTGCCAATCCGCGTTAATTCTTTCTTTTTTTTCAATTTTCAACGAAGCAGTCCTACACAACTGCAATGCCTGGGATGCCTTCTTCCGTTCTTATTTATTATATTTTTAACATTCAGATGGTGAATCATTTGGTTTTCAGATAAGAGAGTGAGAAAACTTTAGCCAGGCGATGCAGTCGTGATTATTTTATACTGTATGTCCCATGGTCGAAGCGTAAAACTCAGTGAGAGAGTTGCGCTTCGACAACAATGTTTTAAGGATAAATGAGAAATCGATTTTGACGAATAAAAAAAAAGTATTATTGAAAATTATTTTAGCGCGAACTGCATGTTTAGTGATGGGAATAATGAAGTACAAGAATCGCTAGAGTGCAAACAAACATTGTTTGTTTCAAGTGTTATTTTATGAATCGTGAAGTTAGAACCCTCAATTCTACTATTTGCCTGTATAATTATTAATATACTAAAATGTGAAATTAGTTAAGCTTACAATGTGAACAGAATCAAAGTTAATATTACTTGTCTTAGTATTATTGTCACTCACGTACTGATTTTAAAATGTTAGTTGTTAATGTGAAATTCATGTAATGCATTCCTTTTCATCAACAAGAATGATTACATAGTTAACAATCGGTATTTATTATACTGTTTGCATGTTTTATCAACTAAAACATTTGGTTATCAATTTATTTCGCTAGATTGTAATTGCAGTGTACTTTCCCATCGCTATATTGTTATGCGGGTGCGGTGATAAAAAAAAAGTATATCAACCAAAGAATTAACATGGAACATTTATGAATTGCGAAACGGCGGTGCAGCGTGCAGAAACGAAGGAGGAAAATCTGTCGCTCATGAAACAGACAAACTAAAAAGTAACTTATCCCCTCCCCTTTTCTTTTATATGTATATATAACGAGCAACATCAGTGCGACGTGATTCGAGGCACAACTTATAACGACAAACGATTATAACAAAATTCATTGATTCTCTTTTTTCTTTTCTTCCTTTTTTCTCTATGCAATTTGTGGATTCGAGTCACGTATTTCATTGACAAGAAAATGAAGGAGAGGAGCCAACGAGTTTGACGAACTGACACTCACCACTGGTCAGAGTTTTTCGTAGCGGTTGCATGTTGCTCAGACTTGTGACACTGCTACTCTCAGCGCTTAGATCAACCGGTGGCGGAAGACCTGAGGGGGTGTCGCTGTGCGAGCGTTCGTGCATCGGTGCCCGACTTCCGGAGCCGACTCGTCGTGGAGCACCAGGACTCGGCTCCAAGCCACTCGAGTGCACGGATAGCCCGCCCAACGGTATCTGTCCGGGATGTTTCGGCTGGTGCGGGCGTGTCTTGTGCGGATCCGACAATGCTAGCATCTTACGCACTGCCTGCGGAGACGCTGTTCCAAACTTTGTACCTAAAACGAAACAAAATATTTAGTACAAAGCGATTTTCAGTTGTGTGCAAGCTCAAAAAGTCATGTTTTTCTTAAATGTGATCAAGAAAAAGTTTGCTGAACAAAGGTTTTAGATGAAAATTAAACTATGTTTTCATTACAAATAATAGCGTTCGAATAGAAAAACAATGACTTTGAGAAAAAGAGAATTGAACATCGATCGAGCAAGGTTAAAAACCTTGTATGCTCTTTCTGCCCTCACTGGTACTACTGGCGCTGCTGGTCGTTGAGAGCGTTGGTGAAGCGTTCCTACGTCCGCGACTACCCCCGAGTGGCACAGCCGCTGCCATAGCAATAGCGCCAGGGTGAGGCTCGCAGTCCATGGATAACTGGTGCAGCCTGTCTTCATCAGTAACGACTTTCATATTGCTCAGGTATGCTTTAACTCTCCGCACCATCTGTGCCTCCTCAAACATTTTCTTTGGATTCGGAGTTGCCGTCGACTTTTTCCTTCTTTTAACTGTTGCTGTTTGCCCGCCTGTTCGTAAATTATTAAACGTTACACCTAAAGGAATCGTTGAAACATTCATCAATACAACACATAACAACAAATCGTAAACTTAATTGTGAAATCAAAAAAAGTAACATCACTTTGTATGTATTTAAAGATAAATTAACAAAACATGCAACACAATTGTGTGACATGGAAAGTAAAAATGTTTGTTAAGATTGCGTTTACCTTGACTACCTGTCGTGAGTTGATTGAGAGCCATCATAGCAGAACTAGGTGGCTGGCCGCCTTTTTCAAGCATCGTCAGTAAATCGTAAGGCGATGAACACATATTCGTTAGTGATCTCACTTCTTTAGCAATCATACGTAACTTCTCGAAATTGACCAGACCTTCCACTTGCGAATCATTACCCAGATGGATGAAGGTCAAATCTTTCTTGACAACAGGATAGAATGGAATCTGCAACGATCAATTTACTTGTCAAATTATATAGTTCTTTAGATTCAGTTCATCACAGGCTACGATGTATCGCAGCCTCGGACTACTTCAGAGTATTTGGATCATTAATCACAGGGGTGAAACAAAAAATTAAGGAATGGCAGTGGACAAGTGAACTTGAAAACTCACGATTGGTGGCTGGGTTTGTTCGGAGGCGACGAGTTGTCTGTACTTGCTCATGTTGCGACTCGGGTCCATGAGTTCTTGGAGGTCGCTGAATAACCTCTGATATTTGCTTGGCAACTTTTCCCAAGAAAGCCTTAATCTTGAAACGGCACCGTGACCCAGACCCGAAACGATTGCGAACATCGAGTTGAAATTTTTACACTCTTTGCATTGACCTGGATTTGAAAGTGAGAAAATCAATGGTCAGTGGCGCCAAAAAAGATACTTATTGGCCATGGGCATCACACCAGGATACAAAAACAGTGATCGTCATTACTTTTCGTGCATCAATTATTTCGACAAGGTTAATTGACTGTTTCATGTTATATCTAACTGAACAAATACAATTACAAAGTAACTTACGTGCTATCTTTATAAATTGTTTAATAATCTTGCTTCGCTTAACGAGATTGTGCTCGGAGCAAACTTCTGTTACGACCCAAAACATCTCTCTATTGACTAGTTCCGCGAATTCACTAAGCATCGGCACGCCGTACCTGCTCCTCAGTTCGAACAGATCATCGACATATTCCGTGGATTCGATTTGTCTGCGAAAACATGTTTTGCTCTTAGTAAAAAATGTCAATTTAAAGAAACTCAGTTGAAAAGTTACTCTTATCTTCTCCTTTGATCCTACCTAAATATACTGAAGTCTTGTAAAGTCAGTTGAACGGCAACTTCGACAGCGTTGAGTTGCAAGAAGTGGACTTGCGATTCCCTGATGAGGTCCGGCGCCTGCTCGTCTGCCACCAGAGTTTCGGAAACGTTGTTAGTCTTGAGATAATACCTCGAGCTCAAGCCAATTCTCTCGGCCAAATTCTGTAAATTATCTTGCAGTCGTCTTTGCCTGATGATGCCACCTTCGCCCACGCTAACCTCCGCTAATGAAAAGTTCGAACTGCTGTCGGTTATGCCAAATTCTTGCAACGCCAACATCACCACCTACGAATTGTATTCACTTGTTAAAACTTTTATTTTTTTCATATCAACTTATTTTGTGAACTGAATTATATAGAATGAAGAAATTTCATTTGACCAGAGAAAATTAAAGGAACGTTGGATAAGAGAGAATACCAACCTCGTGCGCGGTTGTTTCTTTGTTCACGAGCAAGTATTTACAGGTCTGATCTGCTTTGTAAACTTTCAGAACGTGTTCAGGGTAATCGGGAGCTCGCATATCATCATAACAATAAAGCGACGTGAGGTCCGGATTACTACGTGAGTGATAAAGGTTCGTTGTCGTTTGACTGAGACCGGTTCCCGGCGGAGTGTGCGGTGGACCCAAGGGATCGTCGAGGTGCACACCGTCGCTGAAACATAACAAGTTGTTTTATTCTGTGCAAGTTCATTGATTAAATGTAATCAGTTTGTTTTGAAAACATTGTGGAATTACAATTTGAAAATACCAAGTTTCTTCTGCAATGAATAATCAGTCTTCCCCATCTATTATTACAATGAAAAACGAGAAACAGCAAACGCTAGTAATCAGCAAGAGAAATATTTAACTCGATTGAATAAATAATCACTTGGTCGTAAATTTGATGAAATTTCAAGAAATAGAGCTGTTTCCAGTGTTTGCAAATTAAAATCGATTATTGATTCTCAATAATTCGTACTTTTGGGGGGTAAATTTGGTAAACTAATTTGCTTGTTCAAACGATTTTCAAATGTAATTACCAGCCATGATACCAACCAAAAAAGATAAAAGTAGGTTGTAGGTTTCCTTTTTGTTTGCGCATCAACATATGCACAGGACACACATTTTTAATCCCAACACATACATCGCTTCATCAATCATAAACCACCATTAATGAATGTCTTACTTGATAATGTTCTTTGGCAAAATATTCATCTTGACAAGGGCTTTCTGAAGACGTTTTTTGGTGCCCAAGGTCATAAAGCTCTTGTTTTCCTTTTTGCTGTCCTTGCACGGCGAAACGTTGCTATCAGGAATCAAAAGCGAGACATTGCTGAGCGGGTTGAGCGGATTTGTCGAAGACAGCGGTTCCACGTGCGTTGACATCCGCGCTCGCGGATCCGGCTGTAACCTCGGGATTTCAGTTTGTTTCACCCGGCTTCGCGACCGCGGCGAGTTCGGAATTTGAAGCATTTCTTTAAACGCTGCAATTCACCAAAAAAAAACAAATAATTTCCTTTATAACAACTCGATTGAGAAAAGAAAGATTTTTTTTCTTCCATCAACAGAGACTTATCCTTACATAGTAAATTCGATTTAACGGTGATGCTGAGATGTGTTGAGCCGCGCAAAATGTCGAGGGCGCGCGTGTGATTGACATGTTCAAAGCTTTGTCCGTTGACCTCCAGTATCTGGTCGCCGCGTTTCAGACCAACGTCCTCGGCCTTCGATTTTCTTTCAACTTGGGAGATGAAGATGCCGTATTGGCGCTCATGGCCGCCCAAAATGTTGAAAGGCAACATTTCGTCGCGACTCGGCCTCGTTAACGTCACAGTCCGCGTTCTTGCTTTTGCTGCACATGCTATGTTCAGCAACCTGGACACAAACCAAAAGAAGAGACAATTTATTTCGCAAATTCATACAAATGGTTGTAACATTTCAACAGGTTGTATAGAAAAATATACCTCTGCTGGCCTTGCATCTTTTCTCTTTCTAAAGCTGACTCAAACTGTTCCAAAAATTCCATCATCGCGGGATCAGTCTCAAAATCCGTAAAGTGGTTGTTGACCCAGAGCAAAACGACTCTCGCAACTCGGTCGCGGACTTCCGGCTGCTCGAACCACGCAAGCAGCTGCTGTGCCACGGAGTGAGGATTATTGATGAAGGTGCGGTGAGTGAGAAGGAAGTCTTCAACGTAAGTCGGGTCGGTAATACTGTTTTCCTCGACGAGCTGCAGCATCAGTCGCTCGGGTGTCCCGCGAATCACCACGTGACCCCGCCTTGAACCGCTGTCCAACGAGCCTCGTAATTCCGTCACCAGAATGACTCGGCCGTTCTCCTCGTGCCGCAGAGTATTTTCCTCTCCTTGATGTTGGATCCGGAAATAATCTGCCTGAGTTACGCACACAAACTGACAGTCGTCGCATCTGTTTAAAAAAAGAAAGGCCCTCAAATTATATCCTCTTACAAACTTGTCTTATCTGTTAATTCGAATGACTTTGCCTTTACGAGAACCGTAATCATCCGACAGTAATTATTATTTTTAAAGTTTACTACATTTATTTTTGCATACTTTGTTCTCATAACTCCGCGATGCAGCAGTCTGTCCATGGTAGGCAGAATGCCAAAGCTGTCGCCGAGATGCAACTGTTCAATCTCGCCGTTACTGTGCTCGATCTCGACGGCGCCGTTTATGAGCACGCTCCAGCTGTCGAGCTCTTCGCCGTCATTTAACACGACCATTCCGGCTCGTTCGACCACCGCGAAAACCATCACGGCGCAGAGCGCCCTCCGCACCGCCAGAGTCATATTCGTGAAGGCCTTCAGTTGTTGTGTGAATTCCAGAAGAATTTCTATGTCCTCCTCTGTCCTGTCCGACGGATCTTTTTCTAAACAGTCTCGTACTGTGTCTCGTACATTTAGACTCTGCAAACATTTCGATCAATTAATAGAATGAACTTGAAACAATCTTTGTTTTCATTTTCTATTAACATCTTCCAATTAGAACACACTTATATTAAATTTTATAATAAACAAAATTTTAATTAAAACTTAAATTGAATATAGATTTGATTTGATATTCAATCCAATATGATAATTGAACGTACATCCATGCTCTCAGCTAGATCCTCTTCCTCATCGCTGTCGACGATGGATTCGACGAGGCCCGACAGATCGACCTCATCGGCATCCGCATCCAAGGAGCTTTGTACGGACGTCATGGTGTCAGATCCGCTGTACGCCGAGCTCGTGTCACTTGAATGACTGCTCCTGTTGGATTTCTGATATAATTCCGGCCTGCCAGTCAGGCCTTGCGAAAACTGCAACAGTCAAACATCGATTAAAATCCTCTTTAAAAACATCAAAGGCTATTTCAGAAAATACAATCGCGATCAATCATTTTTGTACCTAATTAACAAATGACGCCGTTATTCGGTGACAACTTTTATTAATACAAATTGATGAATTATGCAAAACCGTCTAGTGGAATATGAAAATTTGAACCAGAAATGTTGGACGAATTATATTATAAAGTTCATACGAAATGATGACAATTTAAATGCTAAAGGCAAAACTGAGGCTGAGAGATTGTAACGCGCATTTAAAATGAAATGAACATGTCTTATTACTCGCAATTCATGTTTAATTGTGTAATAAAACAATCTACAAAATATTACAACATATTTTATTGTTTGAATTATCCGGAACTTTGACATTTTCCTTCTTTTTGAAAAGTTCACCTCTGTTGAAATGAGAAAACATTACAAATGTCATTTTTTTTCTCAGGTCGAACAATTTCTGTTTCGTTTATTTTAAAATAATTGAAACCCATCTTTCAATCCGCCAAATATCGTCACATCTTTTAATTTCAACACTCCCACAGTTCCAATTTGTTTCAAATTAGAAAGTGATTGAATTTCATGAGTAAAAAAAAAGGAAGAAAGAATGAAACAAGAAAAACACAGAAAGGACAAATAAAAAAAGGGGAACGATAATAAAAACAACGATGACCGTTGGGTGAACAAGTGAAAACACACGTTTTTCCCGTGCATCGAAAGCCCGGTTATTGTTGGAAGGCAAAAGAAAAGCCAGGCCTGTGGCCAGTCTTGCGTCTGGAGATGACAGTATAAAATTCTCGAAGCCGTATCATGTTAAGGTCTCGCGTTACACGGACACAGTAAATGCAGCTGTGGAATTCTATGCTAAAGCTGATCCAAAATACATTATTCCTGTTACGCGTTCTCATCACTAAACAGAAGACGGAATTAAAACAAAAAGAATTAACATACAAAAATAATTGATACAAAAAATTATACAATTCCAAGTAAAAGTATATATGGCTCCATAAATTGCACGTGGTACATTTCTAGGACATATATAGCTAATTTAGCAATCAATATACATATATGTTCCATTTATGGAATTACCGATGCGACATTTATGGCACATATATGGCCTCATATATCTGTCAAACAGATGAATTTTGTTATACGGAACCATATATGTACTATAAATGAGCCATTCATAAGGGCCATAGACATAGCCATATATAAATACTAACTGAGGTACAAAAACGTAAACATAAAAAGTTAAAACAATATTATATTAGAAAAAATGGAATTGAACCTGACAGCGAACAAATTACCATGGAAATCACTAATTGATGAATGAACAATAGATGTTTAGTCGTTTGATCTGCAGACGGTATTTATAACAAAGGTCAGAGCGCGAGTTGCGGAGTGTGCGACTGATTGAACTCTGTCCTTTGACGTTTCGGCAGATGGAATTGAGAAAGAGAGAGAGAGAGCAAAAAATAGTTGCAGGTGCAGGGCAAGTGCGGCTCATTGTTAGTTTATTTATTGCTGGCAAACAATGACTTGAGGTAAGTCGGCTGATGATAGCGAGACAAACGCGATTCGAAAAGAAAAAGCACTCCTGTGCAGCGGATGAGTGTGCAACTGATTCTGTCAGGCGATTCCTTCTCGTTGGGATTTGCGTTTTGATTAGTTTTGCGAGAGTGCTTTTCATACGAGTCACGGAACTTGGCTGGAACGAAAACAAAAAAGAATTAATAGGATTTAAACTTGTCGATAATGAATATTCCTTTCTGCTTTGAATATGAAATGAAGAGATAAACAAATGAAGAGATAAACAAATTTATTATTTTATTATTATTATTTTTTGTTTTACAAGTAACGTAAATGAAACAAAAATAAACAAACTGAAAAAAAAAGAGGATAAAAATGATAGAACCCTTGCAATGTTTCCTTTCCAACATGACCTGTAAATAAAACGTGCACGGGGAAAAAAATGTTAACGTTTGTTCTACAATCCAAGCACGTCAAGAATTCCGAGCAATTATCTACACTACAAAATAACAAAACAGCATCCTGTCGAATGGAGAGAAAAAAATTACATAAAAGTTTCCACCATTTGACCAATCAATCTAAAACCCAAGACCGATTAATTTCTCATCAGGAGTTAACAAACATCTTTGTTATTGTTGTTAATTCATCCACCGTCCACAAAATCATAGAACATTTCCAGCTCCTGCGAAACATTCGCGGACAACAAAGAGTCCCAGACAGACGACTGAAAAGAAAACAAACACTGCTCGGCTGTCATTAGAGATGTGGTCAGATCTGTTCACACGGGACTGTGAGAATGTTCCCCCTCCCCCGCGGTTTCTGACAACTGTCAAGATCTCCTCGCAGAGACTGCAACGACTGGGCGTGAGAGTGAGGTTAGGTGACGAATTGCGAGCGAAGCTGTCAAAAGTTGTCCCTGTGGCCGTCACATGCGAACAATCACGAGCAAAATGGCGTCGCGAACTTTTCGACCGCGAAGGCCATCTTGGAACGGGACCAAGAGAAGCGGAACGCGAGAGAGACGGGGAGAGAGAAAGAGAAAGAGAGAAAGGGAGAGGCCATCAACTCACTTGGTACATGCCGTACGCGTCCATCCTGGAGACGCCGGTGCGTCTTCGCCCGGGCGCTTACGGGCACATCGGCTTCGAGGACGCGCACTGTTGCGCTTCCCCGAGGCTGGAGCCACGCAACGGTGTTCAAGCAGCAACTTCCGACGCGCTACACGACACGAGCGGCGCCGTTCGTTAGCCCACAGCACTGAGAAGCGAGAGAGCGCCTGTCGCCCGTCCCCGACTAGTACGCGCGGGGTCACGTGACCGTTCCAGCGCAGGGCCGGAGCGAGAAGGCGCGCAGCCTACCTGTAGATCACAACCCGGCTTTCGGCGGCACGCCGGCGGTTGACATTTCGTGTCTCATGCACATTTTGACATTGGCAAAAGAAAAAGGAGCAACGCAGAGGTGACGAATTTCACGTAGGGTGACCTTGAGGGGTTTGTCAGGATGTAAACAAAAACGGACAAGATTCGAAGATAAGATCTTCGAATTGCAAGACGAGATGTTGGTTCATTGGTTTGAAAAAAATTTTTTTTCTTTATTGTTGTTTTATTCTTCATTTTGTTATCGTTATTTTTGTCGATAAAATTAAGGGCGAAAGGTGATCTTGCGAGGCTTGACAAAATGTAAACAAAGGCAGGCGAGAGCAATTCGAGAAATAAATCTTCAAATTACAAGACCGGATGTTTTTTCGTTGTTTTTGTTATTTTTTGTTCTCAAGGTCAACAATGACAACTGTGCTTTCTTTCATTTTTTAATTTGTTGATAAGAATGATTTTTATGGAACGTAAATATTTGTTTGCTATTATTTTAGCAAAATTAAATATTATTTTTTGGTAAAGGATGTAGGCAAACAATTATTTCTACGAATAACCTTCACCTCAAAAAATCATTATTAATTAACAATATTTAATCAAACTTCAATATTCATGTTTAGAAAATTCTAAAATGAGTGGACAAATTGTGCTCTTCTTGTTAAATTAATTTTTAATTTGATTTTCAATTAAAATTCAACAAATCTGTAATGTCGATAACTTTTGTTTCAACATGACCTTAACCTTGGGGCAAAAAAGTGGACAAAGCTGCAAAAAACAATGTTGTGCATTACTTAGACACATGACAACTCTTTATATTTCACTGTTGATATTAATTTCCCGCATTGTTTACCAAACAGAATTGACCTTGAAAACGATGCGAATTTTTTTAACGCAATTTTATGATCATTATACTATATTTGACATAAAAGTTGAACGGTCCATAAAGTTAGCCGCGGATTAGACCGTTGGCCAAGTTCATGCGTAACCACTTCAATTTTGACAGTTTGTTGCTTTATTTTTGACAGTTGAAAATGTGCAGTTGAAAATTGAAAAATTAAACCATATACTATGTAGCGTGCGCGAAGCGCTCGCTGTATACTAGTATCATAAATTAATAAACATTTCTTAATTTTTTTTTTAATCGAATTAAAGCAATCAGTTCCTTAAAAAAAAACTTTGCCATCTGTCAAAATCATCCAAAACGAATTCTAATTTCTTTAATTATCATATTGAATTAGAAAAATACTAAAATCCACTCAAATGAAAAAATTAACTTTTTCAGCTAAGCTACAGGGCGCGTTTTTTATATCCGCGTCGGAGCGTCCGATAACGTGTCCAGTACGTCAATATTTGACACATTTGAATGTCCGCCGTACTAAATTTTTCCACGCCCCTACCACGAGAGCAAACAATTATTATAGTCGCGACATCATTTTTCTTTCGTTTTTCGTTAGCTGTCGAGGTCTAACTTCTACTTCAATTGCCCCGAAGTTATTACACTTTTGAAAAACGACTGTTTTTCGAGCAAACGTGCGTCTTGTTTATGCAAGCAAAATGCGTAACTGATTGCTTCCTTTAAATAAGTGCAACGCTCTTGCACCGAGGATAACATCTGGTCGTAATTTATATTGACAAAAAGTGGTTAATTATGTTAGGCCCATTTTTCGTGCCTTTTTTTATCTCTTTTTTGTATTCTTCATAAACAAACCTTTTTTTCTAGCTAGTTTCGTCTTAAGTGATAAATTTTCAATCCAAAACTTGTGCTCAATTTTTTGCATCACAAAAAAGACAAACGAACCCTGATGATTATTATTTTCAAGTTTGGAAAAATTTAAACTTTTTTTTATCGGATAAAAATTGATCAGACGTGACGTCGTCGGTGTTCCGTAACGTGGACACTTTTTACTTGTCTGGTACACTTAATTACCAGTGCCCCCCCTCGGTACAAACCCACGTCGGAACGCAATTTGAAATGACAATTCGAGCGTGCCATCGCAGAGATATGCTTTTAAACACTACAGTCGACCATTTTTGCTCGCAGCCGGGTATTAATATTTGCCAGCTCAAAGGTGATTAGGCAAACAAGAGCTCATTAATTTCACGATTAATGTAAATCTCATCACCGGCAATTAAGTCTAATGGAGTTCTGTGCACGAATTCTCTAATTACGTCATTAGAATTCAAATTTCGTCCCGGCGGCGATCTTGTTAGATTTAATTGATCCACCCCTGGCGGGACCGATTACGAAAACTTTTTCACAAGTGTGACTTTGTATGTTTCCTTTTTTCAGATTCGCGAGATGCAATTAAAAAAAAAACACAAAACAAGAACGAGAAAAAAAGTTGGCGAACGTGCAATAAGGAAGAGAAAGGGAGAAACGTCGAGAGGTGATAACGAAGGAACGAGAGGAAAGGGCGGTATAAATTTGCACATGCATTTACACCTGTGGCGCGCAGGCAAATAATCAAGCCGATTTTTTTTTTTCAAGAGTCACGATGTTTTGCCGATCCGTTATTTCGATCACTTTTCCTTTTCCAAGTCTTGTCGAAGCGGAGCGTCTCGTCCATTCACAAGCGACCGATCCACGTCATGCGTCGCGAACTTGATACTTTTCAAGTGCACGACTGTATCTTGAATCAGCACACTTCCGCTTCTATATTTTTACATTCCGGATACAATTTATTCCCCGAACCAGATCCTTCATTTAATTTGCTAATTTTATAAACCTTGGGGTGTAGTTTGAATTAGTAACACTACGCGGCGTTTTATAAACTTTCTCAGATACAACAAGCGGGGAGTCTGGATAATTGTATATAAAATATATGTTACGAGGAGGAGCGCTCTTAATGGGAGGTGTAATTGAGCAAGCACCAAAGTTAACTGACAAAGAGATATGTCGCGTCGTGTCAAGCGTTATAATTCATGTCACGGATTGAAACTTCGTTATGCATTTACTTTTTCGAGCTGTAAAATCAATGCTGCATTTCATCGCAAAAGTTTGCTTTCGGAAGTGCATTGTGTTCGTTTGCGTTTCCGTGTGCGCGAACCTGTCACCGGTTCGAAGTTATAAATAACAGTACAAGCGTCATCTTCGCAGCTGCGCCATATATGTATATTCGCGCGCAATTATTTGTATAATTAATTTATCGTCGGTTTGATTATTTATCTGCCTGTCCAATTTGCGATGCAAACAAATCGGTTGGCTTTAATGCTCGTGTGTCAACCAGAGCTGCTCTTATGTTGGATACAAAATTGGTTAGATAGGATAAGGAAAAGAGAGGCGCGATCTGATTTTGTGCACAGATGAATCGGACGAAGCGTAACGGCACCTTCACGTGTTGAAGCAGCTTTGGAACGGACGGACTTTCACTGACATTAGGAGTCAATTTAGCATCCGACCAAGCCTTCCTACATCCGTCAGTTTTAGATAAATGATCCGACAACGTCACGAAGCGTGCGTGGGAAAGTCTGCAGGTTCGCAACTGTACGAAGAAACATCATTTTCAACGAGTTTTCCCATTTTGATTACAGCAAACGGTGGATCGGCCGATTTTAATGATTATTTATTACCAAGTTGATTGATCGAGTTTAAACAAAAGTTTGTGTTTTGATAGCAGATGTGGGTCAAGTGCTGAAGCCTGCACTATGAAAATGCGGTTCAATTTGTGTCGACGCCCTCGAAAACTTCAAGGTAAATTTATTAGAATTGATATTCTTGATTGATCGATGGGTTTCAATTTCGTATAAATTTTTGAAGATGAATTTTGTTGTATCTTTTTTCTTCGTTTTTTCGAATTGGTGATTGTATTGACGTAATAAAAATACGGGTTAAGGCGCTGGTTCGTGATAAGATGTTATACTGATCAAACATTTACCGTATCGTCAAAGACCAAATTGACCGGTCGATGGTCGCTGACTTGATGAGGGTGTGGTGCACGATGCATCCTGCCGCCACTGTGCACTTCTGGATAGTCAATCTGGAATTTGAAAATTAAGTTTATAATTCCATACATCTCGTATAATACTGTAGAATTGAAACTGAAAATCTTTTTTTATGACAGTTCATATTTCACTAATATAAAAATGTTTTAATAATACGAAAAAAATAATGTCTTTCTTTTTTAGGGCGAGGTAAAATTTATGACTTCAGATTGTTCTCGATTGGATTCATCCGTAAAGCTGTAAAGCATTTGTAAGGTCGAAAAAGGAAAAAAAAACGAGGAGCAATGACAGAAACAACGAAATGTACGCCATTCGCCGGAACTTGTAGGCAGAACTTCCGGTTGATACACCAGCCTACTTTGGGAATCGAGGATGCATTCTGCCATGTTTCATTTTTTATATTCATTTTTTTACATTTTTCACAGATGGAAACTATAAAAGCTCTCGTGTTTTGTTTAATACGTTTTCAGCGAAAATAAATACAGATACGGTTTTCTCTCACAGCTCTCACATGATTTGTGAACCATTTTTTTTTTTTTCTTAAAAACGCATGAGAAAAAAAATCTATTTCAGTTATAACCAAATTACCCCTACACTTTTGTGATAAAATTATTAAACGCTATTGTTGAACTTTACATAGCATCCGGAATATAGAATTTGTTCAATCTGAGTCTATTCAACCAAATAAAAGAGATTTCGCTGCGTGGGTCTCTGCGACCCTTTGGTCTTCATACAGCAGTTTTCTCACATAGTGCAAAGTAAACCTTGTCACAGAAAAGATGAAGTTCTATCGAGTGCCATTGTAAACACATTTCAAAAAGCGCAGATTTTGTTTGCAAAAGGTTCGCCTGTCATCCATCATTTTTCAAATGTCTATTTTTTTCCATTTCATAAAAGTTTTCCATTTGTCATTTCAACAATATTTTAATAATATATAAAAAACAACTTTTATAACAACAAACAAGTTGACAATATCCAACTAAAACTAAAACCAAACACAAATTGATTTTCAACTTTTAATTGATCTTTTAAAAGGAGAATTCGTAAAATAAAAATAATAACGTCTAAAAATTTCCAGTGAAAAAAAATCATCTGTTAGGGAAACTCCACTTGACGATGTTTGATGTTATTTTTTTGTTCTTTCTTCCTCACCCGAGTCTGGGCATTTACAGATCATTTTATCCTAGCCGCTTCCAGGAGGTGGAGCCGAGGAAAAGTGTGGGTGCACAAACAGGCAAACGCGCTTATACACATTTTTATGTTTGCGGAATGCTAGAAAACAGACGGCTGGCTTCTCTGTCGCAACTGGCGCGCACAATAGGGAGCACTTATAAAAATGTTATTACCCTCGACGTTCAACAAATTACGGCCCGTTTTCGAAAGATGCAAAGAACTCGGATAGACGATGTTAATTTCGTATCTGTCACCTTGTTCTCTGTCTTGTTGACTATGAGACATTTATCATTTTTAATAACTTAATAAACCATTCATTTTTCTTCATTCCTATTCAAATAATTTCATTTCAAAGGTTTATTCTTAAAGTGAAAATTTAATTTTCATTTAAAAATGAAATTAAAATTAAAATTAAAAGAAAAAAGAAAAAACGTTCAAACGTTTTAACGGAACGAGTTGTTGTAATGCAATATTGTTTTTTTTTCTCCGTAAATAAATGAGAGTTATAGTCGGAAATAAAATAAAGTTCAAAAGCAGTAGCAAAACGATGGTTTTGTTATAAAACCGTAGAAAACTTTAGCTACATAGTCTACATGTAGCTACATAGAACATTGTCTACATAGAAGTTACGAATAAAGTAAGGAACTTTGAACCGTACAAGTTTCGGTGTATAATATCTTGTTGAAATCCAAGACCACAGATAAATTTTCGTAAAACTTTTGAATAAATCGAAATTAAGAATCGCAGAAATAATTAAAAAGAAAAAAAAATGTAAAAAGTGGATGGGTTGAAAAACCATGTCCAATGTTTTTGTTACAGTTCAGATCAACTCGGGCGTTTTCACTTTGTGTTCATTTTAATCAACTTAAAAAATATTGATCTGCTCATAATCTACAATCTTATCTCCATTGAAATGTACGACTTTCGAAATTTTGTCGCAACGAATTCGTCGTAAAATTTCATAAATGATGATTAATTCTCCGGCGATTTATCGACTGCAATTTTCTGTCAAACAAAAAAAAATATACAAAAAGCTAAAACATTTCATAAATTAAATCACGCGAAAATAAACGATGAGAGCCACCATCAAAAGTACAATCCAATGAAATGAGACTTGTCAAACAATTTTTATCTATAACAATTTAAAAAATGTGAAAAATGTCTTTGAACATTGCTGAACAAATAAAATGACATTTTCAAGGCTACAAAATTGTTCAAAAATGATAAAAACAAATGGTTAACAAAAAGATAAAATAAAATAATACTTTTTTAATTAGTATTGCATTATTAATTGAAAGTCTTTTCGTGACGTTGTTCCAAAAAAATTGGTTTATCAAAATTATAAGTTTGATAAAACTAGTTTTTGGAGCTAAATTTAGTACTTGTTATTAAAATTAATAGACGGAGGAATTAAATTGTTTGATTGTGCTGGGGAACGAAGTTTACCTCGGAGGAAGCAACGGAGGACGTAATGGAGAGTGTTCCAGGCGTGCCATGCCAGCTACGGGGGACGGATCGACCCCTGTTGGCTCGCATAACGACCCGGTCGCGACCGGGCCGCCAGACGTACTTGAGCATCGGCGGTGACTGCGGCGTCACGCGCACCACTTCACCATCGCGTCTATTTTTCGATCTGATACGCGATCGTCGTCACGTGCGGTGCGCGCTATGTTGAGTCCGATTTCACTCGATGCACTCCTGACCGTTCGCTTTTTGATCGTTACGTAACGTCGCGCGGTCGCCGACTCTCGTCTGATCTCGTGCCTAAAATGCCATTGTCCCGTCGCCAATTTCCTCCACTTGTCTCACTCGCCAAGTGAGAGTTGTATCAGCCCAAGCTGAGAGTTAATCGCGCGTTAATGAAATTTAACTTTTCTCTCGTTCACAGTGGCCGGCTTTAAATGAGATTTCATGAATGAAAATTTCACTTCACCAAAAGTGACTTTTATAATCTACTTATTTTTCTTTTACAATTCAGAAAAACAACAACAAGTTGGTAACCGAAATTCCAGTATTCATTTCCAATCAACAATTGAACAAACTATTTTCGTCAAAGGTGACGAAATTATAACCATTATTTTATTTTGTTTTACTATATTTGCATAACAATTCGAATTCAAGAAAACGAGTCTTATAATGGAACTGAAATTCTCCGAGCTCATTAACAGCTTATTGTGTGACAAGCTGATAAATCGAATTTGTTAAAAGTTCATTAGAAATTGTATTTTGCCTGTTGTATCAATTAAGATTGAAAAGTACAATTTCCAATAACAACCCAGAAATAAATTTTCTTGACTTGAAACGTCGAACAATTATATCTATCGTTCATTATTTCTTTGTTTTTAGTTCATCATGAGAAGCGCGTCTGATGAATTCGCAGTGGAAGAAAAATTTTCATTCAATTGAAAAACAAAGTCACAAAACTTCACACACCGAGAACTGAAAAACTGTTTCAATGCTTCCAGTCACTGTTACCAATTTTCGGGCACGCGAAAAATTGTCGTATCACTAAAGTTATAACTACGATTTTGTGCAAAAGTTTTCCGATCAAGCACAACGGCTGCAATGACGTGTAAGCGAGCTTTCATGATGATAAGCGTCGAGCAACCCGGCGGAGATAAACTCGCATTGGTGCGAGATCTCATCGTCCACTGAAACAATTCAAGCATTTGGTTCACTAAACGCTCGCGGCTACATGTGGGGAGCAGTCACGTGACCTTCGCGTACGCAGTCCGGCCGACATGTGGCACCAAGAGCGCCGTACCAGGATTCATCGTGCCCCACGAAAAAGATGCGCGCGTTCAAATCGTTATCTCCTTTCAGTTTAAGATTAAATATCATGGTTTCACCCCCTAATTTTTTTTTCTTTTCGTTTATTTATTTTTTTTTTTTTTCCATTCAAAATTCATTATCGATCGGAAAAATTAATCCCAATGTTTTTAAACATAACATTTTATTTGATTGTTTTTGTGATTACATTTGATGACATTCAAAATTAATTTTCATTTAATATTATTGTTTTCATTTTTATATATTATATTATTTTTAATTTATTTGAATAATAATGAAATTCGATGTAATAAAATTGTTTCAGCTAATAAATTGTTTAATTAAAAAATTCTTTTTTTCTTTGCAAACGTGTCAAAAATATTTAATGAACATGGAATGCGCGCAATCGGAATTTCGTGCAAATATTTGCATCGGCCGCGACGACGCAGGCAAAGAATTATCGTCGCGCTTATCTGCTAGCATCATTTGCAATCGAGCGGAGAGTGTGGATGCGCGTCCAATTTATGGCAGAGAGGAGAGCGCAACGAAACATTATTCGACTTTTGCTGACAGGTCGCAATTTCGCGCGCCCCGTTGCTCGAAAACGCATCACACCATACGCGCCCCGAAATGCAATTCTTTTTCGGCGATGCTCTTTTAATATAAATCCCGCTGGACGGCTCTCGATGGATGCGACGAGGAAAAAAGCGCACTCATTTCGATCAGTCCCGCTAGATAAAATCAAAAGTGTATTTAATATAAATTTATAAAATCTAATTTTGTAACAAAATTTAATCTAAACTTTGAAACAATTTTTGACACAAATTTTCGTCCAAGTTAGAAATTTTCTGATATTGTTTGTTGCACTGAGATGTACTTTTTTTTCTATAAAATGTAACAGTACAAAAGCTGCGGACGTAATCATTCGCACAGTTAGTCAAAACAGAGAAGGAATAAAATAACCGTTAGTCGGAGCCAAGATACAGCAGCATCTTCTAATAACAGTTGCGACAAGACACGTTTTATGTTGCACAAAGCTGTTCCCCGGGTATCATTTCTGCGTTTCAAAAGTATAAGCTCCACGACGATTCCAACGAAACGCGACTCGTAAATTAACTCGCCTTTTACATTTTTCCAATTTTTCACGACTTGTGGCGGCATCTTTGTGAAATTGCTCTTGGCGAGCGGTCGCGAATTAATCCCTCCTTTATTTTACCTGATGCTATCTCAACCTGTCCAATCAGAATGAGACCTTATATTATTTTTTTTTATTATAATCTTAAGTCGTCAAATTAACCCTTTATGGACAGAGCCTATTTTATACATTTTTTTTTAATTTGCACTAATTACTTATTTTATAATCTTAGAATATTATTTTTATGAAATACCACCCACTCTTTACAGAAAGAGCTATTTTATATGGACAGAGACAAATTCTTATACATATTATTTTGCGAATTAAAAAATAATCAGATAATTAATCATTCTAAAAGTCGTGTTGCAATATCGCTACTTGAAGAGTTAAAAATTAATTTTTGTTGCACCATCTTTTGAATGACACATTTCGTCTACAAATTTATAAATGAAAAAAGTACGACAGTGACAGTTTTGTTATCGATCAATGTTCAATGAACTTTATCTTCTCGATTAAAAAAGCAAAGACTGTTTACAAAATTGTGACATAACAAGAACATTTTTAACGGACGGACCGTGTCAAGTGCACGAGATAAAATATTACAAGCGATGAGTGTCTTTCCGTCCGATTGTACGTGAAGTTGGTGTAAACAAGGCAGTTATCAAAATATTCGTCTAAAAAGATCATCATTTTTTTTCGCTGAGGCGAGGGCTCTCACGCGGAATATATGATTCATATGAGTTTCTTGCATATCGTTAGCACACAACGCCGAGAGGGGCTTTCTACATTGTTTTTCTGTTTCTATCAAACTGTAACAGCGATATGAATCATGCAAATGATTCAATTAAATATTTTATTTATTAGTAACCTACTAAAATGAACGGTCCGTTTAAAATCGCGTTTAAAAATGCACAATTAATATGCACTTTTGAATTTTCACTCTTGCATTTTCACGCTGCAAATTTTCATTCACCAATAATAATTGTTTATTTTTAATTTGTCCCTTAATTTTCTAACGGTATTTTTAAAATTCTTTTACTAAAATTTTATTGTAGATTAAATGTTGTTTAATTATTTATTCAATTAATTAATTTTTATTAAACGTAATTGATTTATTTGGTTTATTTAGTAGTAGCGATCAGTCTAACTTTGTCGTAAAGTCAGTGCTTGTTTCTGTGCATCCTTGGAGACGAGAGTTGGCATGTATCAGCAAAACACACTGACACCATACACAGTCAAAGATAAAGCCGCGCGTTATCGGTTGTACCACCGGACGCCAGGCTCCATTCGGTTTTCGAAATCACAAACCACGTTTCCGTCCACATGTTTTGCCCAAACAAGCTTACCCCCTGTTTCAACAAGCTGATTCCAAGTCTTTATCTTTTTCTACCTTTTATTTATTATTTTTGCTATTAATATTTGACACAATAGTTTTGAAGCGAAAAAAAAAAACATTTCTTTTATCAGCTCTTCATAACCAGTAACGTTTTATCGCACGTCACGTAAGCACTATCTCTGTCTGAAGATGAGCCGGGTTGTGATAAAACGAGGATACTTGAGATGACAAAACTGAAGAGAATAATTGAGTTTAGTGTACTGGTTTGAAAGCACGAGTTAGAACAATTTCAGTTAAAAGGTTTTCTTATCAAATTTAATCTTGCAAAAAAAAAAAAAAAAAATGTTAGAACTTGATTTTTTTGAATCAGTTTTTTTTAAAATCATTTCCTTTGAAATTTGCATTCGCTGTTCAATCGTGTCATATGTCACTTATATAGCGGAAACTTTGAGACTTTTATGTCGGAAACTTAACAAGTTTCAAATGGCATTAAATTCTTAATGAATTGCCATCGGTGAAAAAGAAAAGAGGAACAAAAAAGTTATAGGTCTGATAAGGATTCGAACTTGAGAAGTGGGATGCACTTTTGAAAACACTTCGAACTCTCGGGCCGCCAGACGTGACAAATGTCTTTGTACAAGTTGACGTGCACTTTTCGAGCTGAATCATGCCCCTGCCAGCTTTAGCTTGTTTTTTAACGTTTCGTAAAGGGCTGGGGTGAAATAAATACTTAATGCGATTTGTGGAAGATAAATAAAAGCCCAGCGATGACAGATTCAGTCGAGATGACCACGCTTGAAAAATAATAATATTTTTAAGTGAACGTCAGAGTGAGATTCAACTTTAACCACTGGTTAATTTTCATTGGATTTTATTTTCCACGGAGGCACAAATAAAAAGCCGAGTGCATTCATGACACAGAAAGAGAGGCGAAAATAAAAAAAATGGTAAAAGACGTGGGTGAAGGTGTGACAGGCGATATGCGATACTACGCAAATGACACAGATGTGGTCAGCGGACTGAGCGCTGACAAGTGTGAGTATATTCGTGCACCATTCATGATTTGCGGTCACACACACGGTCCTCGTGTTTCTGAATCAAATCTCCTGCCAGGCGCCGATTCTATTTTTTTCTTTTTTTTTTTTTTTTCTTCAACTTTTTTTATACGAATATAACAGTTATTGATTGTACTAGATTGTATTACTTAATAACAGAACGAAAAAACATAAACCTGATAAGTGCAAAGGTTTTTATAATTCTGTATAATTTAATGATAAAGAAACTAATTCAATTATTGAACTTCAATGTTATTAGTTATTAGACATACATAATGTCAAATTGTTATTGGAAATTTGAAATGTAATGGGTTTGCAGGGTAAATAATTCAAAATATACGTGGCCAGAATTGAACTTAGGGTGCAAATGTTAAAAGGCTACTTCAGGAGGAATCTTTGACTGAACGTTTTGCTATTAGCTAATTGCTACCGAAATTGAAACACTAATTAATGAATAGAAATTCTCACGCTGATCGTTAAGAAAATTCGACAGGTCTGTTGAAAATTGATTTCATTGGTATGATGTAGAATTATTTCCACGTTCAATATTACCTGAAAAATGTGTAGGTCAGAATGAATTCAGTAAATTGTTCGAGTCTGACATTTTTAAACTGACCTGGACTTGTTCCCTGGGGTATTTATGTGTTTACTTTTTAATGAATTCAATTAAATAAGTTGTTTCAATTAAAAACAAATTAATTAAATCGTATGAATTGCTTTTCACAAATTTTCCGTCCAAGAAAGTTTTACTGAAATGCCAATTCCGTTTACTTAAATAATTAAAACTTAATAAAATTGATTAAATTTGTAAATTCAATTCCCTTTAAAATAAACGTTTGATTTATAACATCATTCATAACCGACGACAAAAAAGAAAGGAGAAAGATTATGATTTCGGCCCTGAATAATTTATAGTTGATGTAGGAGTACACGCTTGTGTTAGTACAGTATATCGCTCGCCTACGATGAAAATTTTCATACCATTTGAATGCCAAGCTAACATCTTAGTTGGACTTTTCGAATTTCACAAAGCTTGCAACGCTCGCATTTTCTTTTTTTGCTCCGAGCTTAGATCAAAGTTCAAAATATATTCCCATGGTTTGCCCCTTTCATAAATTACGATCCCATTCACTGATGAATTTTCAACCCTCTTACACACATTAAAACACATATTACAAAAAAATACAATACTGTTTAAAATGCCTTTCAGGAAAAGAAAATGCGTAGTTAAACCCACCATAATTGTTTCTGCATCATTTATCAATTGGCTGAACAAACTGACTATTTGAAAACAAAAACCAAAGTTCAAATTAGTAATCAATTTCGCCTCTTCGAATTTTCAACATGATCGAATTTCAGGTGCTCAGCATCATGCACATGCATTAACCACGGTTGATCTAAGGTTAAAAGTCGTGGAAAATTGTTTCGCCAAATGAAAATCATAATTAATTAATTGACATTAAATTAAAATAAATGGTCAAATGCCATGACCATTCTTATTTTGATCTTTTCATTATTCCTCGTTTTTTCCACGCGTCCTTCCACTTTTGAAACTGCAATAAATCAACTATTTCCCATTTTCATTTATTTTCAACTATCACACTTGCATTGGCAACGAATAATTTTGAAGAAAAAAACAAATGTGTCAAATTTTATATAAGAAAAGTCGTTCTGCTGGAAGATAAATTTTGTTGGACATTACAACAAAAAGTCATTTCAAATTTGCGAAAGTGCAAATAAATGTTTTTCAAGACGACGTCGGAGGTTGCGTTTGACAGCGGCTCTTTGACAGTCACGTTCATTAATGCGGAACATAACGTCGAGGGCGGGGAGGGTGGGCGAAGATATCATGGCGTTGCTTTGAAGATCTCAGGAATATTTGCCGAGGCGGCTAATGGGATCGACCGAATTAGGTTGCCAGCAAAACGTGAGGTACGAATGTCAATCCCTGGCGCATCGGCCAGATTTATGCGAAAGAAGGTCAAAGGTCAAAAGTGCGCCGGGTCATACCAGGATTCGTAGGACGACCTCACTGAAATGCACCTCTCTGTTAAGCTCAGCTTTTCTGTCGTTGTTCTCTCTCTGTAAAAAATAAAATTAAAAAGAAAACGTCATCCGTAAAAAATCAACTGCGACGGATAAACATGTTTCAACGGATAAACAATCCATCGGTAAGATAGGTCGCTTGTTCCAGATGGCAGCAACAGTCACGCCCCGCTCTTGTTTGCCCCGCTTGGACTTGAGCTCAATGAAAACCTCAAAATTTTGCAGAATAAGGGATGAATTGGAAAAAAAAATGTAATTTCCAATTTCTCATCAGATTGAAAGTTTGCTCGAGCTGTTTGAACAAAGAGGAATTCAAGCACCGCACTCTCGAGGCACGTTTCGCAAATTCAATAATCATAAAAAAAGCGTTTTTAAAATGCGCCGACTTTGTTTTTGCATGACAAACAAAATGATTAAGCGACTAGAGATTTTTGAGTAACCGCAAGACGTCAAACTGGAAACGGCTTTTTGATCAAAGAATTGAAAACAAGAGAAGGCTTTGTTATAAAATTGTCATTGATTTGCATGCAATTTAGATTTTGGTCTCAAAATATATGTGTGTCAGCGCAAATTCGGGCGAACCTGTGGTCTGCTTTGCTGTCAAGTTTAATTCATATGTATGAGGTATTATAGTATGCTAATAAGTTGTGCAAACTGTGGTCTTTGTTCTATGTATTTATACACAACACATCTCAAAAATGTTTGTACGGGAAAGCTCTCGGTTTGTTCAGCGCCCTGATGTTGATGGGACAAAAATTGAATTATTGAATTATTCCGACGCGTTCAGATTTATCAACTGATATGCATTATCATATGGTAACGTAATATATCAAAATTTGTTTTTGTTTAATACATAATTCAGTGGACGTCATTATTATTTATGATTATAAAGAAACGAGATCATCCGTCAGACGCTTCGGATTTCATATGAAATCATAATTACATCATCAGGTGTTCATTACGGAGCAGCAAAATTTTCATAAAATTTACATTAAAACTTCATCACTACGCCTCCCGCCCTACTTTATTAATAACTTATAATGCACCAAAGCAATCTCAAATACCATCATGAATGAATCTGAAAATAAAGTAACTGGCAAAAAAAAAAACATTCTTGGGAAAACTGAATTCCCATCTATTTACAATTTTCAGTATGTTACTTGCCAAACCGAATGAACTTCACTAACCCATAATTTAGAATTCATGCAAATCCAATCACTCTCGAATCCGGTGGAAATCAAATTAGATGAAAATTTAATAAAATTATAGTCTACTCGGTAAGTCAATCACCAATTCAATCGCACGCATCGAATTATTATTTTTCAACCCTAAGTCAAATAAGCAGAAACCAATATAACATATAACAAGTTACAACACCATACATCATAATGCCAAATCAATCAACATTGTTTAAAAATTATTTGCTAAACAAATTTTGAAAACAAAAAATGCCTATAAAAAACAGACTGGTTTTCTGTTGTTCAGACCCATAAGATTTAACAACAAGACAAAAGTTTCTAGTTTCGGTTCATGTATAGAAATGTTATGAACCGGATCGATATGGAACTGGCGTAAACTATTTTTGTCCAATTCGAGTTTGCCATGTCGCAAAACCAAAGTCAAACAAGAGAGAGGCGGTAGGCATAACGCGCGAGTATTATCGATTAACTGTCACACCGCGGTTATGCCCGCAGCCTCGTCTAGGCAGATATTGTCTTAACAGAACGTAGAACCAGGCATTCGAGCAAACATACGTACAATCTTTGTCGTGACCCTTCGCGGTCAAAAAAATATTTTGGTCGAGCGCCTCCTATGGCGGCTAAGCGAGACTCGTTCTAATCGAGGCTAGATAAGCGCGAAGCCGTGTCTTTCATTATCGAAAATTTTGTATGCTTTATCGGTCGAGGGAGGCTGCTAACGGAGGCGTATGTGTACATACAAACTGGTTTGTACATGTAGGAGGCGGATGTTCGCGCTAAGCGGGAATTATTATCGCGACGTACCGCACAGTACCAGATAGGTGGCTCTGTCCAACAACTTGGCGCCTTTTTTCTCTTTTCCTAGATTAAACGAGAACAAATCGAGTAGATACCAATTTTTGCAGGCTTACAAATCGGCCCTCACCTATTGGGACGAGAACAACCTGAAGGTCGTGCGGTGAACTTTTAATTCTTTATCCCCGGTAGCGGGTCATAAAATGTGAGCGACGTCATTGTCCCGGGGTATCTGATTATGCGGATACAAAGATTTGTTAACTTACCACAATCATCTCGGAGGGTTCCAGGACAAAGCACTCATTTGGCCTCCGGGGACTGCCACCTGTGCGCTTGCCAAAGCTGTAACAAAAAAGGTCATCTGTTAGTCCCACTCAATTTCTCATGGCCCTCTTCATGTTTGAATCAAGTTCAATGATTCGTCACAGAGTTTGGCTCTCCGTTCAAAAAATACAATCACGAGCTGAAAATCGTTGTAGCTCGATTCATTAAGATAACAGAGCTACGAGCCCTTTGTTTCTATTAAAAGCTTTTATTTAACTTCACATGGAAGCAAATCAAATGTTGTAACAGCAATTTTTGGTCAATCAAATTGAACAGGCAATTTCATTCGCAACTAGTGAAATTGGTTGGGCGATTAAAACGAAAATGTTATTTCCTCCCCTGACAGAGAGAGGATCATCGTCGCAATTAATTATACGCGATCGATCCAGCGGCGCCTAATTACAGTTTTTGTCACACAGCCTGTTCTCGGATTATGAAAACAATCCCGCGCAGGATAAAAAGCATTATGTATATTTAACTGGCATTAATTAAACTCAACGATAGAGTTGACGAACGTGTCAGAACTTTGTCAGGGGCTTTTTGCGGTCCTCTCGAAATGCCGCTAATCGGCTCTCGGTAGTGAACGGGAAAGTTCGCAGCCAAGAGATAGAGGACTCGCAGACACGAGTGCCGCCGCTCTTGAACGACCAAATCCATTTAAGTGTTATCGTAGACTCCGATTGTTCTGACACATTCATAACACCTGCCACTTTTAACATTCGAAGACGGCGGCGATAAATAAATTGCTTAGTCTCAGAATCGTTTATCTATCTATTGATTTTCCTGTGGAAAAATAAATGAAACAAAATTAAAAAATCTTGAAAACAAATCGCTTAGAGGTACAGTGATTTTTAAAAAAGTAAAGAAGCACCTTTTCAATTATCCGAATTACAAACATATGGGCTCTGAATCATAACAAAAACAACTCCGAGCCATCGGGCCGCTTTAAGCTGATAATCTCGAAGGTTTCAATTTGGATCTACCTTTTTTTAAATCATTCAATTATGGTAATATAAATAACAGGGATGTGAGATTACTGCTCGAGTGTTCCAAATAAGAGAGAGCCATGTTGTTCCATATTCTCCGGGTGTGTACAGGCTTTGTTAAAAGAAGAATAAGAGCGCACAATTGAATTTCAGTTTGTGCACCCACTCGCGCGAGCCCCAATTATTCATCGCTCTCTTACTCTCTCTCTCACCCATTTGTAAATTCTGTCTTGTTATCAAAGACCCGTACCCGAGCCACTTGTGCGATAGAAAAACTCAGCATCAATTAAGCATTTTTATGACTCGCTCCAACGATCAATTTGACTGGCCAAAAAGTAATCGCTTATTAAATCTGTAACAAACGAAGCAGAACGGGCGGTTGAAAATATTGACCGTACGATATTATATGATTGAATTAAAAAATATAACCATACCAATAACAAACATTACGATAAATGGAACAAATAGTGAGCTGCTAACAAAACAACGTTGCGAGTAAAAATGTATCGATATTGGTTTTTGTGCACAAACGTCTCTCTGTAATTTGGTTCAGTTCGTGGAAAAAAACAAGGAAGCAGGAGGCTAGGGGGGTGGAAAGTATGGTATTCCTCTTCATTATTTGTGGGCCATTGATTGTCGCCAGCATCGTCCGATGGAGTTTGCGTAAACAAAAATTTATATGGAGCATCGAACTCTCACATACTGTTTGCGTGCAGCGCCGCACAACACGTATTGGAGAATTGTGTTCCGCCACCGGCCCCGGCAATTCTCTTTGTTTATGATCGATTTGCCTTGATTGAATCGACAGATGTTCCCCACCGCTCACTGCCACCAATGGTCCACTTTGCGTCCCTTCGGATTAGTCATTAAAAGTCATTCCGACGTTTTGCACAGAAGCCCGACGACAATGCTGATAAATTGCGTCGCAATTATATCGAATGAATATCGCCATTTGCGACGCGACAGGGTCATAAACTTGGGGCGACAACAATCGGAAATTGTATCGCCCTTATGTGTCTCAGATCACATCTTTTAGGTTATGTTGGTTTTTGGATGTTAATAATTTTAGTAAATTGACACCTGAGACGTTTAATAACAATTGAAAACAAATAGTAGTGAGAAATAAACAAAGGTCTGTTTGGTATTGCAGCGAACGTAAACAATGGGACGGTTAAGTGAAACAAATTGTTAGGAAATGAAAATTTGCAAACCGGCGATTTCGGTTGGGGGCACGTTCATGTGGGCACGATACATAATGCATGATGAAGCCAACAATCGAAGACCTTCAATTTCAGCGTGTAATCCCTAAGTAAGATATTTGCGAACAGTCGGTTGACTAGGTCTAATTTAGTTTGAAATCGATATCAAAAGCAACGGGGACGCGGGTCGACTTTTAAGATGTATCCTACATTGGTTAGCTTTTAATACGAGTAGTTTGATATGTCGAATAAATGTGATACAGCTGTGGCCGAAATTGAATCGAATGACATTACCGCGCTGTTACCGTTTCTATCTCTTTTTCCCTCTGTTTCCCTCTCTGTCTCTCCCACTTCTTTTGCACTGTAACTTTATTTTGTCAATTTTCGATCAAAAACGAACGTTCGACATGTGAACATTCAGCATTTTACATACAAAAAAATACAACTTTTTAAGTATCGACTTACATAAACAAAAAAAGCTTTTTTTTTTATTTGTTTTTCTTTTTTTTTTATATTTCAACTGAGCGAAAATATAAATTTGAATTACGGTGAAAGGTGGCGCCACCGTTTACAATGTTTTGATCGGTCACGGCGTGTTCTAATTTGTTTTCTATGATTCGGCAAAACTTTTTGTGAGTTGTATTCCAAACAAAAGTGACTTTGAGAATTGTTGGAGTGATATAGGATTATTTATAATCTCACTGATTTATGAAACACTCGTTTCAAGAAAAAAAACAGGTATACCAGTACTATCAATCATTCGAAACATTGTGCAAAACAACAAAAAAACATGTGTAATTGTTACTAAATTCAGTTATTGTTTTGAATTTTTGCATTTTTTTTTCACTCGAATACTCATTTAAATATGAATACAACGTATTAACATTTTAAAAAAAATCTATTCTATTTCTTTTGTAGGGCCAAACATTTTTCCAAAACCAAACATGCCAAAAGAAAAGGGTGCAGCAAAAAAACCTTCGCAGGCCGATCTCAGAACTCTAATGTCGTTTGTGGAAAGTCACCGTCAATTGTTTTACAATCAGTGTTCTTTATTTCCTACCCTCGAGTGGTACCATGAATTTGGTGCTACAATAATGTTAGGAATTTTGTTATCAAATTGCGCTACAACTGTGGACGTCGAATCGCTAACCGTACGTGACTGCGCTCAAATTCAAAGCACCAGAAGCTTGCTGAACGAGGAGATGCTGCAAACATTAGAACCCGAGTACCAAGAGATTGTTCAAAACTATTATGTATTAGCGAACAACAAAACCAACAAACTACTGGTTATCAGTGAAAATAAAAAACTGTCATTGGACCTGTTGTTGAGTCACCGTGCAAAATTCGATCCGATCAACAAAAATCCTTACGTTTTTGGTACCCCTTCCAAGGGTCAGTTCAAGGTCATCAAAGTCGAGCCGACGTTGAAAAAGTTTGGTCAAAAGTGTGGCGCTGAGAATCCTGAATTATTAAAAATTGCAAACATCCAAAATATGATACTGCCTTGCAGACTTCTGGACACTTCTGTCAACAGGCGATTGTTTGAGGCTCGTTTGTTCGAGCGCAATTTGCCTGATGTGATGCTGACCATCTGCAAGATTTCGTTCGTCCTTCTGGACCTAAATGGTTTCTTTGAGGGCGATTCGGTCAAGATGTTCCACGAACACGTGAGGGTAACTGCCGAAAACTTTAGAAAACCGACGGAGCGAGTCTACGATTTTACCGAACTTATCAAACATTTCGATACTGGTACAGCTTGATTGATAATAAATTATGACAATTCTTTAGTTGCAAACAATTTTAACTCAAATGTTTTCTCATTTTCAGAATTACAACCCAATGACGAGGATGTTTTCTACTTACAACTTTAATTTCCGGTGTTTTTTAAATTAAGTGCTTTGATTTTCATTACTTGTAATACATCAAGACTGATAATTGTTACATAAACACTGAGAAACCGAATTCGTAAAAATTCAGTTTTAATGTAATTATACTTTTGCGAATAAATCGTAACTTGTTGCGATAAAATCGTAAGTTTTACGATGTACGTTATTAAAATTCACAATTCTTGCAAATTCGGTTTCTCTGTGAATATTGAATATTTTTTGTTATGAAAGCAAATGTCAAATAACTTGAGTCAAATTGTTGTACAATTTCATTTAAATTTTTGACCTCGGACTGCCTGCAATTTCTAATTCAATTCGTGAAGTACATTTTGTGCCGATATCAGAAATTAGGATACTTGTAGCATAATGGTAATAAATGAACATAATACGTGCTCTTAAGAGCTACGTAACTTAATCGCTATTCTGTTTCAATATTCATTTCTACAAAATTACATTTCAAATGAGCGTAAAATTTTATTTCGCTAACTATTTTGCAATCTATTCGCACAATCGCTATCATTTTTGTACAAAATCTGAACAACAGAAACAAAAAGACTACCACACTTTTTTCTACCAACCGAAATACTTTTTTCCTTCAAGTCAACCAAAAAATCTGCAAATTACAATCAATTTTTGTGTTTCAGCTCTACTTTTAAAGGACGCCAGAAACTTGAACAAGTTCAATTATTCCGACAGTTAATCACGTTGTAAATGAGTGTTCAAAGATGCACTCGATGAAAATTAACAAACAGCCCCGGATCAAGGTCGCTGGTTTTGAAAGGTCGGGGATATAAAAAATTGACCGAATTATTTTCTCCCTTGTAACAAAAAGCAATACGTGGAACACATTTGTTCTCACTGTCTTGTAGAGCGTGGGCGATTAGAATTCATGGCAAACGTGATTCTTACAATAATAAAATAAGAACATATCATTAAAAAACCTTCATTTTAATAAACAAATGATATTAAATTTCTTCTTGTCTTAATGTCTAAATTTTAATTTTTTTAGATTTCATTTTAGATCTGAAAAATTTTTCCGTTGGGTAACCATTGGACTCACCAAACGGAGAATCTCCTGCGGGGGAACGCAGGTGGTGGCGGGGGTTGGATTCGGTACCCCCTATCGACGCTTTCGCTCCTCAGAGCCTGTACGGCCTTTGGTACAGCTCGCATCGGCTGTTCAGGAACGGTCCTTGGCAGTGCATTGACAGGCACGCTGCCATTCCCCAGGACCTCGGTATGGTGCGCGCCGCTAGCGCCACCGTGGAAACTGTTCCACCTGCGCACGGGGGCACGGTTCGTGTTGCACCCCCTGTGCTGATTCGTGTGCTTATGCATGGTTCTCTTGGCTCGAGCTGATCGCCATCTCCGTCCATCTCACATCGTTGCCTGACAAGTGGCAGGAGTTGAGTCCTGAGAGAGTTTTCAAGTTAACTTCAACATTGACTCGTGCAACATCTAAGCACACGCGAACCAAGTCAGAAATTCAAATTACCCTCCTGTTGAAAAGTGTAATTTTATCCTTCATTGAAAAAAAAATGAATTTTCAAACGGGGTCTGTAAAATTAACGTTCCTGAAGGTGTGCTATTTTTGACTGAAATTGACTGGAGCTTGGAAACTCGATTTTGTAATTTGCACTTTCCTGTAGAAAGAACCTGTTTCAACGGAACCAAGTGAAAGACACTGACGTGTTTAGCACTAATAGAGACACTAATTGTCCATCCGTCATTTGACGAGATACATCCGTGAGAAAATATTGCGATGTGCTGTCAATGACGAATTAGGACTGCTCTATAATATGTTGCACGATCTCGAAAACGAGAGTGACCTGAATTGCTTTACATGATTTATTATACAACTGTTATACAACTAAAGTATAACTTCGCCGGCATTACTAAAGCAAAAAATAAATTAATATAATAATAAAATGAAATTTAAGTCCAGATAACTCTCGCTTTCAGGGCATATTGGATTTGGGAAACCTAATTTTTTGTTTGCACCAACGCTTAGTTTTGTTCCGAGTTGTTTGCCAAGATTTTTTTTGATCAACTTTATATGTAACAGCCTTTCGGGGACTGTAGAACTTTTTTTTGCAGAGAAATTGAACCGCGACGAGTAACGATGCACTTCTTTCGGCACTACGTTTTAACATCGACAACGAAATGTCCGCTGGGGAGCGAATCAGACAATAAAAAAGTGTAACGATGTGCTTCGCAGCAACACGCCAGCCTACTTTCCCCGATTGTGTTTTATTGGCTGGACAATGGATATTGCTTAGGAGCGATATAAAAGAGAAGAAACGTGAAAATCGGCTTAATCGTCTTGCCTGACGGTGAGATTTAATTAATGAGATGTTAATATCATTCGTGATAGAAAAATGTGAGTGGAAAACCTTTTTTTTTTCGTCCAATTTTATGCTACTGAGGTGGATCAAATTTTCAGGTATGAAGTTTTAGTAACATTTGTTTTATCGTTCGACTGGAATTCATTCAAAATTGTCTTCAAAACATTCCTAAACACGTTTTTTGTTTTAGGACAATGGAGCGTGAAATTTAAAAGGGTATTCTGAAATTTACCATTGCAACAAAAAAAAAAGGTTGGAAACAGGTGGATTCTTCTCGAGGCAATAAACAAAAGACGAAACGACAGCTCGTGCCACACGCTTGTCTACCTAACAGCGAGAGCCTTAGGAAAACTGCACTCAGCGGGTGGAAACGCGATTTCGCAGGTGTCTCTTTACGACGACCCCTCTTAGAAAAACGTTTTACCGTTGGGATGAAAGTTTTCGTTTAACGACCCTGCTTACTAATTTGGATACAAAGAGCCGGGATACTTTATATTCGTGCGGAAAGTGCCGCAAGCTGTTACTCGATCCGCACTTGAAGAGGAGCTCTCGCGCGGCGATAAATCGAAAGATTTTGTGGGATGCATTTTCGTTACGTAACACGAAGTCTTATGACGGCTTGAGCGATTCCATTTTTATAATCCGTGCTCGGTGCGCATTTTCAAGTCACGTACTCGGAAGCAATCGTCGACAAATGCCTCGAATTAACATCGATTTCAAATCGACCGTAATGACCGATCGGCGTGCACTTGTTTATCCAACTACGTTTCTTCAACCGCAAATTTAAAAATAAAATTATAAACCAATAAAAAGAAAAGGAATTAGCTTCCTTTCTCTATTTTAATATTATAGAAATATTTATCATCCGAGTTATGTCATACATAATATTGTTATCTAATAAAAGAGAGTTTTTTGAAAACAAACATGGGCGAAAGAAAATTATGCAATGTGAGATAAAAACTTTTCGTTTTGTTCAAATAATGTTTCAAATCAAATGTTTCTACGGTGTAAAATGTTGAAAGTTATTTTTCAATAATTTGCCTGGTTTATTAAAAAATTTTTATCTCGAAATATTGCATTGAATAATAAAAAAAATTGAATGTTTTTTTTTCATTTCAATTTGCAGATGTACGATTGACAGTCAAGTCGGCGGCGAGCGAAGCGTGCAGAGATCATTGCACCGGAAGATACGGTCCGCGGATTCTACTGGAAATTGAAATTCCCTTCTTTCCCTGCAGTCTGGCGCGAGTGGTTTCCAGCACATCATTCCATGTAATTAGCGATCGTGCGACTCACGGGGTGCCGCTAGGCTCAGGACTTTTTCCAGAAGTTCCTCTTTGACACTCGCTCTTCATTCGTCCGCGCGAAACGAAAGGAAAACAACGATTACGTCATTACGTCAGACGAGCAAAAACAATATGCCGCCAACTTGGCACAAGTCAGCGAATCAATACAAATATTTGTCCGCAACTGAACCTGCCTTTTTTATTAAAAAAAAAACGGTTTTGTAATCATACAATATTTATTATGACAAGAGGAAAAAGTCGAACATTGTTATATTTGTGATTCCCTTTTTTCAGGACTTTTGATGAAGGATCCCTCGTTATGCGAGCAGCAAGAAAAATATCGAACCTTCGTGGTGGTCCGGCGGCGAAGGATATGTTATTAAACTTGAAGTCTCTCGTGTCACTGGGTAGGGACTTTTAGTCGGCCTCGAACCACTTCTGGATTAATTCGCCTTGCTCTCTAATTATTATCCGCCGCAGCCGGTTCTCGATTTAAAAACGACCACGCTCTGGGAAATTATAACGGTGACTGCGCGCCAACGAGCTGCAGTATTATTCTGCGGCAACCGAATTTTTGATTGCACGCCTCACTAGCGTTTACTTTGCTGCCAATAAACGCTCTCTCGGCGATGTATCAATTGTGACTTTGTGTCAAACGAAACTCGAAGCGGCGTAGGCGACGTCTGGAGTTATCGCGAGGAGCACCAATGGAAAACGGTGTCACGTTAACGATGGTGATCGCGATTAAAAGCGATCTCAAATTTATTCAGGGTAAACACGTCGGTTGGCGGTGATATGTTATTTATACAGAATTACGCATCAGCAGGTCGGATTTTAAATTTTTGTTATACGACTGCGAGTGACGTTGTAAGTCCGTGATATTATTATTGTAAAATTAGAGGTTGTAATTTTAGTCCGGCGAGTTGAATTAGTTTTGAAGCATGCGAGAAAAGTATAATTATGAAAGTATGCAAATTGGAAAGGAGCCGCCGATTATGTGTAAAACAAACACAGCTTGGGCAATCTGGAAATGAGAGTGAATTTCTGGCGTGCGATGTGGGTGAAGACGCGAACGAATTTTCTCGTCGACTTTCCAATTAACTGTAAAATACATTTGAAAAAAAGGAACAACTTTTCGGACACTTTCCAATCATCGCGATGAATCGGTCTGTAAAATTTGTATAACGCGATTCTAAAATGTTATCATCCGTTGCGGATTATTTCGTGTAATGCGAATTTATTTAATTAATTCCACGCGTATGTTACGTCGGGTATAACGAAATAATTATATTTGTAATAAAAACCAGCGCGCATGTTGTGCAAATGAATCGGCGAAATGTATTACAATTTTTTTATTCAAGGAAAGAGAGAAAAGCGTCCTCGGCAGTTGAAAGCTGTTCGTGAAATGTAATCAAAAACAATACACGAAATCAAAATTTTTTGTTCGCGAGCAAGTTTCAAGAGTAGGGGTAAAAAAGTTTAGACGTAAACTTTTTTTAGCGTTTTCCGCTGAAAAACAATTTGACGCTGTGATATAACACATTTCAATTGAAGCTGAAGGTTGAATGTAATTGTGACGACGAATAATTTTAACTCGAAGGCAATTTTTCATCATTTTATACAAATTTTATAACGCATTATACAATTATTCAGAGAAAAATAATGTTTCATTAAGAGTCAATATTATCATTAAAATAGTTTATTCATAAATGAAAGCTTGACGTTGTTTCGAATTTTTTAAAGGTCTATTTAAAGGGAGCATACAGAATGTATTTCCACACGGACGTTCCAAAATAATTATCGATCAAAAGAGAAGAAACAAAGCGCGGAGACAAAGCTTCGTAGTGAACTTGAACTGAACTCCAGTTCGACCCAAATTTTGTTTACCCAAAATGCGTCTCAGCCATAGAGATTTTCGTACGAAAAGTAGCAGAAAAAAAACCGTGAATAGCAACACCTAATCCAGATTCTTCTCACAAGCATTGTAACCGCACCGTTAATGAACCCCATTCTCATCGTTGGGAGAATGGAAGATTATTGATGTAATATTTGTAACCGTTCAGTAGGCTTCTTCGTTCAAAAAAAATTTTTTTTTCTTTCTCATTCAAGAATTTTTTCACATTTTTCACACGTTCTTCGCCAAATCCATGTAATGTTAATGTATAATCCGGTATCACGACTTGTGTCGTGCAAAAGTTTTTTGAAGGTCAGAGACAAATGTTCGTTTTGTAAATGGAGTGGAATTTCGTCGTTGGAATCAAGTCAAGCTTAAAGTTCATTATTCAGAGCTGAGATTTTCTCTCTTGCAATCAAATTAACGATTTCTCGATGCTAATTTCTGTCAATCCGAATACATTCGTTTATTCAACATTATTCAACTATTGTTTAAAATTTTTCAATTTTACTTCTCGTTAAATATAATTTCTTATTATTATCATTTGAATTAACTCAAGCTACATATTTTTTGGTTCTGCAAAAAAATTTGCTTGCTTGGGAAAAAAATAACTTTTTGTTTTATGTAGAAAATGAAAACATTTCATTTGAGGGAAAGGCCACGTCGCTTCAATCGCACCGTGCCCATAAAGGGAGGATCATGAGTGAAATCCATATAAGCCCTCAGCGTATTATCTTGGCAAAAGCGCGCGCAAGAAATGTGAAATTGCAATATCCGTCGCGACGCTTTGAGCTTTCGGGAGAAAAAAAAGGGACATTTTTCATCCGACCTGTTCCCTCTTATCGTACTTCGAATTAATGAACGCAGATCAATTCGTCCGATGAATGTATAATTTAATCATTTTGCATTATCACCAATCGACATCAAATTCGAGGACACTTTTAGCAACTATCGAGATAGCACAAAATTTAAGACGCGAGCGAAAAAAAAAAGGATAATCGATATCTAATTACATCGACAGAACTCAACTTTGATTAAATTTGATGTATGGAAACACCAGCTCGGAGAAATGGAAGTCTGAGGAGGAATTAGCATGATTTGCCGTTATGTGCATCGCGCTATGACCTCAAATGAATGCTAGGCGCAATCGAGCGCTCAAACTAATCAGGGACAGAGCGAATAATTGAGTTTTACCAGGCAAAATGTATTTGTAGGGCCGCACGCAACATCCGGTGGACACGCGAAAGTGTTATCAACTATGAAATCTCGTGTCCCTAATCCAATTATTGTTTTGTCGCCAATTTTAATTTCAACATTCAAAATTGAAACATTCAATTGTATATATACGAAAAACCTCTCTTTTCAATTAGACGAAACAATTGATTTATTTTTTTCTATTCTTTTTTGTAACACAAAAGAAAGCACTTTTGATATCACTTTTTTTTTCTTCAAACGAAAAAAAAAATTTAGAGAATGAAAACGAGACGAGTTCGATCGTTTTTTATTTTACTTCGGACTAAAAAAGTAATGAGCACAGTGTTAATTTTAATTCGCAATTAAACCGCTTCCGATTGCCACGTCTATAGCCATTATTCGACTGAATAACGTTACTCAAAGCGCCGAGAAAATCTTGCACTTTTATTATTACGGGTATTTACCGTATGAACTTATCGCGGCCGGGTTTATTGCGTTTTCTTCCTCGCGTTTTTTTTTCTTTTACGACGGGGCTCAGAGTGATATTACGCTGATCGATTTTGCCGGGCTGTGATTAGAGGGTTTCTCATCAATAGATACAGAATGCGCGTTGTCTTTATGTCCACCTTCTTTTTTAATTTTTTTAATGACTATGAGTATGATGAATTAGGTCGCAAACTAATCATAATTGCAATACAACCATTACCGACGGTTTAGTGGAGACTGACGTTTTTCAATTTTTTGCTCCCCCTCCCTGCCATGTAGTAGAGAAAATGTGAGACCATTTTCTTTTTCGTTCGCAATTTCATTACACTGTCAGTGCACTGTTCGACACAATATCTCATTTGAAGTTTACATTTTGCAATGTTGCTATTGTAAGTTTGTTAATTAATCTCTCACAGCTGTTTGATCAATGTAATCATTTTAATTGAACTGATTGAAACGTCCCGATGAAACAATTGCAATCTCGAAAACCAATTGGTTTGATAACTAACAACAAAAGTGCGAAACAAATAAAAATTATGTATAACCCTCCTGCGCAGTGTTTCAATTCGATCAGTATTCCAACTGGCGAGCGTACGATTAATCAAACTTTTCATCCGCAGGACACAATATTGCAAAACGTATAATGCCAAGGGGTACAAAAGCCCTTTTTCTTTTAATACATAAAAGCGAGTTATGAAGAAGCTTCTTTCGACAGTTCGTGGGAAGTGGTCGCGCTTGTCAAAAGAAAAAGGGCAGACGACAAAGAAAAAAAAAAGAAGACAACAAAATGGAAGAAGAAAAATAAAGAAGGAAACGTTGTGTTGTTCTTTGTGAAAACGCCGGCGATAATCTTTGACGTGCGGGCGCGCTCGGGAAATTCTATCCCGAGAGGCTGCGGGCTAACGGCGACAGGGCGTCGGGGAAGAAAAAAAAGTGCGAGCAAGAGGGTCGCTGGAGAGCTAAAAACGCACTAATAATAGCCACCCACGCGTGCTACGCTTCGATCTCAAGATATGCATTCAAGAATAACGCCACGATTCGTCATCCCGGGGATTCGTTCTGCAGAACCGCGCCTCTCTGTTGACAAGGACATTAACGCTGGGCGACGAATTGGAATGTAGATTTATTTTTGATACTGCACGCCCCGAGATGAATTTTCATATTTCATATGCAAACTCCGAATTCGGGATCATGAAAGCTCCCGGAGATGGAGATTGTATTTGCAATCTAGGATGCATTTCTCTTTTTTTCGTCATTCCGTTATTTCATTTTTGATCGATTTTTTACTGAAGAGAAAAAGTTGGTTTTATATTTCTTCAAGTTGACATTCTTTTTTATTTTGTTCGTAGAGATAGAAATTGATTGACTTGCTCCAGAGTTGTGAATCGGAGCTACCGGTGATGTGAGTCCTTTCAGCTTTAATGTATTAATGCAGAGGACATGAATGAAATCAAATATGTTGAATGATCGATCCGGTCTCGTATGAGGGCATAATCAAAACGATGATGAAATCTGATTGCTGCATGTTTTTTTTCAAACGTCGACGCATAAACTTTTTCATTTTATTTTTTCTTTCTTCTTCATTGTAAATTTAAGTAATTAATCGATCCGTACACTGCTTGGGGATAAAAAGAAAACAGCCGTCGCAAAGAGATGAGATAAAAAGGAACACTTTACCATTCGCGACTAGAATTTCGTTTATCTCCTTCGAAGCCCCAGTCCCCTATATACTAATTGATTCGACTAAGAATAGAACGACGGCTTTAATAGTACCAAATCTAACTCATTTGTTATCATTTATCCCGTTTAATGCTACAAAAAACAAACAATTTTCAAAGCGTAGAGAAAAGCAAAAGACGAAGTGAATAAATAAATACAAATATACTCCCCAGAAAACAGCGCATTCTCGAATCATAAATCTGGCTGTTTGATCCCCGAAAACAAAAAAGGCGAGAAAAAAGTGATTTGGAAAGATAAAAACGACCGGGAAAAAAATTGCTGTGGTATTTATCCTGATTTTCCCAAACCGTAAAATGAAGCGAATGGTAAACATACGCAGCACCGTTCCATTCCCCGAGCAACGTGGAGATAAAAAAACTTAGTTTTCTTCTCGCGAGTGAATCCTTCCTCGTTATTTTTCGCTTTGATCCCGACGCGTCAACAGCTTTGCTCGCGATGAAAAGTATGCACATTCAGGTGTGCGTACACCGCACGCTCACCATCAGTGCGCTGAACTTTTCAACCTGCCACTTACCGCAGTAATCTTTTAGGCAAAAGCAGAGAGCGCCAAAGATATAATCTATTTCCATTCTCTTGACATCGTTTTGAGACAGGGAATACTATTCGTCGTTAAGCAAATTAAACATTTTGTTCAAATTGAACAAAATTTAAATAAACAGTAATAATAAATATCAATTATTTTCTAAATATATTCTGTGGCAAGATATTAAAAAAAAAAAGATATATTGTATATCCTTACGATTAATGATTTTCTAAATATATCAATATTTTGATAAATACGTTAATGCTCGTTATATAAACTATGTCAGTGAGCCCCCATATAAAATCGTGTTTGAAAATATTTTGACGAAACGTTTGGATGAAAATTAATCATCAGCGTCAGGGACAAATTTCAAACACTCGGGTGAATACAAGTTTGTTCAGTGTGGCATGCATGCATGAACGATTGCGACGAATTATTCAATAACTCGTAATTTCACGCGAGTCTGATTGAATTTTGATGAAAATAAAGTTATAACAAAAGGGCCTTTATTAATAGCGGTGTTCGATTGATAAAACGGTGGGTGGACGTTTCGGCCGGGATTGATATGGAACTGTGCTCGTGACCCAAGCACGGTGGTCCCGATTGCATTCGACTCGACAACATGCACCTCTCTCTCCCTTGATATAAAACATGAATTGAGGCGTGCGAGAGGGTACGCCGCACGACATTAATAATACTCGGTCACAGCTTTATTACGACCGCGCGATATTCCCCGCCGGCGCGCGGTCGTTTTTATTCTTAGTGCGCAGATCCATCTTCCCGACTGTAAATATCGCTAAATTAACCAACCCGAGCGAAACGTGACTCGCTTTTCACCGGGCGAAAAAAAGAATGCGATTAACGAATCGCTGTAAATTAAAGGGAGCGAACGAGGATGAAAGTGACTCGAAAGTGACAATGCAATTTCAAATAATGGATGGTTGTGAGAAAAAAAAACCTTCTTTTGAGAAAAAAAAACATTTCTTTTTTTGAATAAAAGAGAGAGAGAAAGAAAATTCTACCATTGGATCGAATAATTTTGCACTTTTCTGATGGTTTATGAAAAAAGTTTAAGCGATTTCTTATAAGAGTTTTTCAAAGTCTATATATAGAGATTGAAAAACTTATCAAAGTTTTTGAGATTGTGGACCTTTCGGAAAAGAGAGCTGAAAGTTATGTTTTTCCCTCAGCCTCGTTTCATGCATGTTTGATCTATGGAATACAAAAAGTTTGTTAAACCGCTGTGTTCCTTTTCATTTGCAAAATATGCGCGCCCCTCTTTTCCGGTGCGTACTTCAAAGATTTAATCTCGGTTTGATTCACCAAAAAGTGCTCTCACGGGATCGAGTGTAAATAATGGGAGGATGAATGGATAGCAGCTTTTGGCGCGTGCATCGGTTAATTAGCGGACTCGAAACCCATGCAGACTGTCGAATGCGAAGGGTGGATCGAGCATTTATATATTCAAAAGCCATCTAAACGTTGAGAGGAACTACACAATCGAGGTTTTTTTCCCCTTCATAACTCACAACCAATAATCATTCAAATTAAAATCTAAAATAAAAACTTTTCATTTCACAAGAATTTTTTTTATTAATAATCCACTTGTTTGTTGCTTCAAGTTTTTCAGCTCGAAATTTTGTAATTTGTATAATCTTTAAATTAATGTTTAATTTTCTAGCAATTTTATCAGCTTGGTTTTTGCCCAATCAAAAGTCAGTCATTTAATTAATAAGATCAGTCCGGTTAATTTTCCTTAACCAGGAGAAAAATTGCATTCCCTGCTCTAATTAGCGTCATAATTATGCGCGCGGGTAAACAAATATCCAATTGAATATCACTCTCGGATGTGAAAGTTTTATTAATCTTGTAGAACACTCGAATGCGATAATTAGTTTCCGTTTCGTCAAAGTTGCGTTGATCACCGATCAAACCATTCAATAACGGAGTAGCTGCTCGTGACATATCCAATCTGTCCGAATATCAATTAGACGCGGAGCGATTCGTCAGTCCGATAGACAATGACGTATCGTGGTATCGCATGACGATTTTGTGTCGTACGTCACAGTGTCGACTGTTGAGTGCATGGAGTTGATCCAGGTGTGTTCTTTTGATCGATCTCTAATCTAATATCATGTACCAGTTGCGAAAGAGAAATTCCCCTGGTGCAATTTCGTTAGCGGTTTATGTTACCTCAATTGCATTGACGCGAAATTGTGGCAATCATAGTCAATTATTAAGAGCCTCGATGATAAATGCGCGCTCGGCTAACGAAATTACTTCAACAAAATTTTAATCTTGCTCTCTCTCTCTCTCTCTTTCTATCTCTATCTCTCTTAGCTAAGTCGCGTGATTAGTCGCGGGGAGACGGAATTTTTTTCTCGTCCTACACTCTTTTGTGGATGAACAAAAGTTAAGAACAGAATAAAAAAGAGAGACAAAAAAAAGGAGACAAAAAAAAGGAAACAGAAGAGCAACGAGGATGTGGTCGCGAGATGTGTCCGAAGAAAATAAGAAAAAAGAGGGAGAATAAGATTGTGGTGCAGGAAATGAAAAAAGTCGGCAGCTGGGTTTGATTAGCCGAGAGAGGGATGCCGGAGCTGAAACAATAATTTTCTCCCTTTTGACATTTAAACATTATCAAGAGCGTTTTGACTTTACATGGAAATGACGTGACCGAAGGTTCCGATATGAAATTTGAGAGTGTTACGTGTTCGCTTTACTGGGTCAAGGGTCGGCGGGCTGCAAAATAAAAGCGCCGTGCAAGATTCTTAGCAGACCTCTTCAACTAAGCGAATGTTTATATTCGTCGATAATTCATCTCCAGGCGCGCGGTCTCCCTCTCCCCCCGACGGTTGATCAAACGACTGCAAAATTTATACCAGAGCAATTATAGAGCGAATTTTCTCGCCACTTTGAAGCACGCGCAATTACGCTTTTTCATCCTCCCGCCTTACAATTTTCACTTCCACGTCTCTTGTTGCGCGCAATATTCAAATGAAAAGTTTCATTTCAGACGTTCAATCATTCCTCTTTTCAAAAATAAAAAACAAATGAAACAAACAAAACAAATCTAAAAATAATCAATTGAAAAAAAAATAAATAATTAAACGAAACTGAAATGAATTTTTGTCTTCTTTTTGGCTTGAATAGGCTTGTCAGGAGGAAAAGAAGTTTTGTGAGCGATCAGAGAGCAATCAGTTGGATGCGCTCGCACCGTTCGAAGAGCGAGGAATTTGAATAGGTCATAGGAAATTGCCAATTGGAACACCACATAAGTTGGCAAGATGAAAGCGCAACAGGTCGAGACACCGACAATACGTCCTATGTTGCTACGAACCGTCAACTTACAGCTGTTTTATTGAGGAATTTATATATGGCGCAGAAATATAGAGAATTCTCTATATGCGCTCCCGATACACACCCCAGGAATGCTCCAATCTGCACGCGGTTTCCCCTGCAATTATCTATCAACAACTTTCACGTGCACTCGCGCAAATTGCGCCAATTTGCCATCACAACGATTATGCAATTTGCCGTCGCTTTTTTTCTTGTCTCCCTCCAAGCTTGAAATCAGAGTTTACGTGTGCGCGTGATGTATGTTTCAACGAAAATCTTCGGGCAAACAACTCGTTCGAGGAAACCTCGAAATTCCGCAGATTGCAACCAATTTATAAATACTAAACTGCAAAAAAATTAACGTTATGAAAAAAAATAATAAAAAAAAAACTTTGTCATTATCATGAACATTATATTTCTAAATAAACATTACAAAACGTTTCTCCTAATTTTTCAATCTTCAAATTGCCAAATTTGACAATTGAAATTGGTCCAATCGATCCGATTTTTCTGACTTGGTTCACATTTTCAGGCCTCCGACAGATGTAATATCAAACCTTCACGCAAATTTTATTCCGTTGGAGTAAAAATCCATCCCTTTTTCATTGTACTGAACAAGACACAAATTTGAAAAGTTGAAACAAGGGAGTAAAGGACGGCCGAGGGTGAGAAAGAACACTTTTTGAAACTGGCGAAAGGTAGGGGGTGCACGGCGGGTAATTGACACTCGGCAGGTTTGCGGCGCGAAACGGACGTGAAGCGCGAAGGCACAGCGCGCCGTTCGAAAGTGTACTGACAGTGGGATTTCGGTGTGCGAAGAGCGTGAGAGCACCGGCCGATGATGCGCTGCCGCTGGCGCTCCCTCGCGGCCGCGCGCAACTCCAGCATCTGCCCTGGCGCTTTTATTTATTTCTTTTTCTTTTTTTTTTGATTCGCCCCCTTTTTTCATTGCTATTTGATCAAGCAAAGACATCTCTTTTTGAATCAAATCGATGAAGGCGCGGTGCGCAAGTGGGCTTTTGAGAGGTTGTTCGAAGGTTTCAGTTTGGGGAGCGATTGTCAAGTGCATCGAAGCTTCGGGCTTTGTTTAGAAATCGTTATCCGGTGGATGAATTAGTGAACGATTCGATTCTCCGTTTGCCCTCTTGATATTTGGTAGTTCGAGATTGACCAGTAAAATTTAACGAAAGAAAGTGTACGGTTTTGAGATGTTGAAGAAGAGATATGCGTTCTAAAAGACGCAGTTAAACAAGTTTATAAGACGTATAAAAATTAAGGAGACGGCTCGAGAAGTTTTGATTGCAAAAATTGTTTGAGCGCGAGTTAAAAGTTTTTGAGCAAGTTTTTATATGAAAATGTGGGGTTAAGGAAAATATCAAAAGAGAGAAGTTTGTGGTGTAAAATCATGATAAGGATCATAATAAGGGAGTGGGATTACAATTTGAAATTTGAATGAAATTTTGACGACCAAACGTCGACAGTTTATAGTTTTACGCACTCGAATACGAAGACGAATTTTTAATGTAGACAAATGTTCATTCTTCGCTTTTGCTCATGACAATTTTTTGGTAACGAATTTGTTTGACAATTTTTAACAATTTTTTCTTCACGTCGTTCATTTTTGATCCTGTATAGAAAGTAAAGGTATGGATATTTTTTTCACGTCTTATCGATTTGAATTTTTTATTTAAGATGAATGATGGACGTACTACAAAAATTATTGGGCCAATAAATCTGATGCTGTGGGTGGGAAATAGAATTTTTATACGCGACAGAAACGAACAAATGAAAACTTTTGAACAAAATGTTCAAAAGTTTTAATATTTTCCAATCAGATAAATCTCTGATCCCGCGATAAAGTTTTTAAAAACATGAAAATTTCACCTTTCATTTGATCTGGATCGAATTATATGCAAGTTAGGATAATTTCGTTTGAATTGAAGCAATAAGATATGCAAATTAAATGAAAATTGATAAAACATTATTGCAAATGCATTTCTAATGGACTATAGAGAAAACGGAAGGTAGAACATAGTGCGGAGTACGGATCAATAAAACCAATTTAATAAATCTCTTCACTCTAGTTTTTTATTTGAAATTGAAAAACGGGGGTACCGGTGTTCGATTCTCCAAATACACGTACATGTAAATTCGGCACTATTTTATGATGGTTAAAAAGGCCTCGAGACATATTTTAAACTCACGAAAAGCGCTAATATATCAGTATGACAGAAATTTCATGCACATTTTTTTTGATATTCACATTTATATATTTTCATCTCGACGGTAAAAACTTTACTTCTCTCTTAGGTGAACATTATTTTTCATAAAATTGCGCCTCTCTCAAACGCCAGTTCAGATGTAACTTTTGAAAAATAAAACGCCCATGTATTACACATAAAAAAATTCATAATAAATTTTCAAGTATCATTTTGCAATTTAAAAAACTGTTATTACAACTTATTTTTCAAATGTCATCAGGTCAGATAGAAAATAAAATGTATAAACATAAATCGATAAACCGATACAAATTCGTCCGAACTGATGTTTTCTTTTCAGTTCATAGTAATAACTTTTATTTTCACGAACCAACATTTATCATATTACTCGACTTTCCACGAAAAAAAAGTTTTAATTAAAATTAGATATAAAGTAAGAATTTTATAGTGAATTTTTCGAAAACTAAAAATTCCAACTCGTACAAATTTTCAATTTTATATATTCGTTGAAATAAAATTTTCTCAAACTATTTTAAATATGTCAACCAAAAAGAAATTGAAATATCATTTACCAAAGATATTATAATTTAACATCAGATATTTAATTTGAAATATTTAATATTAAATACCAGAATTCCGACTGCAATTTTGACGCAACAAAAAATCATTTCAAAACTTGACTAAAATTGTTGGAGCAAGAACTGGTATGAATTTCGAGACGCGAGTAGATATATAGTGCGCAATTTGCAAACATTCTTCCGGTTCAATTGGCGCTTGTATTTTTCATGGCTGGCACTAGACGTCCATCCAGTATGTGAAAAGTGTCCAAACATCGCTGCGACTTTTATCAGAGTAATCAGCGAGTTTGCGGGCAGACCTCTCGTTCATGAATGAGATACGACGCGGCGCGTTTTCCTTGACATTGTGAGTGGCGCGGCACAAAAATTTATGTGCGAAAAGAGGCGCGCAGTGACCGTGACCGGGGCCAAAAAAAAATGTTTTTTTCCAACGACATTTATTTCCACCGGCGCGTCTCTGACGTTATTAAATTCCACGCGACACGTTTCCTCTTGTGCGCGAATATAAAAGCAACCGAGTAGCGAAGTTGACGAAACGCTCTGATGAAATTTATTCCGAAGAAAGATGGTCCCATTGTTCGTACACTGAAATGGAATACGGTCGAGTTCGAAGGTCGTGCGTTTCATATTGAATAGCTTAATCGCAATAGCGACACACAAAAGAGATCGTCGACGTTTCGGCTAACTTTGGAAAATGAAATCATTTCGTTCTTTCAAATTTTATGTTGTATTTTTCAACTTTACACTTTTTAACATTCGTTTCCTATTTTCCAAATCGCCAATTACAATTACACCAAATCGTTTATATAATTATCGCAATGTAATTATTTTTATTTAGCGATAAAAATGTTTCAATTTTAGATGAGAGAAAGAAAAGAAAAATTTTTTTTTCATCATCGCAAACTTTTATCCAGTTTTGCAAAGCCGTTAAGGTTGTTGAGATGTGCAAATAGCAATTATTCACCGCATCGAAAACAGCATCGTAGCGTGATACTATTGTTACGGAAAGCAATTAAAACAATATAATCAGGCTGAAAAAAAAAGAAGTACACGTCGACGCTGAGGTATTAGATGCGAGCGTCGAAGCAACGTTATAATTTCATCGTTGGTAACAGCAACAAATTCATAAATAGCTTATACACCGTCGGCAGAAATCTAACTGTGCATCTCGCCAGCTGGTGCTTATTCATAAACACGCACTGGGAAGAAAAAGAAAAAATTGCTTGAGTATAATTTAGAAGCACAAAGGAGAGGACTGATTAAACAATTTCGACGTTCTGAAAATGGAATGGAATGATATCTATTTCATTTGCCTTGTCAAACAGTCACGATCCATCATTTATTTTGCAATTAATTTTAATTTCCTTATTTATTTTAATCCAATTTAGCCCTTTTTCATTTCCTGTTTGACTCATTTTTACAAAACTGTAACAACGTGTGTATTGTGAATGTACATTATTTAGATAAATTTCAACTCGAAATATAAATGTTGAACTTTTTAATTGGCTGACTTGGAAATTGGTAGAAGTAAAGTTAACGTATTAACGAGAATTAATGGAATAAGAAAGAGAGTTAGGGCGTGCGTCTCGTTAAAGTCAGTTCTAATTGCAACCAACTCGAGAGTAAAACTGCATTTGGTGTTGGGATGACTGGATCCGACGCAGAACAATGTAGCTGCACATGCGTTTTCAGTTTAGTGCCATGCATTCACAAGCGAGAGCCAAAACAACAGAGAGGCAACGTGATACGTCAGATGCGTGTGTGCTTCTAACAGGCGACGTCACAAGAATCCGTTATCGCGCGCCTCCGCTTAAATTCTCGTTTTGAAACTATGCACGTCATGACATAATAAATCGCATCTTGAGTTCACCATTTTCATTCAAATTTTTCGTTAATTAAATTTTTTTAATTAATTTTTAACGCTCGAATAAATTTTACTATTCTATAAAAAAATAAAATTGTTTTATAAAATTGGAATTTAAATTAAAGGTTGAAATCTTCAATTTCTGAATTAAATGAATGAATATAAATAAAATAATTAAAAAACTAAACAAAACTGTTTTTAATGAATGTATATGAATGAAACGCAAAAATTTGGATTGATGAATTATAAAGAACGGGACAAACTGAGGTAATGTAATTTTACTTTTCTGCTTCCAAAACAATTCGCGGAACATGATCGATGCGACGTCGAAATGAGATTACCCGTTCAATCGCGTAGCAGTTGATTCGATCTTCTTAGCCCGAATATCTAGACTGTCCTCTATCAATTGGGAATTAACCAGAATAATCAGAGGAGTTGATTTTCGCGAAAGAATCGAATCTCTCGAGAATCTCTTGCGACCCCTTCAAAATTTTCGACAACCCGAGGGGCTCTATTCACTGGAAATAATTTCCAAATGTTGTCGACAAGTTTGTTTTTACGATCATGATTTATCGATCCATGCTTTAATTTGTGAATTGGAGTAAAATGCAGACCGGGGCAATCAAGCATGCGATTTAATGAAAAACTTCTTAATTTGTTGAGAGAAAATTTATTTGTGTTCCTGGAATGATGTGAATCACTAAAATTTTTATGGCCCGGGTCGTAGTGCGTATTATGAATCATCGTCAGCATTACGTGAAATTGTGTTACGTATTTGACATCAGTTACGACACTCTTTTTTACAACTTTGTGAAAACTAAATTAACTCCCTTAACTGATTTTCATTTGAAATTTTGTATTCCCCGAATTGATGTCACTGAAAGTTACTATATTTTGAAATTTTGAATTTTCAATTCAATTGAGCACAGTGATCGCAATCTTATTAATTAAACAATCAAATATTACGATTCAATCGAAGTTATATGTTATCAATTAATTAGTTCGTTACTAGATCAAAGCATCATTTTTTGATTGTTCATCTCGCCTGCGGTCCAATTAGAATATAATTATGTAAGATCGTAACAATTTAATTTTGCTATGCAATGCCCGATAAGATCACAGTTGGATGTTTTGCTGTATAATTAACCTTTATTACTGTAGTCTTAATGTCATAGTATTTACGTATGTAACGCAGTCCGGACACGGACAAAACATGTAACGCGCAGAGTCCAATCGATTTTGATTAACGCGAACGTTAATTAACAGTTCAGTAACAGGAAACGTATATCATCACAAGCAGCTTCGCATTCGACATCTAATTCGCCATCCGTCGACGAGATCTCTTAAGGGCATTATTAACTCTCGGCTTATTAAGCCTTTTGTTTTTACCCAATTTGTCTCATTCTTCGAGAAAAATTGAGATCCCATTTGATTTTGAAAAGAATTTCAACCGTTTTATCCTGTCTCTTTCTTTCTTCTCTTTAACTCTGCATTTTATCAAATCTAATTTTTCAGACCATCAATTTCCATCCGTTTAATCGGCAGAATCAAAATTTATAGTCCGAATGCTTATCACGATAGGCCGAACGATTTCTGTTCAAGATTCATTTCAGAATAACTGTACCTTATCACTTTTTCATCGACATTTTGTCAAAAAAATAGTTTAAATTTATTTTTTCAAAGTGAGGTTGATTGTAAAATGAGTTGAGAGTTTTGTTGATGCAAATAAATAAACAGGATGTTATCTTGATGCTCGATGCAGTTCGAAGGGTATAAATAATTTGGGAACAATTTGTTACTTATTTCGAGCTATTTGAATTCAGTGGAAGTGAGAATGTAATTCAGCGTAGATGTACGCCGGGGCAAAAAGCGGTCCTGCGGCGCTGTATCGAAGGTGCCAGATATCGACCTGTCTCGGTCTAGACTAAACCTCAACCAGAATACCAGGCGCTCTTCGCTGTATCGCGTCCGACCATTGTTATACACCATTTTCTCCCATATTCATTTTCCCAATCAAACCAACCATAAAATTCAATGCAGAATAATAATCTTAGAATAACACACGTTTCTAAATGGATTCCCTTTGACTTAACAAATTTATTATCTGTTTAGAAGAATTTAAAAACAATTAAGTGAAAAAAAAAGTACATCCTTCATTTCAATTTACAATTCAATTACAAGGAAAAAGTTTAATGATTAGGAAATTGTAAATTTTTATGGTAAAAAAAATGTATTGATAAGGAAGGAAGAAAAAAGTTTGATTAAAATTACGACGTTGAGTTTTCGCTTTTTGACGCAGTAACAAATTGCGAAACTGACTAAACGACGCAATTTGCGTCTCCTTTCGTGCTCACTCATTGCGTGATAATAATAATAAAAATTCTCACGAGGAAAAACGCAACAAAATGGTACATGAAAGAGCCCTTCAAAAATGTTCGACCTCTCTGCCTGGATGAATACATGAAAAAAAAAAAATTGTTTCATCCGCGAGTTTCATTATATTTTCTCAGGCAGCTTTGCGTGCCCGACCAACTGCACGTTCCGATTTCATATTGCCGCCTTGTCATGTCTAACTCGCGATGCTGATTTGATTATGAATACACACCGAGTAATATATACCAACTACTTCATATAATCACGTAGTTTGAACCTGTTTGCTTTCCAAACACGCGGCGTATATCTAATTAATCTATTTTATTATTTTCAAATACGAAAAAAAGAAAACGTCAAAGGATTAAAAATTAAATTCAAAAGTTGATCAAAGGTTTTTTTTTTTTTTCAATACAGATTAAATTTCAATCTACTGTTCTAATTGATTTAATATCGTTGGGAAGTGGATTTCTGTAAGTGGAAGATTTCCTCTTTTTTTCTTTTTATAAAAACGTGCGTGGCAGAGTTGAGGGTAGAGCGTATACAAGCGAACAGTGTAAGAATTGTGAGAAAAGGGGGAAAAACGAATGTGAAAAGCTTCATTGTGAACAGGCAGCAAAGGTTGTCATTTCTGAAAGCACTTGAAGGAAGTTGCTGTTGTTTGCACGAAAACGTACCAATTCTGTTCATTTCATCAAGAGTTTGCTTTTGGGAGAATCTTAGAATTATATTTCGTTTATAAATCATTTTTAATTGTAGAATTTCGTGGTAACAAATCAATTTATTGATTTAACCCTTGAATCAATAAAGTTATTTTTCAGCATCAATGTAAACGAAAAATTCCAATTGTTCAAGCGCAATTTTTTACTTTTTTGCATTCTATTTTTGATAAACTATTGTTTTTACTTTTTACTTCAAAATTGTGATAACAATTCATCTTCAGAAAAATTCAATCGATCCGTATAACGATAAGTCTATATTACAATATGGAATTCTGATATAAAAATGCAAAAGGTTTGAATATGGATATACGAAACAATGGGAGCTTAAGGATCATAGGAAAAATGAAACAAAATGAAAAAGTTTGCAACCAGTTCAACAATAATAATAAAAACCAAAAAAACTTCGTCATTCAACACTGACTAACAATTTTTTTACGATTTTATTCTTATTTTCAAAAAAATTTCGTTTTTTGTGAGCTAAATTTTGAAATAAAATTTGTAAAATTTTAATGATCGGCCCAATTCAATGTTCGATCAATATCAAATGCAATGTACTAGTACAAAAACAACTCCTACTTTATCGATGAAAGATACTTGTGCTTCTACAGATAAAAACGTTTCTACTTTGCCAACATATCGCAACTGAGATTGTAAAATGATCAGTCGGTAACTGAAACTATACAAAATATTTTCATTTCCCCCAAAACTGTCTGACATGATTTCATGATTATTAAAATCAATCCGGAATTTGAATTTCCTAAATCATAAACGTGAAACAAATAATATAAAAAGTTATCTTGTATATATTCTGTAACACTCTGGTATATATTATAAAATTCCGTGAAATTGAAATACAAAAAACGTACGTTTTTCGATAAGAAATTGGAAAGTCGGAAGTGATCAATTACACGGATGATAAGTTCGAATGCATTACAAAATACAGTCGAGCAGGGTTCTTTTTTTTCGCGGTTGCGTCACGCGCCGAAGAAAGACAATTCAGAGCACCTGTAAGAATCGAGTAGCTATATAATTGTGATTAATTTGCACATTCCAACATTGAATCTATTCGCTAAGAAAGATTTCAAAACTATATGTAACAAAAACTCGTATTTCAACATTCTACCGAGCTAATAAACTCAAAATAAAAAACCATAAACTATTTACTTGGAATAAAAAACAAAAATGAAATGAAAATTTTTCCGCGAATCCACAAAATTAGAACATTAATTATACATTTGAAAAAACTTAAATGTTCGCAAAAAAATTGTTTAATGTTATATAAATCACGATTATATAGTCACGACTTGGCGAAAAATGCGTAAACGCATAAACCGCGAAACGATTTGCCTGGATTAACGCTTGCCATTTTCATCCACATAAATATCCACGCATAATTAGCCGCAGCAGCGAGGCTCGCGTCTTATTTATTCGTTTAACAGCTCGTGAATGGAGAACCAACCAGATAACGAACCGGCTACTTTCTAACCCGCGGCCGGCAAAACGTGCGCGCGGCCTACTCTCGCGCTATTCAAATAAACTTCGATTCAATTGATCGACGCACATACACTTTATTCCTATCACTGCGCGAACAGGTCACACGGATAAATTAGCATTAACGTCCTTCCCCATCTCAAAAAACCGTTCGACTGTTGCTAAATTGAAAAATGACGCAATTAGTTTTTTTCCTCCCATCGTTTAACCTTCGTTTCGTGGCTTTGTTATTTTTTATTTTTTCAACTGTCACAATTGTAATAACCAACTTTTAATTAATTTAAATAACAACAGACAATTCACAATAAAACCAAAGTTTTTCACTTTTTCGAAGAGAAGCATCTTGACAGAGATAGTTATTGGAATGTTGAATCCAAAAAGTTGAAAACAATTTGACTAATTGATTAATTCTTTTATTAAATCGTCAGCTAATTAAATTGACATTTTTTCAAACTTTTTCTTTCTTTAATCTTTGATTTTAAAAGTCTTGAGGGACAATGAAGATTGTGAATGAAGTTCAAAAGACAACGGATGACAAACGGTGGGGAAAAGGGGGGGAAGGGGAGAGGGAGGGGGGAGGAACGTAAATGAGAGCGAGCGTAGGCGAACGACAACGTACGCCATTTTCGTATCAATGAATGAATGAGATTCATTGTGACAATTAAACCGAGCCGCGCGGATTTTCACTTGACTCATCTTCACTCAATGCAAATTGCTTAATGCGCTATTTATTATGTTGGGAACGCTGCTACGCCATTGGTGCGCTCATATTCTAGTAAATTATTATGTCTGTGCAACAAGTATACTTCTTTTGATAAAAATTACTATACAAATTATTGTATCTTCTTTACGATACGTTAATCAGGAACTTCAACAATTTTTATTTATTTTTTTTTTTAAATTCGTAGGAGAATTTTCATTTTCATTTTGGTAATTAATACTTCCGTTGATCCAGCACAGTTGTCTGGCTGGCGTATAAATAATGTTAATTCGTGGTAGGCGAATAGACGCACGTGGGAGAGCAAATTTTAACGTTCGAACTTTTGCGTATAAGTTTCACCACCGCGCATTGTTATTAATGTCACGTAGTGCGTGCTTACGTGGACAGGTCGTTGCATTGTTCGCGACGCGCCGACAATTCGCCAAACAAAGGATGAGTAAAAGTTGCCGCGAGAAGCGCGCTGAGAAAATGGATCTTTTTGCGATAAAGAATTCGTGTCAGTGTTATACAATTCTGGAGCCCGCGGGACGATGTACGAAAATTCTCAGAGTGGTAGACACAATTATAAATGACGAAAAATTTTGTAATTTTAAAAATAACATAATCGGTTGATTAGTTTTGAAATTGACCCAGTTCCAGGACACGCGGAAGCAAATTTTGGCACGGGATTAAGGCGATGAAGGTCAGTGTTTATGAAAAACGAGCAAAGGTCCAGTGTCAAAAATAAACATTAAAAAACTATAAGAAATATATCAGGCGATTCATATAGTTGTAAAGAATCGTCTGACATATTTTATTTACTCTTTCAATGTTTATTTTTGACATAGGACCTCAACTCGTTTTTCATAAACACCGACCTTTATTCATCGCCTTAATAAATGTCATCCATGCATTTCTGATCATTCCCTCTTATTTTACGAATTCCGTTCAAAATGTTACACAAAAGAAAAAAGTGATGCCCGGTCGGGATTTGAACCTAAGACCTTTACTAAAATAAAACGGTAACTGTTATTTATTGACTTTGGACAGAAATAATTTTGCAATTTTTTTGTTCGAGGCGTTTATCTCGATAAGACACTAAGATTTGTTTTTACGAGAGCGATATCGCGTGGTTTCGCAAAGTTTTCGGCGACAGTTCATTGCACACGACTCACAGGAAATACAACAAAAATACTTCTCGTCTTGTTACAACACCCTCGAGTAATGTTACTTTTTTATACGCTCCTTTCCTGGCTTCTCATAACATGCAAGGTTACTTTACAATATACTAATACACAATTACACACGGCACTCGAAGAGACAGCTAGCAAGTGGAAGCACTTTATGGGACATTTGAACAACCATCAGATCATATTTTCCAGCTGCAATTCATTTTTTAATCCGTACAGCGAAATATTGAGTGGTTATGAAGTTGTTCAAACTTTACAGACGGATGAAGTGTTTCATATTAAAATATCTCCATCTTAAACACACTTTAAAAAGCAAAAAATGTTTTGTTTAATTTTTTTTGTTTCTTTTTCATTTGAAACACATTGCCACCTTTTCCCTCTTTTTTAAATGTTTTATCGCTCCTTTATACTTATCTCAACCTTTAAATTAATGTACTTTAATATACTTTAATATATTTTATTTTTGAAGTGAACTTTTTCAAAAAAATAAAATAACTTATTGAAAATTATTTTTAGTCCCATCTTGTATTATCAATATTACAACAAATGAGAATAAATTTGATCTATTTTTGAATTGCACCGCTGACGTTAGACAGTTTTGCAAGAGTCTCCAGCTGATTATAACTTTTCTTTAAATGCAAGAGGTTGTAATTATACTCTCGTTATTGATATCCGATAATATACAGTGGCCTTGTATAATAACGGTTGATAAAATACCGCGCAGCATTCAAACCATCCCGTGGGGGAGAAAAAAAATTTAAAACAATAATCCTGTTCAGGCATCCAATTGTTTTCTAATCCATCGTTCTTTGCTCTTTTGTAGGCGGAACTAAGACAAGTTTTTTTTTATAAGTTCCACAAAAATCTCTGTAATAAAATATTTATACTTCTCGTTTATTATCTATTGACATTTTTATGAAATTAAAAATAATAACAAACTTCGATCAAAATTATCATTTTATCAGTTTGATTCCCAACAAAAGAAAAAGTGGGAAACAAAAACAAACTATATTCAAACAAATTAAATTTGATATTTCAATGTCAGATAAATTGAATGCCCGTTTATATTCTGGTCAGCGAATAATTTTATAGTTTTTCATCGGTGTTTCGAACGTTGGCGCTGGGGGTACCCGAAGGATGGGAGCAGCACCTACGGAATGCACTCGATAGCCTTGGCTGGTGCGACGGGTTTAAGGTGCACAGGGATAGCCGACAGAAAAGTCTCAACTGAGCGCGGTGTCGCGCGCAAAGAGAACCCGAGAGAGTAATTCTCACATTCCTGAGAAAATGCGCCACGTGGAAAAATCGCGTCACCAAAAGGAAAAGTGTCGCTCGACAAACACCTTGCCGGTGTAATTAACAGATAGGAGTCTCACGTGACTGAATTGCTGAATGTCATTTGATTTCATTCAGAGAACGTGCGTTTTATGCTGACACAATTTTTTTCTGATTAATTTTTATTTTCATTGTGGCAAAGAAGTTATAATCTTTCTGGAGTTATATTTTTTTATATAGTTCTGTTAATTTGTATTGATTTGTATTGATTGTCCCAATTAAAGTCGTTGAGCATGGAATGTGTAACTAAAATTATTGTGTGAGAGAGAGAGGTTTATAATTGAATAGTTACACTTGACATGAAGTTCCTTGAAATATTTCATCTGAATATTATTGGATAAGCGGAGGGATCTCATGTGTATCAGCTATTGAATCTGGTATAACGGTGGACACATCTACATCTCAGGAATTTCGTATCACATTTAGCTGGGCATATAAATAAAATTGAATTTCGTGGCCAGCCAGGCGGTATCAAGATTTGAGATGGGGTTTCAACAATTTTTATCAATCTCTAAGAACATTATCTCAGATAAAAGGGAACAAATTTATCGTCCGCCTTACAGGACAACGTTTTTATTACAATTTGTTTACTTTGATGCGAAAATAAAAAAAAAAGACTAAATCGAATTTTCATTCAAACAAATTATTATTTTAAATATAAAATATTTATTTAACTATAAATTATTCATTAAAGTAACAATCTGATACTGATTGAAATTAAAAGCGAAGGAGAGAAAGAATTTTTTTTTTTCAGCCATTGAAATTCGTGGGCACGAGACCGTAAAACTGAGAACGTGCCGGCTGTCATGCGTTTTGAATTTGCAATAGAATTAATATAAGAAAGGCTTTTAAAAATCTCTGCTGGAAAGGTCGTTTCTTTTGTTTCGGGTCTTTTAAAATGAACTTTTGGCAGAGTGCTCCCGAATTGTAAACAGCGAATGGCCACGTGCCTTAAAGGAACTCTTAAGACGACGTGTGTTCTCGCGTGTTTTGTCTCGAGCAACCCGCATCACGCCTCACACGAATCCTTTCCAGGTGATGAATTCAAAAATGCATTCCAAACGAAGATGGAAAATAATTAAAACGATTCCGGTCCAGCTGATGGAATCGTCGAAAAAAATCAACCCCTTTTTGGGTGTAATTATTTGCATAGTGAAATTCTATATGCATTTTGAAAAAAAAAGCTTAGAGATATAGGTTTATTTTTATATTGAAAAATTTTGACAAGTAAGGCGGAAGATTACCAACGGTTATGCTAATTAATATTAAAAAACATATCAGTTGCGAGAATTTACTGTTTACAAATTCCTAAATCAATCTGAAATTTAAATTGAAGTTATGATTAATCCACTTTTAAATGAGCTTCTAGCATTTTCATAAAGACGGGTTTGTGATACCCGATTGAGTTGATGGTTATGTGTGGGTGTACTGAATAATCTTGCCTCTAAATAAAGCTTTTTGCATCCGCATTTTTTCATTCAAACATTCAAACTGGAACAGACATTCAAAGGTCTGTTCCAGTGCAAATAAGTTTTAGCTTTTAAAAGATTTTCGTACCTTCAAATCCAAACTCTGAATCTTTTATTAAATCATAAAACTTCATGATAAAGTAATATTTCAAAAAGATGATTCATAAATTTTTAAAACCTTTTATTCTCAACTTGATTGAAAATTTTGTTCTAAAAAAATCAATTATATTTGTGCAACTCTATTACATCACTTGATCATAACTATTCACACACACTTTTTCCTATTAATTCGTTTATTATATCATTTTTCGCTGCATTTGACAAGTTATCATTAAGACTGCAATTGTGTTATTATTTTTTTCATTACGAAAAAGCGAAAGAAGTGATATAATAACTCACGGGCTTCAAATTCCTTTTCTGAATATTCACAATAAATGAAAAAAAAATTCATATACAAATCAAGTGGAGGCGTTTTTGAAAGTAAAAGAATATATTTTTTTAGCAAAACGAAAACTTGGAGATTTTCGGATCGGGGTTGACGAAGCATCACGCGCACAAAAACGTGATGCATCAGTAGGTGTCAACGCAAAGGTCATGGAGAGGGGGTTAGTAATCTCAATTAACATCGCAAATTCTCTGAATTAATCCTATTGATTTGATCTCATTTCCCCGCACAAAAACAACTTGACCTTCGTGTGCGAACAAAACACTCATTTTGCGATCTGTCAAAGTGAATTACAAACGTTTACAATGTTATAAAAAGAAACCAATAACAAAGAATTGTAACAAAAATTATTAATCATAATTGTCATCTACAGATGTATACCGAAAGCTCATTTCATGAACATTCGATAAACATAATCAATTAGATTGAACATGTTATAAGCGATGTATAATTATATTCAATTACTCGAGTAATTATTGTCAGAATCGTTTATCAAAAGGGTTTCCAGCGAAGGAAAATAATTGAATAAATTGCTGTATACCTTGGTTATGAATTTATGCACATTCTTGTACGACCAATTCAATTAATTACTTCACTTTGATGCAGTGTTCTTAAACATTATAATTATCCGACAATTATTTTTTTTTTATAAAATAGGCAGTTTTCAATTTTTTTTTTTTGCATACAGTTAAAATGTCCAATTCGTAATTGACGTTATATTTGTGCAATTTATATTCACCAGTTAATGAAAAAACATATCTCAGATATATGTAACATAAATGCAACTATCTATGTGATATTGTAGCATAAATTTTGGCATACATATTACTGCAATTATGGGCATACGTATATGCCATCGTTTTTTTGTTTTTGTCGAAGCAATGTAATACTATAGAATTTTAAATGTCACTGAAATTCGAATCGAATCTTTTCACCTCCATTCAATATGTACCTGGATAAATCTTTCAAGATCGAAATCAATTTACAGATTGCAGCGAGCAATACGGTAATTTATAAGAAAATAATCCTACCGGTCATCTTGGGTGATAGTAATATCAGGCGGGGGACGGGGAGGTGAGGCGCTATCCGTGGCATCCAGTTTGCCGACCTTTTAGACGACTTCCTTGTCCAGAAATAACTATGCTGATTCACGGGAAACACCCCGGAAATCTTCACTCCGAGCTCATGTCAAAACGATATGCCCTATGGATTGTCCAACAAATCACTTCACCATTCGCAGACACAGTTATTCTCTCGCTCTACCGTTAAACATTAAACAAGAAACCTCAACTTTGTTGTATATACAACAAAACACTACTTTGCTGATTTCACACGCTACACTGATCGTGCGGAATTATCGATGAAATTTCTAAAATAATATTACAGTTATTTTATAAAATTAATCCTACTGTCTTTTTTTTTTTATTTTTTCTGTTCTCGTTTTTCTTTTTTTTTTTTTTTTTTTCAAGAGATATTCAAGATGTTAAAAAAAAGTTGTAATCAATTGTTGCAACAACTCTCTGATAATTTATTTATTTTATGTTTTTTTTTTTTTTCAATAAAAAAATTCATTCATGAAATTGGGCTAAATTGCTAAAATAAATTTTTTCTTAAAAGGGGGGTTGAAAAGAAAGTTTCCAATTGTCATTGACCGATCCGGGAAAATCTTTGGAAATCGGCAAAACGAGTGGCTTTCGCGTCGCCGAAGAGCAAACGAGTTTGCGAGCAGAAAGTGATCGTTTCAGTTAAAGGCAAGATTCACTCTGAACCTCCGGTTTTCTCGTCATCTCACCAGCCTCGTTAATCCGCAAACATCACGTTCGCGGGCAAATTTTTTATTTTCACCGTTTTTTTGTGCCGCTTGTACGATTGTCGCGCGCCTTTCCTTTCTTCTTCATCAGGTGAAAGCCGCTACCTACATGGAAAAAATAAATATCCTATTGGTACCTTATTATAAAACACTTAGACACTTTGTAAGTGTTTGGAAGTAATTTTTTTTTTTTTTTTTTTTTTTTGTAAAACGATTTTTTAAAACATGATTTCTATCTTTGAACAAAAGTATATCTTGAAACAAAACAATCGTTTTTATAGATGATGATTGCAAAATGGAAACTTTGCCCACACCAGTTTTGAACTTGTGATTAGAGAGTGAATGTGGCTAATGAAACGGACTGTGCCAATTCAACCCCGCGATAGCGACTAGCGCTAAAAATTGTGCGAAAACAGATGGAAAAAGCGTGGAGACACACGGTGTTATTGAATGTATCGATTTTCAAGTTCGGCTATTTTTAGCGATCGTTTTATTTAATGAGGCGCAATTATAATTGCCCGATCGAATGGAAACTTGCAATCTGTTAGAAAAACAACAAATCATGGCAGCATTTTTTTTTCTATTTTTAATCAAGTGAAATAAAAGATGACCGAGAATTATATGAAATTTCACACGGCAATCGGATATTGCAATTGATCGTTGGTTATTTCTTCGTTTCCGAGTTTCAACACTGTATCTGTTCGAGTCCCGAATAAGCGCAGCGGTTTTTTCAAATACAATCGTAAAAGGTTTTTGTTCCTTGTCGCATTAAGATAATCCAATTAGCCCGACTGTTCGCTATTTTTTTTTCTTTTTTTTTTCTTGCGTCCCACATTTCGCACGTTTCTTTTCGTGTGTCCCTGTAACGTGCGCTCGAATTAACCGCGTTTCATTTCACGGGTCACCGACTTTTCTCTTTTACAAACGCGACAATTAATTATATGTTGCAATTAAAAAACACATTGGTGCGCAAATTTTGTTATTCCATTTTGGATTCATTACCCAGCGTGTGGGTTGGAAGTGCACTCTTGAAAAAAAGAAAAAAAAACAATCTAAAAACTCTGAGTAGTTGCAAAAATGTTCAACAACTTGTTCACTTTGAACTCCCCGCGATTGTCATCACGCGAATACATTTTTTCTCAATTACCACACTTTCCAAGAATCCGTTTATAGCGAGGGAGAAGGAGAAGAAATTAACACCAATCGTCACTCGAGGACTCGTCTGTCACGAGAATCGGACACGGTGGAGAAAACTCAACTCCTCGTCACAAGCAATCAAAATCAAAATTCCACATCAGAAAGTGCGCGAAATCAGCAAAACATTCGGTCGATTGTCAACTTTGAAAGTTAGCAAAGTCAAAAGTTTTGACGCATTGGCAAAACTTTTTTCTCACCGGTCAACCTTCAACCCTGTCGATGGATGTTCAAATTCGCAATTTCGCGTGAACAAAAAACACTGCTGGACAGATACAACTTTTTTTTTTCTTCCAGACAGCAAATATTAATCGCACGGATCTCGTTGTAACCCAGTCGACGCGATATATTCGAGAAGACTGGAAGTCTCACGAGAGCCGGGCTTCCCTTTCCCAGTATATCTCCGTCTTTGTCTCCCGCATGACTGTCTCGCTCGAGGCGAGTCGCTCCCTTCTCTTCGACGGTTGTTTTCCATCCTCGTTACTTCGCCGTGGAATTTCAATTTTCCCTCCTTCTCCCATGTTTCACCCCCCCCCCCCCATTCATTTATGGTTCATTTTTTTGTTTCTGCTCTCTTTCATTGAATAAATGGACAGTGTGTCTGAGACATCGATTTTTTTCCGCGGAAATGCCACGGCCAACGGCGATCCGGATCAATTAGAAGTGGTTCTTCATCTCGAAATTGTATGTTCATGAATATACAATCTCGATACAAAGTTAAGCCGATAGATTCTAAAAATAAGTTTTTAGAATCTTTGTTTTTTTGTCTTTTTTTAATTATTTTTCTCTTTCCTTTTTTTCTCATTTTCTTTTTTAAGATTGTGATTGACTTCTGAAAAGTGCCCCTTTTGTTCGCCAAAGATGTGACGTCGTTTGTAAAAGAAAAGGATCTCGGCGTAATGAACTTGATTAAGCTACGTCAAAGGGAACTTGAAATAATACTTTTGTAATGAGGAAACGACTTTTCACATAATGTTTTGTTGTCAATGTTGATCAACGTTAATCGACGGTGCTTGAAACATAATTGCAACGTGATTATAACCCCGCTGAGGTCATCAGGGTCGTCAATTGAGTTGCTTTTCACTTTTTTACTGGCTCGCACAATAACCTGAATGAAAAGATCCCGAGCAAGAAAAATGAAAGCGAACGAATTTCTAGAGGATCCGGCGCGTCGAGCTGTGTTCATTGATTTCAGTTACATAAATTCAAAATAAAACTCATTTTTTGATCCGAGGTGAGAACAAAAAATTTTAATCGGCAGCATAAAAAGTTGAAAGTTTGATTGGTGTTTCTGTACAATGGGAATCGGTATTAGTGAAATGTATAGCTCAAATCGAACAATTTTTTTTGTTGGAAAGTTCCACGTGGCTCGGATTCTAGAAGCTGTCAAGATAATAAATTTAATTAAGGCATTGAACGTGAATAAAAGTTTTCATGAGATCAAAGAGAAATGTAATAAAATTGATCTTACTTCTTCAACGGTTCTGATTGAAGGTTGGTCGGTGCAGATAAAACTGATTTTGATCGTACTCTTTACGTAATGGTTTTGTTTTAATCGCAGAATTGTTTTTTCCAATAAAAAAGTCATCCTAAATTGTCTTTAAATTTCTTGACTCGATTCACATAAGAACTTTCTTGTCAGTCGTTTTTTGAAACGTCAAAACTCGACGTTCATTAGGTCTCTGCGATATTCAATTGAACCTCGAATTGCACGCAAAGTCGGCGTCAATTCAAAGAATGTTGCCACTTATTTTGAACTGAAAATGCGAATGATTCATTTTGTTGCAGAAATTTGCGAAATTCTACCAATTTAAAGATTATCACGGTAGGTATTATTCATCCGGATGACTGAAAGTCTTGAGTAAAATGCTTGAAAACATTTAAAAACAAGCGAATCTTTTCTTAATTTGAAACGAGTTATGGGATCAGGGTAAGGCGGTTACGTGTTTCAAATTTCTTACTTGGAATCAATTCTTTTACCCCTTTTCAAAATTGTTGTTCCTTTTCAATGTTTTCTTTTTTAAATTTCAAAGAAATGTTTAAATTCATTTTATTTTAATTTTTTCATTTAACACTCTCAGTGAATTTATTTGTACTATAATTTAATGCATTAGATTAGTTTGAAGTTAAATTTTAACAATGTTATTTAATTTCGTTAGACAAATATAAATCACTGTTGTTAAATATCTCGCTGATTGAACAATACTTTTCGCCTCGTCATCGCAAACACTTGGCACTATCTCGTTTCAAAAGCCATAACACAATCAGGAGTTAAAGCAAAACTTGCGATTTCTCAGCGCCTGGTATACGTGTGTGTATGTCTCTTTAATTGTTCTCACGCTCATTCCGCGGCTCGTTCTCTTTCCGTTGGTCGCCACCCTCGTTCCTTTTCACTGTTTCGAACCCGATCGACCTCGTACCCGGCAAATTGTCGGGAAAATCGCGATACAACGCGTCTGATAGCGCTAAACTATTATTACAAAACTGGTGGAAACGTATACGTTGCACCGTCGGAAAAAATGTGCACCTCCTCTATGTTTGCATCAATTTTAATTGTTCTCGACAATTGTAAAACAAAAAATTACCATTTTCTTTTCATTGGTGAAACAATGAAAAACATTTTTTTTTCTTTGATATATAATTTCACATTTCAAAACACAAATTTGATTTTTGATCTTGAGTGATGAGTTAGAAATACTCAAGGGATTGTGCATATGACTTATTAACAAACTCAAGCAGGGGAATACATACGAAAACTTCTCATACTGTAATCAAAGATCCAATTTTAGCTCACAATTGAGTTCCTGCAAGTGAACTGCTAGGGTTGCACCGAGACTGTTAATAAGCCCAAGCACACCACGTGCACAAAATGTCAAAATACACTCGCATCTTTCATCAGGAATTAAAATAAGCGTAACAGAACGTTGCTCGGAAAACGAGTTGGAATAATAGAGCGCAAAATGTTGTGTGTCTTCTATTTTATTCAAGTCGGCTGTTTTAACGAAAAAGAATAAAAAATAAATGATAAACGTAGAGAGACTTCTGTTGACGGATTGGAAACAAAAAGCGAGATATGGAGATGCGCATTTGTTTTTAGGCCAAGACGTTTTTTTTTGTCCAGCATCGATCGGCGCTGAAAAAAAATGGGAGCTCGAAACTTTGAGAGGACGACAAGCAGAGAATTGTGGGGCATGAAAATGGTATATAATTTTTAACGTTTCACACATCTGTGAATTATTGGCCATTGAAAATGTATCGTCGAGTAACGACGCAAGTGTTGCGCCATGTATTCGATAATGCTTAGTTTTACGCACCAGTGGTATATAATTCTCGCATAGCCGTATGCAAATAGGGATAATTTATGTGAGAGAAATCAGGGATGTTATTATCGAAGCGCGAAGCAAAACGTTATACAGATATTCACCTCCTCGTGTGTAAACCGATCATTGTAATTTTAATTGGATTATCGTTTCAAAACTGTATAACTTGAAGATTTCACAATTTTACAACATTGATAGTTCCAACTCCTTTATATTAGATAAACACATTTTATCAGAAATTGTCGAAAATGCACTTTCTGTTTCCCTTGCGTCTTATTACTTTTTTTTACCATGTCTCTTGTCCTTCAAAAACGTATATCTTATCTGACGGGTGAGTTTGACCGTAATATCCCTTTTCGGATGTATTTTTTTTTGTCGAAAGTATATATCTCCGCAGCGATTATATTTTCTGCTACGAAAAAAACGATACTTTTCCTCGCCCCGATACAGATCTAGAACGCTGCAATAAATTTCGATAAAAGTTACGACAGAGAGCCGAGAGGTTTGCTAAATTATCAAAGTGACGTCAGTTAAATAGCAAGTTTTCAAGTAATCTAAATAATTTTTTTTTTTTTGGGCAAATCAAATGTCATAATGTATTTAATAATAAATCATATTCAATTATAATGAACAGATGATGAGAATCATATTTAGCATTATGGTTCCCAATTTCAATCGTGGTTTAACCGCAGTTTAAATTTGACTTTCAAACAAGTGGTATACTTGTGACATAAATTGGACTAATCTGTATTCTTTTGCAGTCCTGTGCGGTGGAGCATAACATTTGAATAATGACAAATCGCAATTTACCTTGAGCGAGGCAGGAACATTGATCCATCGATGAATACTGAACCCGAGAGCAGGATGTACCAGCTGGTCGCGAGCTCGCCGGTGCTGAAAGCATTCATCATTTGATTTATGGCGTTTTAATCAGACGAATGGTATACAATTTTTCACAACAAATATATCCCGATATACATTCACTCGAGACACTTTTCGTTTGCAATTTAAAATATCCTTAAGAAATCCTTTCTTTAATTTAAAATGCAAAATGAAAAGAAAAATGGCATCTGACTATCAATCTCAGTTCGAAAAGAAAAAAAAACGAATATGAATACGAATTTTTTTAGTTCACTGAACTTATACGGTCTATAAAATATCATTCTCGTAAAATAATCATTACTCTGTCAGGTCAAGAGCCGGGAAATAATAAAGTACACCCTCACGCGCGACCTATCTGTTTGAATCTTTTATCACAACTGACTTGTGGAGGAACCCGGGACGCCCTCTCGAGGCGCTTATTACGCTCAAGACTTTCATTTAGTCCGACACCAAAAATCGTTTACATAAAACAAAATCATCGTCGTACAAACAAATTGTCATTACGTCACGAGTTCCTTTGAGTGCCCAAGATTACAAGACGGCCAACTAATAACCGATTTAGAGATCGTTAGATAACTCGCAAGGGTCAAAAGCACGCTGATCGAGCGGAGAGGCTCCGGGGCGCGAGAAAATGATGCGCGACGTCAGAGGAAAAATTTTTGTAAGCGGCGTAGGAAACAGTGATGGCCGCACGTTACTCGTCGGACGTCGTCATCGAGCGCAGCGGGACGTTGGTCTTATTGCACGTGTTGTGATGTACAGTTGTTATTTTTGTGCACGTGCGTACCGACATGTGCACGCGATTCACGTGCGGCTAAATGATACAGGGGAGAGAAAGCAAGGGAGACAACAACAAAACGAGAAGATGCGCGTCTGTTGTTGCATACATGTATGCGAGACTTTTCGAAATTGCGACGTCGAGCGTTGCCGCCTAGAAGCCTAATTTGATGTTCAATCAAGGGTCGTTCACTTGTAGGCTTGATTGCGAAACCAAAAGTCTCGAAAAGTATATCAATTTCAGACAATTTGGTCTGGATTTTTTTTTATTTGGACAATAAACTGCCTTATCAGGTTTTGATCAATAATAATTCTTGAGGTTAATTAAAAAGATGAAAATTAGGAATGTCAAAAAACTTATTTGATGTGACACTCTTACCCCGGTTGACCCTATACCATAATGCCAAAAAGTTTGCATCATTTATAAGTAGCAGTATATAAAATGCATGACTGAAAATGAATTAATAACAATTTAATTCTACATTAAAGCTAAATCGAATCTAACATTACATGTAGTATAAGTGCCTGACCGTGGTATCAGGTCACTGCCTTATCAGGTTTTGAACTAGAAAACAGTTTGTGGAAGTTCAAGTAGAATTTCTACTTGAATAGACTTAAAAAATGACTTGCAAACTGGGACAAAAAGTGGCATATTAAATCTCAGATGGTATTTTTCAGTTTATATATATCAGAGTCAAGTTTTTATTCCCCATTCCTATCTGTACTAATGAATTCATTCGATTAATGACGAACAATTCATTGTTCACCAAAGCGTCATAAGAATACAACTTGAACATTGAGAGATGTCTGCGGCCAGTTACATCAGAGGCACTTCAAACCTCACCGAGATGCATTATGCTAAACCAAACAGAACACTCAGCAATCCATGAGCGTTTGCATAACGAGATTAAATATCGTTACATTGACCCCCTACTGCATGCAAGAAGCTTCGCTAGCCTTCTTCAGTTTGCCTACATCACGTTTGTTATGATTACGTAAGCGTTACGTGTGATTTTTTTTCTTCCTCTCCCAGCTGCCTTACGTAACGCTTCTTAACAACAAACTCGTAAGACCAACTGCAGTGAGTTTTAAAATGCAGCCGAGGATGTCGCGACGAGGAATTATTCGAGCGTATCTTCTTCATCTGAAAACATGATTCATTACATCAGAATGTTTTTTCAAAGGAGCAGGGTACCGTTTGAATTCCATACCCCGACAGTGCTGCCACCTTGCAAATTTTGACGCGCACGTTTCAGTTGATAAGACGAGTTTCTACGTTACCGACCAAGTGCCCTTGCTAATAAAACAGATCGGACGAATAACCACCGTCGGTAAAGTAGAACTCTGTCGTGAAGATTCACAGCGCACCCTGGCGGAGGAATCGCGTACAACAAATGATTAGAGCACGTGGATTTTGTTATTGTTTACACACACGGGATGTAGATCGAACAATCTCAGGTCACCGAGATCATCTTAGAGATGCCACTTGGTCGCAAATGTTATCGGCTAAAAGATTCGGTCATATAAAAGTGTATAAAATTAAAAGCAACTATCTCGTTGGGATTAATCATGTCTCGCTGTTTCGCAATGATGTTTTTTTATACATTTTTCTTTTTTTGTTCGTTCGTTCATTACTATGAATTATGGTTGAGTGATCATTATATCGGTCCATTCATACCGAACGTGTTGGAACGGCAAATGAATATTCTCAAATTATGCGCATAGCTGACGAAGGCTGACTGAATAATCGAACACTCACTAGTATAATACATGATTGGCGTGATGTCTTTCGTAGCGGACAATTTTGCAGAGGCTTCGCAGAATCGAGTCCCTGCAGGGTCGAAGTGCCTCGAGTCCGAGCAATCCATAATAGATAATTTGTAAATCCTGAAACAAAAGAAAAATAATGATTTTTAAATCTCTGATATAGGACATAAGTTTTAATCATATGAAAAATGTCTAATCATGGCAATAAAATGTGGTCCCTTCTATCTTCGTTTACTGTAACTAAAAAAAATTAGATCTTGGGACCACGCTTCGTAGCGCCATCTTAAACTTGACCGGTACCCCGTTCCAATTTTAACTCTCTCAGGTTGAATGTGATGTAGATGATTTTTTTATACAGTGAAATGCAAATCTAGGATGAATGATGCGAAGACAAATTTTGCCTTCTCTCTTTTATTTTAAATTAGCTTGTCGTTCTAAAACCACGCGACGTCGCGTGGAACTTAACGGATCGAAAGTACAACGTTGCCACAGCGCGACGGTGTACAGCGTGAACCCTTGCGAATGAATTAGATAAAACTGCTCTAAGTCTAGAGGCGAGTCAACTTTTATCAATACGCATACAATTTTAATGTCTCGCAATAGTCTCGGATGTTGGCTCGAAGACAAACATTACGAAACAATCGTGATTCAAATTGAAAGAAAAAAAACTTGAAAAACCAAAAAGAAACAAATTTTTCAAAGTTGTTTAAATGAAAGTTTGAAGATTTGAGGGTTAACAGATGTGAGATCGGGTTGATTGCGCGAGACGAGCTTATTGGAATCAGCTTTGTTAGTTTTGAATGTGAACGAGCGAGGACAGAATGGAGAGACCGCGCTGACACTAATCCCGTATGTTTTTCCAATCAATATAATAGGTCGGATTTTCGCGCACCGCTTGTTTACCGTTTCTCGTTAAGCGTGTTATGGTACGAGGAGGAAGAAATGCCAGCTCGTGCCGTACTCGACTCAAGTCCCGTTTCACCCTGCAATCATTATGCCTGCCTTAACACTTACATTCCTTCAAATCGCTAACACTTTGTGAGCCGTAAATATGAATTTGTATACACGCTCTCATTGAACAACCTGAGCATCACCTGTGCCCATACGTTTTTCTCGTATTAAGTCGTTCTAGCTTCTAATTTGCCACGGAGACTTTAAGTGCAGGGTCGTTTTTTTTCTCTCTTTCTCTCGAGTGCATGCTGGTTGAAGAAAAATACTGTAATCAACTCTCAAAACACTTTCCAAGTCTATTATTTTGCATCTGGTTTGCAATGTATTATTATTATATTTATTAATGTTTTTTTTAATGTTTTTTTTCTTCAACTTCTTTTGTTCATCATTCAACTTTTTGCATTTTCACTGCATTGATTTTTATGGCAATGGGGAAAAAAACTTCGAGTTAATTAAGTGTAAATTACAAAGTGGAAATACAAGATTTCGCGTATAAGGTAACTGAAAAAAAGAGTGGGGAAAAAAGAATGTCACGTCGGGGGGACATTTCGTTGACTTTTTATTCTTAATCTCGATGCAAAATGGAACAACGAGAGTACCTGGCGACCTTGGCGCTAGGATCGTATCTCGAAAGATGCTGTTTGTGATCTTTGTTTTACTCCAGATACACGGTGATAATGCGACATTTAATATAGCCATACGCGCGTAATAAAAAAAACATTTATACCATAGTTTATACCGTAGCCTGTAACAACAAGTCTCTCTTAGGTCTCATCTTTGTAAACACCTGTCAGACACGCCAATTTTTTTAATCATCTAAAGAATTTGCACAATAATTGATCTTAAAATTGAAAATTGTTGAAAAATAAAAAAATTATGCATTTCTTTCGTGATTTCCGCGAACGAAATAATTTTAGACAAAGTGCAACTTTATCATTTGATCGCGGAAAATCATGATAGAGCAGACGAGGCATTTACGTAACAAAAGTAATTTTGTGGAAATATTGGCAGAGGCTGAAAAATTGATAAGATATGGCAAGCAGAAGGAAAACGTGGTGGGTCTTGTCAAATGGCCACGCTGATTACTAATTAGTTGACGTCGATGGTTGTAAAAGCGGAACAAGCCGGAGAGTATAAAGGCGCGAGGCGTTACTTTTTCCCCCCTCAGTCACGATTCTTCCCTTTTTCTTTCACTTTTGTTAACCACTCCAACCTCCAGACTAATTGTTTTATCGGCGTCTACTTGAAATTACACCGCATTGACGTTTTATTTCGCATTTAGTTCGAAACTTTTTGTCCCCTGAAGAAATAAAAAAAATCAATTCAAATCCGCACAAATCTTTGTTTATTTATTTGTTTTTTTTTTATTTATTGTTTTTTTTATTTCATAAAACAAACATAAATCTTTACACACATAAATTTTACATAATTTTTTTAACAATTTGTTTCAATTAAATTCATTCTCATTGCTGTACTTTTTGCAAAATTGGATGAAGTTACTTTTCTTTTATTTTGTATTTGTATATAAATCCACGTTATTTTGCCAAATTGTGAAATCACGAAAATTGATGCGGTACTTTGCTTTTGTGGTTTGCAAATGTACATACAATACTATATTTGAGCAAAGACCTCAATTATTGTGTATTCCCGGCGCAAGTTGTCCTCGAACTCATGTTCTTAACAGAAAAATACATCCCATAAATCACGTTCAAGCACAATTCACTTTTATTTGATGTATCCTCGGAATTCGCAGATTTAAAGCTAACTGCACGTTGAAGATGAAAAGGAATTTCCCGGTGCAAATTGTACGAGAAAGATGTATTCAAATCAATCGGAAAAAAATTGCACGCTGCAAAATTTATCAACGTTCCAATTTGAATATTGGTTTATTAATTCAATCCCCTGAATTAAAATCGTGCCAACCAATTGTTATCCCTATAACTAAATAAAAAAGAGATGGAATATCTTTTTTTATCTCTTGGGATATTTCAATAAAACTGATGACCATTTGTTTGAAAAAAGAAATAAACATTCCGTTACTGTTTATTTTTGATTTCAACTAAAACTCTAAAAACATGCTAGATATAAAAACATTCAAATTGCAAAATGAATACAATAAATGACCTGGATATTAGTACCAATTTGCAATGGCTTGTTACTTGTTTTTGTATTTTTTAATACGACAAATTTTATTTTAAGTACGACCATTTGAACTGGGGCACGATAATATTATTAAGTGATGAGTGCTGCAAATAGGTATTGATATTTGATCAGTGTGGTATATACTTGAAGATAATTTGCAGTTACTGTATAGAAAAGAGAACTATAAAAAATGTTTTATTTATAGTTTTATTTTTATTCAAACCGTATCTGTATAACAACTAATTATTTATTAAAAAATCATCACAATCCAACCAGTAGCACCAAAAATTGTTCAATCAATTTGTTACAATAATGTAGTTCACGTTCGAGATACATTTTGTAATTAACAAATGTGTCTTCATTTGAATCTCTGTATTTTATTGATTTATCAGAATGGTAATTAATTAATTATGGATGGTTCGAAGTATTAAAAACAGTTTCGTTCATATTTGGACAAGTTTTCAATTCAACCCGGAATGTTATTATACAGTATTCATTTGAATATTATGTTTCATCTTTTTTTTCTGTAATTTTCAGTTTCCCCAAATAAAAATATGTGATCAATAAAAAAATATTACAACAAAATAATTACAAAATAAAATTGGCTGGAGATGAGAAAAATTGTTCGTTCAATCATCATCGGACGATACAATACCACCAAGACGACGGCGTTTTAGTACTAAAGCAAAAGCGTTTTTGACTCGCGAGCGTCTTATCTTGGCGCGAGCTTCTGAGAAAAGTGCAAGCCAGTTGCAGGTGAGGCGAGGCCAAGTGGGCTAACGTGGTGCACAAAGGGGCTCTGGATGGAGAAGACAAGAAAAAAAACACAGTATCACGTGCAGGCGCGCATTGTCTCTCGCTTACCTGAAGCGTCCGTCTTTCTGGTTCGCGACAGAGGGCTCGTACAAAGTGCGGATCCAGATAGTCCGTCATAATAATTATCCAGTTCTAGATCGCAGGCAGAGTAGCTTTGGAGCCGCACACGTCATCTCTTCATCCGCGTTTCGATTTTCGTAATAATTGTAATCCCAGCGACATGACGGTCGGATGGTTAGCTGAAATCATAAAGCGCCAAACATTATAATTGGGTAACTCTCCTCCTCTTTTTCATACGTCCGATCGATCGTGCCACGAAAATATAGCACGATCAATCGCACGAGCAAATCATCCGTCGCGGATTCGTGTACATTTTGGTGACCCAAATTCAATAATGTTCTGTGTTATCGAAAAATAAGTTGAGGAAAAAAAAATGAAAAAATATAGATTGTCGAAAGAGGCCGAGCGATAAGGAGCTCTTTTGTTAGGGAGCCTGGCTCATTTCTGGCTGTTTGAATATGTGCTCGCGGTTTATCCGTCGATTTCAAATTGTTGGACCCTTTTCACGTGCTTGATTTGTTGTTGTTATCAGATGAGTGCAGTTTGTTGACAATTTTCAGTTTCATAATGGGTTGCCATTTGGCTTAGAAATGGATATTCAGTTCTATTTGTAGACTGTTCACAATTTCAAATATAATTTAAGTAATGCAATTATATTACCAATATAGAAAAGAAAAAGAAAAGAAAAATAAAAATTTTCAACTTTTGTCAAAAACATTTTTTTGATAAAGATTTTCTATTGTTTTTCGCATCAGGAGTATAAAAATTTGTTCGTCTTTTCACAAAACTTTCCCGTTGGCAATTTACAATTTAACAATCGAAATTTGCCTTTTTTTGTGTGCCGGTCAATGTTTGTTGCGTGTCGTAAAACTATGTCAATCGACGTTACGATTCGGCAGTTTGCTTCCTTGGTATATTCTCATGATGTGGACTTTTCAGTTTCAATTAGTTTCTTGTGGAAAGCAGGCGTTTAACTTAATTTTTGTTATGGTGCCGAAGATTCGGAATCAATACGGTAGAAGGGTTCATTATCCGACCTTGGATAAGTGACGTCACGCAAGCCACATACCTAACTACCTTGGAGCAACGAGTCGAGGTCGTACTAGTACCCGGATCGCACAGACCCATTCGTCTCAAACAAAACAAACTTGCATTACCTGTCAATCGATTCTGGTGAAAAACCAGTGCTCTCAGATAACTGTCTTGATACCATCATCTTTTCATTCTTTATCGAGATCTTTGATCGAAAAGTTTTATTCAAAATTTAACACATGAACAAATACAATCTCAAATCAATCTTTTGAATGAAATTTTTTTATGACAATTTAAATCTCAACGACTTTTTTTATTCATTTTTTGTTCTATGACTTTTCTGTACTTTTTTATTTTTATTATTTTCTTTTTAATTTTTTGGTATGTCTTATGCAATTTAACCCCAAGAGTATCATCATTAATCCTTCCAAGTTGGCGAAACTGTACCTCCCCAGAGAGAAACAGGCAGACGAAAAAAAAGAAGAATGTAGATCAGAGCTGCGAAGCAAAGTTGAATGAAATGTAACAGAATCGCGTTGGTTTTTAATTCGCATAGCAGAGGTTAAAGACTTGAATGCCGGTTGTGTGCTGATCGGCGGCGGGCCATCGATCTTGATGATTATGCCACCTGAAAGCAATATCGTCGGATCTACGAAACCGCTGCAGTTAGGCCGCCGTTATTGCGGTTTCTGCACGCTGGCTTCTCTCTCCTGCACCAGAATGGAATGCGTCCGAAAAAATCGGCCGACCACTTTTTTTTAGTCCGGCTCTTCCGTTAGAGATGAATTTTGTGCTCCTTTTGTTTTCCCAATGAAATTTCGTGAATAATTGGGGCTCCTTGTTTTTAACGAGATCAAGCATTTTATCGAAATATTTAATGAAAAATTTTTTTCAAATAAAATGTCTAAAAGAATAAAAAATGTAGATTGAGTAATTTGATAAAGTAAACTTGATTTTATACGTATAAAGTATATATGTACATTTCATAAAAATGTGTTATACTTTTGTCAAATGATCAATGTATTTTAGATATTAAAAATATAACATTAAAAATTGTTCAATCATTTTAGTTCAAGATTGTTTGTGTTTAATGATAAATAAATTAATATTTTTCTTATGAGAATGATTTTTGTTATCTTTTGTTTTATGGATTTGCACTTGTCCAGTGAATCGCAAAATGTTATACTAAATGCCAGTCTAATGTAATGGAAGACAAAAGTATCCGATGCGATGCGAAATCAGCAGGTTTCGGATTTCCACGAGACGGTTGCTTGAAAAGTGAATCGAATATCGAAAATTCTGAAGCGACATGCAGAAAATAAGAAAAAAATCGCAGAAAAGCTTTTTAAGTGTTCTAAAGTATAAGAAAAAGAAATTTATTTATTATTTTTTTTCAATAGAATGTTCTTCGTGATTGTTAAAAAAAGTTTGCAATTCACACATGAATTTTTTTAATACCAATCTCCATAAAATTGCAAAAATGATTAACATTCCTTTTGAAAAATTTACAACTGAAAGAACGTATCGTCATTTTGACTCATTGTTTCTTAGGAACTTCAAAGCAACAGACTGAAAAAACCGTGTTTGCATTTCAGGATAATACTTTTTTTTGCTCATATTCATGTGTACGTATTGATTTGCACGGTAAATACATACAAAAGCTTTACATCAAGCATGCCTGTTTGTCTCATGCTTCAAACATTTCATATTATCTTTTGTATTCTCACTTTCATCATAAACATTAGTATTTTCGAAATCAAAACAACCAAAATAAAATATCAGGTCTCTAAATTTCAAGTTCAATCTAAATATATTAAAAGTATCTTTTCATATTTCATATATATGTATTTGTCAAATATTGTTCAATGCTAAAAAATTATGAATTGTTTTCTGTAAAAAAATAAATGTGTATATGCAATTTTATCAGATTATAAAAAGTTCACGTAGATTATTTTAAAAACAGTTTTTGCATCATAGAAAAACGCAATGCTTTATTAAAATCAATCAAAATCCGTACTGAAATATCGAAAGTAATATAAATTACATAAGATATGCTAAAAAAATTATTTCTCATTTTGTTATATATATTTTTTTTCAATTCGCCTTGTCATTTCATATGAAATGTGGAAACTTCGAATAGGAGACTGTTATTTATTAGTCTGGTTTTTGAGATTGCGACAAAGCAACTGTACGGTTTCATAATTGTATTTGCCTTGTAAGATAATTTTCACCCGGTCGGAGAGATGATTAACGCCACGATTTCAAAACGATATTACAAGCAGATGAATGATAGCGAGCTTTGATTTGCATTCGGGACTCGACTTTCGTCAATAATAATAGCGCAAGATTTATATTTGCTGCGAGAATCAACCTCCTGTCGACGAGTGCGTGCGTCCCACTTTGCAAACGCTAATTCGCGCTCAAAAAAAATTGTAACACGCCACACATGTTGCGACGTTCCTGTAGCCGCAACGTTTGCGATTGATGGAAAACTCGAGATCAGAAATAAGATAAGCCATTTAAAACGCTCTCTCAATCAAATATCGTTTGCTTCATGTTTTCAGCAATTCGAAACTTTCATAAAATAAAAATACATATTTCTATATATATATACAAGAAAATTCGAATGCCTTTTTATGTATTTTTTTCCATTCATTTAAAATAATTTCATTCAACTTACAAAATTTAATATTTTTTATTGCTAAGATCTGTTTTTTCTAAAAGTTGTTTTGAGCAATTTTTTTTTTCTTTCATTGAGAAGTCGCGACGATAATGCATGAATCCTGTGTAGTGCATTTGCCTTTATACGAATGACGAAATTTCCTTTTTGTCAGCGGCGTCTATCGAGAAAGCGACTTTTGTAAACAATTGTCTGAAGAGGTTAAACGTCACAGTGGTTGGATTCGACCGTATCGCACTGTTCAGCAGCGAGACGACAGTACTCTACGATGTCGGAACTGTGTGGTGTAACCTAGCGTGACCATGGCATCTAATGTACACGCGTACTTGCATCTATACACCTGGTACAACTACGATAGTCTTCAAACGGAAATGGAACGGGAACCGGAACGGTCCGAGTCTTCTTTTTTAGCCATCAAAACCATTTACTTCAATCAAAGTAGGATCAATTTGAAAGAACCAAAAAAGAAACCAAAAAATTCCAAACGAGCCTGCAAAATTTTTATAATAAATCTAAATGAAAAATAACAAAATTTTGAATTAAAACTTGTTAGTTAAGATGCAACTAAGATTAAAAATGTTTAATTGAAAAATTGCAATTTTACATTTTTTTCATATTCTACTTTTTTATAAGAAGATCATTGAACTAAATCAAAATGACAAAGACGGTGTGAAATATGGCAAAACTAAAACTTGACCTTTTTATAAATTCATAATTCGTGCACCATAGGAACGTAACGCAACGCTGCCTCGCACTCATGCGTAGATAATACAGCGTATTACGTGCTTGTAAATTTAAATACTCTTGGTCTACGAAGGTTCAACTGTTATAACTTTTACGTCACCTTCGGAGCAGTGTTAAAATTATCTACATTTCATTCGCCGTTTACAATCAATTACAATCTCATTCACAAGATTTTTCGACAGTTACAAATATTGATACCTCACAAACTTTCATCAAAAATGCCTTTACACAACCGATATCGATTCCCTATTACTTTCCAATTTGCCCAATCGCGGTATTGAAAATTTCCTATTGCTTCCTAAAAATGATTCCAACGCAACGATTTATGTAAGACCAATTAGAGTTATCTGTTGGGTCTAATTTGTTGTCCATTTATCAGAAGCGAATGATTAGAATTAGAGGTTTTGCGGGATCAGCATTGGGCGAGAACGAGACGGATTTGAGATTTTGCGATACGTTTTGTGGTATTGGGTGTATTGAAGTAGGTCGGAAATAGATGTATCCGAATGAAGCCTTGGCACATTTATTGGTTGCACCCACAGCAGAACAATTAGTGTAATAGCGTTGCTGAAACGCAAAACAAGCATCCTACGTGATGCTATAATACGACTACTTCCTCATTAAACGACACCACATAACGTCCCCATCGTCCGACTGTGTGCCCCTTTTCTGTCTCTCTTTAACTGCATGCACTGTCCTCTACTTTCATTGGATCATTGCATTCCAATGGTGACAACATATAACAATTTTCTTCTTAAAACTTTATTGAAATTTGTAATAAACAACTGTTTATGTAATTAGATTTAGGTTAAGATTTAATTAATAATTGTTAGAACTTATGGTATTATCTAATGCAATTTTCTTTTTGAATCAAAAATTGTCGTGCCAATTGATAAATTAATTGTCTTTATTTTTATGAACAAAAAAAATAATTCCAAAATTACTAACTGGTCGCCAAAGAGATTTCATATTGTTTGAAAGACGACGTCAGATTTTTTTATCAGACTGCATTTTTAGGTCGAATTGACTGGATGGGAAGCAGACACGAATATAGAAAGGAAGTTGGCTCTGAGAGGATGAAAGTCGCCCTTGATGTTAGCTCCGTGTGAACGCACTACTTCTTCAGACCCGACACCTGCGACAGGTACTTCGCGGAGGATGCCACTACGCGTCACTCTGAACGTCGCCCCAGAGCGACGCGATGAATAGTTTCGCGCGACAAGGATCGCGAGTTATTTGTACCAGGAAATACGTCATGGAAAAGTCAGAGTTACTTTTGTTATTCCTCAGTTCAAAAATCGCTCCAAATTTGTGGACGCGACTTTTCCAACACATCACACTTTCTGACAACAAAATACCGTGGAAAATTTATTGGTTGGTTTAAATTCATTGATCTCGTATCACTGGATTGAATCGATATGAAAATGCATCGAGTTGGAATGACGAATGTAAAATTAAAAACATTAGGGAAGGAGGGGGGGGGGGTAGAAAAATCACACCGAACATCTGGCGAAAAGATATATCAGCTGCGACGAAATAAAGATAATTGCCAAGTTAAACAATGAGGAAAAGGTGCGCCTATGAGGAGGGAACTTATAATAAATGTCTCGGCACTTCCTGTCCAAAATAAATCTGCCAATGAATTTTTCCTTTCGGGCTCGGCGATACAAAAATGAGAATCAAAAATAAATAAGAATCAATAAGAGTGATATGGTGGTTTTTACGTTTTCGTTCAAAACCACCGAATCATTCATCGCATTTGGAAAAGTGGACATTTTGATTGGTATCAAAACATTTCGGACACAATTTGGCGTGAAGATGTATGTAATAAATTGGAGGGACGATATATATCGTTCGGATTGTTGACGTAATGCGCGTAATTTGTTGCGGTGTACGGTATCTCGTTCGAGTTGATTACCGAGTGAGATAAGCCGGGAAAGTGAGTCGGGAATAACAACAAAAAAAGGTATAAACATTGAACTAAAATGACGCTCGATCGCTTTTAGCCTGGTGGATGATGGGTAGCAGCGTGGGACTGTTCCCATCGTGTTATTATAACGCCCGAGCGTTTTGACGAGAGAGACGCGCCTGCACACACCGCTTGCGAAATGAACAAATGAAATTGTTTCGACAGGCTCGATGTAGATAATTGGGATGCTCTATTATACAAACATATCGTTTTACAGAGTTTGACTTTTGTATTTTCGCGATGAATATCAGCTCGAGAAGAAAAATTTGGTCGAAATTTTAATGAGGCTGATTTTTCAGACCGCAAATTTCTGACGACAATGTCTGGTAATTGTTTGAATGGAAGGATGATTATGGTTGCGTTAATCATTATGAGCTGGAAATAATTGCTGGGTTATAATATTTTCATAATTGGTTTGGAGATTAGGACTTTTTATATCTTGATTTGACTTAAATTTTTGCCCGTGAGTTATTTTGTTTATTTACTGTTTAATACAATAAAACAAGTATCGAACATTTTTAATATTGAGAAATTAAAATGCAAATTTAATCGAAAATTCTTTGCACTTGGGTCGTATTTGTAAAATCGACTAAATGAATTGATGGAACCATTACCCTTGCGCAAGGGCGAGTCAATCAACTTACTGAAATCATATTACTGTAAATCCGAAATTCATCAACTTGAAATCGAAAAATACCAGACTGACAATCAAGTGAAAAACATTAAACAGTTTAAAACTTTGTTTTAAAAACAATTTCAAATTTCATACTTTTTTTCTATAACATACTCATCTCAGGTCTAAAATTTAAAAGTGTGTTTTTTAATTTTCATAATTTGTTCATACAAATTTACAGTGGCGTGTAATTTTACGATTGATATCTGGAGAAACAAAAACATTTTTCCCGCTGAGATGTGTGATATTTTCACAGTTCAAAAAACAAGCAATTAAAATAATAATCTTATTTTATAATTACACACCCGTTGGAGTTTTCAGATCAGTAGGATTCGCATATTTCCCAGCTCGTTTTTCTTCGCGTTCCCTTATGAATATTCACAAAACTGTAATAAAACTTTGTGCGTTTCTCTTTTTTTTACATTTTCCCGCTTCGCGTATGCGTCGCGCAGGACATGGCGGAAATTATCTATGCTGAAACAATTGTCACGCAGACTGAATGAAAGCTATTTTTTTAGTACTTTTTGTCTTAATGTGCCGATTGTCTTTTTTTCAACAAAACAGTTGAATTAAAAAAAAAATTTATTTTATTAAATTAAAAAAAAAAACAAAATCGAATAATAATTAAAAAACAATAGTTTTTTAATTTGTTTATTTTATTTTGATTAATAGTTAAACAAAATTTTAAATAAAATAAGTTTTGGATTTGAAACTAAATCAAAAAGTGCAATGAAAAATGAACCATTTATTAAAATGAAAAAAGTATGAATTAATTTGAAGTTAATCAATAGGCGCGTATTGATAGAGCGACTTTACGACTGGCGGGACGGTGATCAGCGAGGAAGCTCCGCGAGTGCATATCGAATTTCAAGTGTACGAAACACACGAGCTAGGAGAGACTGAGTATGCAGAGCGTCAGTCTCTCAAGTGGCGCACATATTATACGCGTGCAACGAGCATGGCACTGCAACCATATGGTGTATGGCTTCTGTTCGGAAACAACCAGCAAACCATCCCCATAACTCTTTTTCCCTTTTTTTTAGATCTCTTTCTCTTCAACTTTTGCTTCTCAAATTAATGGCATACAATATTTTAGCGACCATAAAAAAATACACCAAATCCAATTTTAAACTTCAGACGACGTTCAGACGAAAATTGAATTAAATTAATTGATTTCGTTCAATTAATTTTGATTGAAAAATAAAATTAGATTGTCATAATTTCAATCAAATTTGTTCTTTGAATTTGGATACAATTTGAATGTCTCAACGAGAATTCATTTATTTGTGTATCAAGAAGACAGTTATACAAATTTTCTTCCGGTGTAAAAGAGAAATGGCACATTCGGACAGCAGGTGCACCTAAAAGAGGGCCCGAACTATTTCCGGACGCTCGCATTGTGGATCTATTGTTGCACTAACCTGGTTACAAGTACGTGGGAAATTTGAACGTCATTACGCTTTATGCCGCAATAGTTTCAGGAATTCATTAAATGGATTCGCGTTGTGTTTTTTCTTATGCGGTTTTTTTTATATTCATAGGAGTTCTTCAGCACACGGAGGGCGCATAACAGCGTGAAACACACGGCATTCCTCTCGGTTGCCGTAAAAGGGACTCCCTGCGAGAGACATAATAATACACAAACACCTGCAACGAAACCCGGGAAGACACGATAGGTTAATCGTTTCGTAACACATCATTTTTACTGCGCCCGTTTTCGTGCGAATGTTTTCAGTCAACCGAAACATCGATCGTTGACTTTTTGCAGAAAACTTAATTTCCTATAAAATACACGCGATTCACAATTGAAATCTGGTGATTATAAAATTAAGATGATAAGATGAAAACGAAAAATCTTATTTTAAATATTACAGAAAAACAATTTTTTAAACAACATTAAGGATTTTTTTTTTATTTGAAAAGAATAATTTAATTTTAATAATTTTTTTCCGTTTCAAATCTTGAATAAATGAATCGATTAAACTTTCAACTTTTTTTTTCCATGACAGAAGTTGCTGCACATCTTCATGATAAATAAGTGGAAACAAGTTTTTGTTTATCAGGACTGACGATCGGAGTTGTTTTTCATGATTCACGTCATCGGTCTCGGTTTAGCTGATGTCCTTCGCGGGTTTCGAAATTCATCGGACTGAGAAGAATTGAAAAATCGAACCATATAGTGCGTCGATAACGTGCGAATGAACATCCGGTCTGGTGATGTGCGAAAGTGACCTCGATAATGAAACTTTACATCCAAAGAATTTCGAGATATAACCCTGTTCGTTATTTTTTTTTCTTCATTCTTACACAATTTTGCAGATCCAACATTTCGTTCACTAAATTGGAAATTAAAATTTTATTTTTTATTTTTATAGTTGATAAAAAGGAATCTTTCATTAGAGTTTCTGAGCGACGTGAAATTTGAATGATGAAAGACGAAAGTTGGGTGCAAAAAAAAAAAAGAATGGTTGGATTAAAAAAGCATCATAAGGGTCTACTGTGTCGTCACTTTTGCAGAACTGACATCCAACAATTATTCGGTTGGTTGGCCTCGTTCGACGAACAGTGCAGCGAGCGATGAAATTCCGAGGCGAACGGGGTAAAAAAGCGCCGTGAAATTTTCGAGGATAATCAATACCGGAGCCACTCGGCGGCACCCAATTAAGCATTCGAGGAACAACGATATAACTGCACCGACGCGCCTAATCATCATTTCGATATCGTGCCGCGCGTACTTCCGCTATTTTAAAAGACTTCCACGATTTTCGTACGCAAGACGCACTCTGTCAAAGATCGCTTTCCAATTCGTCACTATTTGTTACACAAAATATTGTGGAAAAAAAATTCGGACAAAAATGATACTTATTATTCAACCGAGAGTCATTAGGGAAGTTGAATAACCTGCTGTGACTATTTTTAATGAAAAATATGATGGGCGTTATTTTATTTCATGTTATTTATTTTTTTGTTCGTAAAAAAGTTGTTCGTTCAATAGAACGTGTAAAACAAAACGAAAAAAAAAAGAAACAATGTTTCGCTTATGAATAGAATATAATGTCATAATGAATATTTTTTGTTTGTATTTTGATAAAAAGAGTTGCCCATCTTTTTTTTTCATATTTCAATCAATAAAAGTGACTGATGAAAAAAAAGTTACACAAAGAGGAAATAAAATGAAAAAGTATTACATTTTCTAATTGACGTTAATATTATTTTTGTCTGTGTGTTTATTTTTAATTGTATCAATTTAGTTCTTTCACAGTCATGCAAACGAAAAATTAAGGTGAAAGTGTTTGTCAAGTCAAACAAATGAAATGCAACGGTGGTATTCTTTTGCTGATCGGGGACAGATAAATTATACAGTTTCACTGAGAACGCAGTCTTTATTTGATCAAAAACGACGGAAGATCACGGAAACAAGTGATTGAAAAAGGACTGTTGTGGACGCATCAAACGAAAGCAAATTGTCAAAATGCATTTAGCTGTTTAATTGATCGTCTCGGATGCAAGAGCACGTTTTTATTTTCTAAATTCTATGACTTTCACTGGCGCGCGGCGTCTCAAACTTTTGTTTTCATCAAGCCAGAGCGGAACCTGTGAGAAAGTGTCGCGCGTTTTCATCGTAAAAATTAAGAAGTCAGATACACTGTGATTGAATTTTTTTTCTGCCATAAAAATAAACTTCGCACAATTGTTTCGTATGGTTATTGTTGCAGAGTTATAACGATGTAAAATAACAAATTAATAAACTGAGAAACTTATCGGCCGATTAATTAAGCTTGTTAAAAATAATCACACAACTTTGTATAACAACGTGCGAAACGGAACTTTCTCTTTTGCATTATATATTTTTTAAATTTGTTTATTATTTACAGTCTCGTAGAACGATAAGGAGCAAGATATTTGACTTTCGACGACCATAAAAGAACAAAATTATAAACATAACATTTTTCAATCTGATGTAAGGAGAAAAAGTTCAAAAGAATTACAATTAATTATTTTAAATAATCATTTTATGCATTTTTTCATCACACGAAATTGGAAAAAAAAGATTAAGTCGTATAATATTGAAAAAAAAGTGCAGTGAGCAAATTTCAATAAAGGAGACTGAAATGCGAGTGGAGAAAAAAAGTTGCGCATCTGAGTGTTGCTTTCAATTTCACGTGGGATCTGCCGATTAAAAACTCATTTCTCACGGCTGAACCGTGAGATGCAAATTCGTAATGAGAAAAAGCAACTAGGGGAGGGAGGCGAGCAGAAAAAAAACGGGGGAAAAATCTCGTGTGTCGGTTCGAGTTCGATGGAGCGACGGCAATTACGCGAAGAAATTTGCGTGCTGTCAATTTTGAGCGCAATTTCACGCCAATTTCCGCAATTCCTGCGGCGAAAAGGATTCGCCCGTCTTTTCGGGACAGGGACGACACGAAGCGCGTACGACGGCGCTTCCGTTATCAATCGCTGATGCCGCTGCGTGTCTCGCGATAAACCATGATGTCTGCCGAGGGATACAATTTATTATCGAATCAACACGTCGGAGAGAAATTTTGCAGACGCGATACGTCAGCGGTTATTCATTTCAATGGAAGGAAACGACGTTATTAAATAATCAGGGAAATTGCGCAGCGAACGTTTTCGCACTTAAGATTTTGTGATGTGTGCCAATCTCGTTTACCATTTTATCAAACAAATCATACAATAAAATATAATTACAAAATCTCATCGCTAGTTGTCTTTTCAAAAAAATTAAACTTAACTCACAACTTTAAAAATAATAAAAACTAAGTTTCAAACGCTGTGTTTACAATAAATTGAAAAAAAAAAAATTTATTTTTCATTTTAATTTGATTATATTTTCCTGCAAATTTAAAATGCATGATAAAAATGATAAATTGGGAAATGAATAGCAACTAAATGTGCAATTATGATCAAACTTGGCACTCTAATGGTAAATAAGTTACAAACATGAAACGAGCCATAAAGTAATCATTTCGCTAAGCCAGCAACTGCATAATAAACACACAGTTCACGCGCACCGTGTTATACATTTTCCAATAACTATTTACATAACGCCTTCGTGAAGTTAGAAACACGTATACTCCCAACAAATCAAATTGCACCTGGTTGCTTTCATAAAGTCACGCTCAACTAAAAAAGTGACAAAAATTGAATTGCCAGAAAACGTGGCTCCAATTGATTGCCTGATGGTTCAGATAGCATAAAAAGTTTCGATTAAAAGTTAACGTAACCAGCTGCTTGGGGTTGGGCGTTAATTCTAGAATTGCATAAGTATAAACGAAAATAATAAAAATTATGAAACGTAAACTTAAAAATAAAAAAATGTTTGTCAATATCAAAGGAAACTTATTGCAGTACTTTTTTGCTGACAAAGTATTTCGCAAAGGTATCAGAGAAACGGGTTCTACGAGTGCGAACCGGAAGAGTTTGGGTGTCCCGTCAACCGGAAGTCGTTCGACCGGAGAATGATCTCCTGTCGATAAAATCACGTCCAAGATGTTAAACTTAAGTTCAAATCATAAGTGTAAACTTAAATTTTGTTTATTTCTCCAACAAAATTTGTATCATGCGTTTTTTATTATTTTTTTTTTTTTTTTATAATCGTAAAATTTTCTGGGTCAGACGAGCTTCAATGAACATTAAAAGGAAAAAAAAAAGTTTGTGAAATTACCGCAATAATTGAAATATTATCATATCGGAGAAAATTTTGCATTTCATTAACTTTTATGGCTCGGTGGAAAAAAAAGGAAAGAATAAAAGAACGAGATCTCGTATTTCTTGGCGCATCGTGGTATATCGCGGGTTAATTAGCATAATTATTTCCTGAAACACGATGACGATGTTGCGCCGAGATTCGGCATTGAATCAATTAGGTGAATCATTGTAGCATTCACGCCCTGGAAAGTGAAACGGTGAACGGAATCGTCAGGCGGCGGACGGATATACCTCTCCATTGTTACAGTTACTAGTCAATCATCCTGCCAAACGATCGTTCTTCACGTGAGCGTATTCAAAATTACATGACACTAAGTGTGATGCAATTGTTTTTGATCATTCAATTTTCATATCGAGTTGCTGTTATAACTTTGTAGTGCCAAAGTTGATTCAAAAATATTTCTTCTTATTTTTATGCTGAATCCAATAAACTTGCTTTAACTTACTAACAAAAATTAAAATTAAAAAAAAATACAAAATAATTTGTATTTTAATCTTCTTTTTTTTTATTTTAATTTTATTTTTTTCTATGATCCGTATCATCATAGTTTGCTTATCGTCAACAAGAAGCGATATTCTGATTGAAAGTTGAAGTCGTTGGACCTTGGAGTAAACATGGTCCGATGAAGATTGCAGCCTCGGGCGTAATTGTAGAAACGAATTGCACGAGGACACAGTAGTGTTATGATGTCTTATTATGCGACGGGATAGGAGCACCTAGACACCCATTGTCAGGGCTTCTTATACTGTTTCTGATAACAGTGTAAAAGCCAGTCCTGTCGGCTAATTATAGCAACTCAGATCGGATAATAAACGAGTCCTTCGGGATCCTGCGTGTCGCTGGATCGTTAAGCGTCCACTCTCTCGTATACTAACATTTCAGTAGCAAAAAACTAACCGATGTTTACGTCCTTTTAATTTTATCTCGCATAGGATATTGTCACCGTGCAAAGTCCTCTTTTTTTTCCTATACAAATCCAAAACTCAATTTAAAATGTTGATTTTTTTATTTTTGTCATGCATTCGTTGTAGAAGTGAAAAAGTTGGGGTCAAAATTATTCTTGTTAGGGAACAATTTTTTACTTGCTACGAATCAAGATACGAATCGCATGAGAGCGGTTGTAATAATAACGCGGTAACATTTATTTTCGTCGACGAAAAAAAAGGAGGGAATAAAAAGAAAAACGAAAAATACAAAGTGAAAACGACAGGAGGATGCGGAAAAAATAGTGATTCTACGATATAAAGTGTTGGAGCGAGCGCAAAAAAGTGCGATTTTATCATCGCGGACGTTGCACTATTATTGATCGTCCAAGACTTTTTTTTCTTTCGACTTTTCCTTCACCTTTTTCCCCTGTGCAATGAATGCATGTTGTAAGCACAGTTATAAGCTTCATAACAGTTGCAATGAGAAACTCTTCAAAGCGCCCGAGCTTCTTTTTCACGGTGTAAATACAAACTCCACTTGATGTCTTTTCGAACTACAATTTCTAATGAATGTCAAAACAGTAAAAAAAAAGTTAGTCTTCAAAAGTGCAATTGAAATTTGCAACTCAAGAACCTAATCAAAATTCAAACAAAAAATTTTAGTCATTTTTGTTTCTCCATTCGTTAATTAATTTTTTAATTAATCAATTTTAAAATAATTATCTTAATGTGGAAGATTTATTTGCAGAAATTGAAACAACCAGGTTGGCAAAAATTGCGACAGACAAAATAGAAGCGCCGGCACCGAATCCCCAACAAAGCAGCTGACAATTTCTCTGACAAAAACTGCATTCATTTTGTAACGGTGATTCCTCTGCGGGAATGTTTTCCGGTTTCGAAACTTTGCCCTTTTTTTGGTCCTTTTTCTGTTACCCTCAATATTTGCTTGGCTCCAATTTTTTTGCCAATCTTTCTTTATTGTCGTTGCTTTTTTTCGTTTTTGATGCGTCTGCTATTTTGTCAAGGGACAAAGATGCGCGTCGTAATTAAACGTTTTTCGCGCGCGACGATGCGCGAATCTACGCCAGACGCTATTGTTCGCAGGTGCATTACGCAAATGACTGGCCCGTGGCTATTGTTTTTGGCCAACTTATATCCTTCGAAACACTAAAAGACACCGTTTTGTGGTTCACCATGTGAACAAATTTTGTTCTCACATCTTCTATTACAGGTCTATCATTTTATTCAACATAAAATAAATATTTATAATATAGAAAATAATAATATAAAATAAATGGTATAGAAAAAATAATAGAAGATTTTTTCTTAATTAAAAACAACCAATGAAAATCAAAATTAAAGGAAAATAAAATTGTTGAATTACAGTTTGATAAATTAAAACTAAACACTAAACTTTTAATGTTGGCACAAATTCTTTTTATTTTCTTTTTTCACGGTTGCTCAAAATGCTAATACGAAATTCAAATTCGTGATTATTTTATGATAATTATTTAATCACGATAGTGGTACCCTAACGGACAGGTGTAACGAGTGTTGAAATTGTACCAAGGCGTCTGAATACTAAAACTTTAAGACATTACAAAGTCAAGAGTACCGGTTTTTTCTTTTTTTTTTTTTTTGCAAAGTGTAAGCTTAATTTTCCGAGCAAAGTTTAATTAAAACTTCCGGACATGTTTACAAGAATGCCCGCACCTCAAAGGAACTGCGCTGCCGGGCAGCTGAAGGAGTTAATCAGCGCTCGGACAACGACTCGGTTGCCCTAAAAGTTCAGCAACGTTTTCAAAGTCAATTCCGTTGGAACGGATCCAAGGACAGCAAAATTCTACAGACTAACAAGGGCTTAATCTGTGAAGGGTTCTGTAATTAAATTCTAAGACTTTTTTCAACGTCCATTCGAATACCCGATAATCCACACGTGTGAACATCTCTTTTTACAAAAAAAAATTCATCAAAGACAAAAAGAATATAACTTGAAGCATAAATTTAAAAATAGAATTACTCGCAAGAAGAAGAGAGAAAGAAGTGTAACAATGAAATTAAATTTTGATTCGTGCAAATTTGCCTTTTCAATTAGAACGAAACCGAACAATGAAACCGACAATTCGGACTGAGTGTGAAATTTTGGAAAACGTGAGAAACAAAACGTTGAGCGTGTTGTTAAATGAAAAGCAACACCGAAGATCCCAATCAGGCTTTCATTTTATCTGCAATTACTGATACGTTCTCGCGCACAATCGGAAGCGTCTTCCTTTCGTCTCCTTGATGACAATGAAATTAATCCTACTCCATTTTCCACGTTACAGAAATCCACATTGCACACGAGCACCGTATCATCCCTTTTATCGACCTCTTTTTCAAGCCACCGGTGCCCAGATATAAATACAATGCACTATGTTAAATCTTTCAATCCGTTGAGGAGGGTCAGTTATGAAAAAAGATGTTGGCTGTTAGCATAAACTCGAGGGGCGAAACCGTAATCGCTCAAGGAATTCCAGACCCATTTTATTATCTCAAATGGCTTTCAATGTTTTTATACCTTCACTTTTTTTCCTTTATAACATTAATTTTATCTTTTTTTGTCTGCCTTTTGGTTTTTTTGTTTTGTTTTCATTGTATTTTTTGTTTGTTTGCTTTTTCTTATTGGTAAATAACAACTGAAATAAATTAAAAAATTTTTGTATAAACAAAATTAGTCGTCTTTCAACAATTTAATGTATTTTCTCATCATAAAATCCGGTTACATTTTGTTTCACCCGTTTCGCTGCTTGAACTTTATACGCGGGTTAATGGTCCAATTACTTTCCGTTAGTTAAACAATTTGATAGCGATGGGAAGGGATTTCAAATATTATTATGTACAATTTGTTAACAGATTTCGGAAAATATATTCATTAAAATGTATATTGACGTTAATAATCAAATTAACATTACATTATGTGGGTATTTTGTTCTTAATATAAATAATTGATACTGAATTCAAATATGTCATACAGCATGTGAAATTAAGTTCATGCATTTTGTATTTAACGTTTTAATTTCAATATTTCATGAGTTTTAAGTGGAAGTAATTCGTTGGTAAATTTATTATGAAAAAATTTAGAAATCATTATTTCAAGCCAGTAAATTATCTAAATCGAAAAAGTTCGCAGAGCGTGTCCTAATACAATGTCTCCTGGTCTTTATATTAACGTTGGTCTAAAAATTTGTTATCAAACAGCACACCGTGCGATAAGTGAATGACTCTGAAATCGACCATGCGATAAACTCGCCAAACTCTAAGATTAATTCCAACTTCCGTGGCTGCACGATAGAAAGACAACTTTCTCCAGTTTGGAACAACTTTTCGATGTTTAGTATGCGATCTTAGATGAAGCGTGAAGAACATCCACGACATGTGAGATGACACGAAAAAGTCGATGTCATTTGTCGGAAACAAATTTACAACAACAAAAAAGAAGAATGAAAAAAAAAAATGAAACCCAAAACCAAAAATTATATAATAATGAAATTAAACCTAACTAAAAACAAATGAACAAAAAAACTAAAAGGTCAAAAAAGCAAACATAAACAAACTTCAGAAACGTCAACATAATACAAGTTGTTTTTGCTTTTACCAATTGTTTATTAAAATACACCAACAAAACAAAACAAACAAAGAAAAATAAAAACAAACCAAAAAAATGACTTTAAATGTCCGTTTAAAATTTTGGCTAAATCGTATGTGAATCACTGGGGTAATCAAACAGCGAGTGATAAATAAAAATAAACCGTGGCCGAAAACGGCAAGAAACGTCATGTGCCGCGGGGGAAGTGCGAGACAAAAAGCGTGGCTTTTGGTTCATATAAATAACACGCGTGCACGGATCGAAACCGAGCGCTTCGCCGTGCGCGAAATCGAACGGTTTTCAGCCAATTTTTTTTGTCCACTGTCTGCGCGAAACAGGTATTCGAAAAGCGCCGAGCAGGAGGGGAGCATCGCCAGCAGTCCGAGTCGACAAAGATAACGCTAATCGAAGTACTCTTTATGGCGAGGCGCTCCGAAAAACACCGCTCCGAAAAGCGAGTGCCAAGTGTGCTGGCCGAAATATGATTCACATTTGACGTTTCGGCACACCAAAATGTTATGTAACAATGTTAAAACAAACATAACCGAAACTGATTTCTTTTTTGAATAAACACCACGGAGGAAAAAAGGTTTTTCTCCAGTTTGTTTTTTTTTTGCCGCCAAAAAGTGTAAATAAACAATCAACGAACAACAATTGGCGCAAAAACAAGACAAATGTAGAAGGATTGTTTACAATTGTTGTCGCAGGAAAACTTTTTTGCAAATTAGTATATACAATTTACATGTTGACTTACGGATTTCGCCGAGGGCAACGAAAAAACCTTGCGCGGAGCGATAAGTAATCCACAGGGAATGGGGCAAAAACACAGGCACGAACAATCACGAGACACTCGTCACCCGCGACAAATCGAGCGTTCACGTGGTGCACAAATTTTTGCACAATCCTAACGAGCATTGAACGAGCGATGAAAAACGGTTAAAGATCGCGCTAACGCATCAAACCCGACTGAGAAGGAGAACTGACGGGACCGTTTCGCGTCGCGTGGCCGGCGATCGGCTCGGGTGCGCTCGGCTGTCTCCGCCGAGCGCTTGAGTTGCCGTCTACGCGCCCTCTCGGGTTCGTTGGAACGCAGGTGCGTAACTATAGAGAACGGTTAAAAATGTTTTCATTGACGTACAAATCTAGCGGGGAACCCTGCATTATCGTTAATTATCTATCCAGAAACGTAAACAACTTTTTTCTTCATCCCCAAGAACGTCTAATGAACGAAGATTCGTTCAAGATGAGTTCTAAATTGTTTTGTTTACGCTTGGCTAGTATTTTTTTTCTTAATGTAAACAAAACATGGTTGGATAATATAAAAAAATTAATAAATGTAAACAAATAAATTAATTCAAAAAGATGAATAAATAATAATTTGATCCTTCCGAAAGAGAAAAAGGAAATAACAACTGTGTTGCAGGCCTGTACTCATTCAGTGGCTAACTTCACATTTAACCCAGGAGTGGGCGCACACACGTTCATTTTGCCTCACAGAAAAGGATAGCCGAGTGGCATATTTGTAGTTAGACAAAGAGGACAAATAGTGCGCGCCCACTCTCGGGTTAACGAGCTTTCCGCGATTATGATTGGTTCTCTCAATCGCAGGCCCTTTAAATGACTGAGACACAAATTTGCATCTCAAACAATATGCAATTGTGTAAACAAACAATAATCAACATTTCTTTTACTTGGTTTCTTGTTAGTATCCAATATCAAATATCATTGTTAATGTTTATTATTGTTTTTATTAGCTGATTTTTTTATAATATTTTATTTATATTAGATTTAATAATTGAATAAAAAATTCTTCTCTACCTCCGTTCAGTTCAACTTTTCCCAAAACAATATTGCTTTTACATGTTTTTTTTGTTATTTTTATTCAAGGTTATCTTGTCGCAAATTATTTGTTTATGTCAGTTTTCAAGGACAAACTTACTTTTGACGATCTCAGGTTGCATCGGATGAGAAGGTTTCAAGAGTAGGCAAGCGAAACGTTGTTTTGATCCCAGGCTGATGTGTTAAATCTGGAACCCGAAAATTGTCCATCTCGATTCCGGTGATTTTTAGATAAACAGTCCCGACGCACAGATCAAGGGTCGCGTAAGCGACCCGACGAGGTCAAATTTCACAACACTTTTACTAACACGAATTATTTGCACTTCACATTGCACACACTTCACAAAACACTTCACAAAACACGCGACACTATCGAAGGTAAACGCAAAAAAAAAGCACAACCGAACGCGAAATCCTATCACACACACGAAAAAAAAACGACAATGGAGGATCACTTGCGACGCTAAGTGCTGTTTTAACCGAACGAACAAATCTTTATGGACACACTTATTTTTTGAAAATCCGCGATTGCAATCGGTTACGAAGCGGTCGTTGTCTATAGGCGCATCTTACAGCGCAGGCGTTGTCGCACGACAGTGTCCGGTGTCTTAGCACACGAAGTGCCGAACGAGATCCCGCCAACCGCTATACCGCGCGTGCGCAAAATGTCAGTCGAAGTTCGGCGGTCTTTCCAACGCCAACGACGGAACTCGCGCATGCGCAACATCATGCGGTCGGTGTCTCGAACACCGATTCGCAAGATTAGTGACAATCTTGTGAACGCCAACCGAAGATTTTGCGCATGCGCAATACTCCGCGCCGCGTGAAATATTTAGTTTAGATGAATAAATGAATTCAAAAAGATAAATAAATACTAATTTGATATAAACAAATCATACGAAAACAAAATTAAAAAATCAGTTAAAAAAATAAACAAAAAACAATATGAAATAATAATATTAAGTAATTTGAAAAATGTAAAAATGAAAAGAAACGATGAAAATTAAAAAAGTACATTTTTGTTTTGAATAGGACATATAATTAAAGACATAATCCAGACATGTGCGAACGCAGACAAATCCATCACAACGAGAACAAAGATGATAAGAGATAGCTCGAACAAGAAGTGGCTGTATATAGTCAACAGTTGGTACAACTAAGTCACAATGGCCTCACGTTATTTCATCCCAACAATACGGCTACGTCAACCGCTGGATACAATCAAAACCCGATACCGAAACAATAGTTGTTCTCCAATTAAAAATAGTCTCCATAAGCCACGCTTTAATGAATTGGCAGTGCATTTTCCAAATTGTATCCTCCAGCGATAGCTATCTTTTTTTCCCAAGTACACCCATTGCATCAGAGTTACCGATACTCGAATGTGCACGATTCATACAAATCATTACCTTTCAGTTACCTCCGCGCTTAGTACACAATGATTCATAGTTTTAAACAGTCGGGGGTATAGGAAGTATATGTAATTCAGTGCACGCAATTTTCACAAATCACATTGTTTACCTTAAGGAAATATTTTGCGATTCTTCAATTTAATTATCGACCGTGTTCAAAATACCCAGAAATTCATTAATTTTAAAATTGTTAAACAAATTTTAGAAAATGTGACACAAACATTTTCTAAGTTTAAACTCATTTCCTAGAACTATTCATATTAAGGAGCGCGAGTTCGATACTCATACTTATTGAAACTTTGTTATCACATTCATCTTTTGGGAATTTAGGCTAAGAAATGCCTGTGTCACAGTTCCTAATAATTAGGAAATTATGGGCGTTTTCAACGCGGGAAACAATTTATCTCGAGATTTATCTTGAACGACATTTGATTCAAACTGAATAATGAAATGTGTTTTATTTTCTAGGTTCGACTACTGGGAAATCATATAACATCATAAGTTTGATTAATATGGAGCATTTATTTTTGTTTGTTACAATTCACTGACACCGACAAACACTGTCGATTATACAGTGCCATTTTCATCTACAAAACGTTTACATTGGACAAGGATTTTCGTTAGTAAAACTACATGCATACCACAGTGCTGTCGGGGCCGAAAATTTTCTCGCCCTAAAAACAGCCTCGTAACGTACGCTTACTCTAACTATTTTCCAGCCTTGGTGAGTATCTCAAATGAATCTGAATTTTTTTTCGTCAAATGAATTTTTTGAATTCCCATTATTCAATTTTTCAGAAAAAAAAATCATGAAACTCGAGATAGATTTTGAACCAACTGGGTTGGGACACGGAATAAATTATTTACGGCCGTAACAAAAATAGAGAGCAAACGATAAGCGGGCTAGGGTCGTAACATTTGCGATTACAGCGAGCCTCCACAAGAATAAACCGCGGCTTGATCGATAAGCGCGTCAGAAAATTTGTTCAGATGCACCTGATGGTATTTCATCGTGGTGGAGGCTCGCTTTAATCTAGGTACAGTTTAGCCTCGGAAACAGTTACTTCAATGAGCTATACGCGTAACGCGCAAAAATATTTGACCAACAATATTTGGATACGACGTATAGCCACGACGCGAAAGGCGTATCTTTGGTGATGTTGCACGCCGCGATCCAAATTCAACGTGACGAACTCTTCTCGCGAGTGCTTTTGGTACTCTTGCAAAGTTACATTTAAAATTAACACGGTCAGATTGTTGCGATGAGCAATTTTTAAAAATATAATCATACAGTTTGGTTTTTTCTAAGCTTTTGCAGCGATTGATTCTTGGTATCGATTTTCATGGATTGCTCTTAGGAAGACTGATTTGTTTGCTTTTTTTTGTTTTTTGCAATCTTAGTTCTAGTGTGCGCATTCGTAATTTTTTTCAATATATCTATTCAGCCCATATAGTAACTGTAGTATAACAGCCTCTGTCGTATTGGTGTACAAAAATGTAAAAACGAGGTTTTTGTCGTAAAAAAACGTGAGTTGTGCGTATCAAAACGTTTAATTTGCCAGTTTTAAATAGTGTCGCTATGCTTATTCTACGATGGCTGTTATAACACAACCAATATAAAGGCTTTCAAAAAAGTTTGAAAATCAATGCAAGATTATCCACACGATCACCACGTACGCGACTTAAGCTCTTACTCACTCGTACATTGGTTAACAAATGAACGTACATCAAAAACTTCAAGAAAAAAAATGAATTAAAATTACTAACGCTACGCTGGCATCACAATCTGAAAAGTATATTCCACACGCTCTTTTGTCTTCTACGTAGTACAATAAAACAACGCATCAGATGTATTAACAAAAGCAGGATCTTCAAATAAATATTGTAATTATATTATGTTTTTTTTCGTAGTAATAGTCATGAGATTTGTTTCGAACGGTTAGCACAATTTTTCTGCGGATATTAACAATCTTTAATTTCATTCGCAAAATAATTGTGCGAGCTCGAAAAAATATATTTTCGTCGTAGACTTTGGTGTTACTTGAATAATATGACTCTCGATCGAAGATTTGGTACAGAATGTAGGTCGAATTGCAAAATCTAAAGCGTTTTTTTTTCAAACGCATACAAAGTTGAACTTTTGTATCAAGTTTGTAAATTTGGCAATTTTTATATAAAAAATAGCACTTCTTTCAATAGTTCAGACTGTATTTTAGATTCAGCATTTGTATTCGTTTCTTCAGTCTTATAGAAAATGGTGTACAATTTATCAGGACTAGGCTACACATATTAAAAACGCGTATTGAAAAAATAAAATATACAAAATTAAAAAATGAAGGTAATACTATACTTTGTTGTTTTTTCTTTTTCAATTCTGCGTTCATATCACAATGAAATTCGTTTGTGCAGTGATGCGAGAAAGTAAGAAACATTTGACTTTTGACGTATGATCACATGCGGTACATCGTACTAATTACACATACAAAATACTAGAGTACATTTTTACAAAATTGACTTTACAAGAGATTGCATTCTTACGCATTTAAATACATGTTACAAAGTGTATTTCATTGAAAAGCAGCAACAAAGAGTACTCAAAAATTAACATTTTCGTATACTTTCTAAGGCTGTTTTCAACAAATCCTCCTAGCCCTGATAGTTGTATAACTACAAATGGCAGACTGTGAAGAAAATAAAAATTCATGTTCCACGTGTGATGCAATTAAAAATCACTTCCAGTATATATAGAGGTCTCACATGAATTATCAAAAGGCACAGTGTCGTAAAATTCGTTTCATCAGATCGGCGCAACTCTCAATCTTTATCTCGTTCCAAAAATAGAACGTTCGTATCGTTTAAAAATGAGTTTCGTTTTGCACTTGTCTTTTATTCGCTGTTTCTATACATTCGACAACTTTATTTTTTCATTCTTTTCATCGTTCATTTCGTTTGTCAAAATTGTTTCGTTCTCAAGATGAAATGAAATCTGCTGGGTCTATCACTGAAAATCCACAGATTTCATTACACATCGAAGGATTCGTATAATCTTATAATAAATATCAAATATTGTAAACTGATAAATTAAAACGGAAAGAAAAAAATATGGTGCAAGCGCGCCATTACAAAACGTCGTTTTCAATTGATGAAAATTACTTTGGTAATGACTAGGTATTATTTTGTTTATAGTTCTACACTGCTTATTTTCTATACAAAATTCTTACGACTCTTAGGATGAGTTATAAGTACTTTTAAACCAAGAGTTTTCTTTTCAATTAAATAAAATTTTTAGATCACAGACGATTTTTGAAAGAATTTTTTTTCATCAGATATATTTTTGCGTTGTTTTTTTTCAAAGCCAAAACAATTCAAATGATTTGTTTAACGTTAATTCAAAAATACTTATAAATCACTGTCGGTCTGCGGCATAAATGATTGTACTTGTACAATTATCGCACATTGTCGAAATTCCCAAAGTATTGAGTACTTAACAAAAGAAAACAAACAATTTTTCGTCTGTATAAATTAAACATAACTAAAAGGGAACTTTTCAAGCAATAACATTGCGTAACTAAATTGGTCTTCAAAATTGAAAACGAAGAGAAACGGTTCTAAAACTTGTTTCTTCTCAACTACAAAAACAAAACTTCCATCTTGTTAATCTTCCAATTCCAGACAAATTTGAGTATTCCGATTCATCATTTCGTCCGTTAGAAGAACAAAAAAATCAGTACAAAAAAGGATTAAATGCTAGATTTTCAATATATCATAGGAATGCATTGATTATTAATATCATTATATCAACATTTGAAATTTGTACTTTCATCCGGCCGCAACTGAAGCGACCTTAAATTAATAGTTTCAACATACAAAACCGCAGGCGAGATTTCGTCCGTCCGATTTTCATTACAAGTTGACTAATTTCTACGAACAATCTATAACAATCAGTGAGATATAATAATATTAATAGTTGCAATTTTGAAATTCGTTCCCAAAATAATAATTTACTATTGACAAAATGCACATCGTTCAATAACTTTGGTATTCTCTCTACAGCGGTCCATTCAATTGTGAATATCAAAGACAACAAATAGATAAAAGCGAGGTTTCAAATGAACCGGAATACACAAAATGCACCTTAGAATTGGATGCGATAATTATTAGGACGAGGTATAGACCTAGCCTTGACTGGAGGCAGAGAGGAGACCGAAGCCTCGCTGCTGCCGCCCGAGTCCCTGCCACCGCTCTTGCTGCTGACGGTGCTACCCATGCTTTGTCCCCTGGAAGGCACGATTTTCCGCAAACTGCCCTTGACGTCGCTGTCGCTCAGCCTGCCGTACTCGCCAATCCTTCTTGACGGCGGCGGGATCAGGGACCCCTGGGCCTCTCTGTGCTTCAGCTCTGAGCCAGGCTTCTTCTGGAGCATCTCACCAAGACGTTCGTAGTCGCCGCCCTTCTTTTGACCAAAGCTCGGCGAATCCGAAGCCGCTGACTTCTTACGTCGCAGGGCCTTGGCGTCAAAGCGGCCGTACTCGAGGGTGCAATTGCCAGAATCCCTTGATTTGATGGCCGTGTCGATGACAGGACCCGGATCGGATTTCTTGCGCGTCTCGCCGTCGCTGAGTCGGCAGTAACGCGAGTTGACGGACTTGTGTGACCTCGGAGGCCGCGGCAGGGAACTCGGCGGCAAACTCCCGGCTCTGCGCTGTTCGCCTTCCTGCATGCGCTGTCGCTGCGAGCTACGCCCCTGCTTCTCCAGGAGCATGATGTCCTCGGGCTTGCCCCCGGAAAAGCGCGAGACTGTGCCCTTGAACCTGGCGGCAGCCGCAGCAAATTCCATGATACCCGAGGGAGAATCGCCCACGGAGTCGTCCAGGAGCCGGCTCTTACTCGACGCTGTGCTCGAACTGCCTGCGCTATTTACACCCACCAAAAGTGGCTTGGATATTTTTTCTTTTCGCGACACAGTGCCTGGATTAGAGAATCCTGGAAAACAGCAAAGCGCCCGCTGAAAAAGAAGAAAAAAAACGTCCCTTGGTGGGTAGGATGCCAGGACCTGGTAAGGGTTAGTGCACGCCAAAACAACAGCGTATCTACGAGGGAGTGGTCGGTGTTGTGGAACAGGAGGTAAAGGAGTCACAAACACTAAAAAAAAGGGGTATTGTTATATTTGTTAAGTGAACCCTCACGCTTTGTGGTTGTTATCGTTTTCTTGGGTTGGGCAAAGTCAAACAAAGATTAATTTTAATTGGACAAAAAGAAATCATTGGTTTGAAATCAAGTCTCGAAATAGATATTTCAAACAACTTTCTCTATGAAAACCAAAAACAAGATTGAAAGTCAAAAACTAAAAGCTCGATCAAACTTCAAACAAAACGCAAGCAAAATACCTTACTCTCGCTTTTTGCATTATTTTTTTCGTCTACTTATAAATGAACCATTTTTATTGCTGGTGTGTTTGTATTTTGGTGACTATTTTTCGGGACGTCTTTTTTCCTTCTTCGTTATCTTATACACAATGACACAGAACCGTAGGCCAAGCTACAGTGTTTACTGTAAAAGTAATAATCAAGATCCGACATTGTCTCTTTACCTTGCTCAAAATTTGAGAGTCTAGTTCCTTCAACTGGTCGCCTAAACTTTTGTTTGTTTGCTCGAAGCTTCCCTGTTTCCTGTACTTGTAACTATCCGAAACTCCGTAAGACCCTGTACTTCCATATGTACCTCCTACGGAACTACTCAAGACACTGCTCACTGAAAGAACAATAAAAAGAACAATAAAAATAAATTAATACACATTTTCAAACAAAACAAAAGCAATTACTGCCTTGCGGTAGCAATCAAGAAACGGTACAAATTAATTACCCAATTCCGGAGTACCGGTCAAAGTTGTATGGTGATCTGCAGAAGTACTCGAGTGAGAAGAGTGAGCAGCAGGATAACTTCCAACCCCACTACTAGTTGTACTGTCTTTATCGTATGTGTGCTTTTGAAGTACGCGAATCATAGCATCTCGTTCAGCCAACTTGGATTCCAAATCTTTCATCCTAAAAAAGGTTTAAAAATTAAAATAAATTTCCATTCATAATGCAAAAAATGTACCAACTATGTATTACTACCTTGATTCCAAGTCAGCCAGTTTCTTTTGAGCGGCATGCACTTCATCCATATGTCGCATTTTTTCCGAACGAGCCTCAGCTATCAATTTCTCAGCATCCTGACTCGTTTTTTCTAGAGCTGCTATCTTCGCGTCCCTAGAAGAATTGAAAATTAATCATGTGTCTTATTAAAATAATCGTTATTACTAAATTAGGTATACTAACTTTGGCAAACTAGCTGCATCAATGGCAGCTTGTCTTAAGGCACTCTCCTCCAGATAGCGTTGTTCCCACTTGGCAACATCGCCTTCCAGAGACATGATTTTTTCATCCCGTTCGCGTAATCGGCGTTTGAGGTCGGCTATTGTCTCGCCGTTTGAGGACTGCTCGCCTCCGTTGGTGCCGCCATTGCCACCCTCTCTGAGTTCTCTCTCCAACTGGCCCCTCAATTGACGTTCGGTTTCCTCACGTCTATCACTGGAGGCTTGCAGAGATGATAGGGCACGTTGCAATTGACCCACTCGTTCCACGTACACTTGCTTTTTGCGACTCTGAATATAAAACGTACTTACAAATCAATCCCAACCTCGATGTTTTTCATTCAAATTACTTTTTCAACTTACGCTTACCTCTTCCTCAAGTCGAACCACATTTCCTTGCGCGTTAGTCAGGGCAGTATCCAAAATATCTATGTGTGTTCGCTGTTCCTGAAGCGTTGCTCTTTGGGCTGCCAGTTCGATCTCTTGTCTTTCCTTAGCTGCAGCCAATTCCTTGTCTGGAAAAATATATCAGTTGTTTTAACTAATCATGTTTTATTTATATCATGAGAAAATCAAATTATTAAAATTGATTGTGTTTAATTAATCATACTTTGAGTTATCAGCTGGCCGATCAACAGTTCCCTCTGTGTCAACTCCTTCCTCATAGACTCCACGACCGGCGAACTGTCCGTCCTCGAGGAGAGCAAATCAATCTGATCCCGCAGTGCTCGATTCAGCTCCGTCAAACGTCTACAGTCGCTTTGCAGTCTCATCCTGGCTGCTCTCTCGAGCTTTTCTCTTCTTTCGCAAGTCGCGACCAATTCCTCGTGAGCCCTGTGCACTTTTGTTATCTCCTGCTCCAACTTCTGAGATTTTGCCACCTTGTTGTAGCATCGTTCCAATTCCAACTTTAAGGCACTATTTTCTCGGATCACCATCTCAATGACTTCTGACGATGGCCACATTTCATTCGTTGCTGTTTCTATATCTTCCCGACCTTTCGTTTGGGGTCTGAAATAAATTTTCCATTTTTATAATTGTAACATTAAATTATTTTAGATTAGAAATCATAACTGACTTTGATGATAACTTTTGATTTATAAAATTAAAAATTTTGTTACCTTGGCGAAGAAGCTCTAGGATCATAGGCATCGATGTTACTTTTACCAAGTCTTGATAAGTCAGGCTGAGAGCGTGACAAAGTCAACTTCTCCGTCGGGCCTAAAAGCCGGTGTTTGTTCTTGATCATCATAACAGTGGACGTATAAGAAGGCAGTGATCTGTCCTCAAATTCTTTCTTCCCTCTGTCGCTCCTCATGTCTAGACTACCATCGTTAGTTACATGTTTACTCGTATAAGAAGGCACTTTTACTTCCTTGGCAAGATGTTTCAAAACCTGAAAGCAAAAGGAAGGTTTTTTAATTTGTCTTATTTATCATAAAACTTTTGGCCATCATATTTCTAGAGACAACTCACCTGAGACTGACTCAAATAATCGTCAGGAATATCGGTTATTTCTTGACACCCTCCACTCCCGGTTTGCTCGTACAGATGATCGTCGTGCGGAAGACTAGACAATGACTGCATGGTCGGACTGTTGGAGTGACCTTTGCCCCCTCCGTCGCAGTACAAGTAGCCCATCTCGCCGTGTTCCCGAACTATGCCCGATAATCTAAAAATGAATTCACATTTATTTTGTAATCAGAAACTTGAATTCTTTTATTATATGTACATCAAACTCATTAGACAACTATTTTATCTGTCCAAAATCTTTAAATTATTGTTAAGAGCGGTTTTAATTAGTCCAAGAATGAATTAATCCGTATCTGATCGACATTCTTTTAATATTATTATTTGGAAAGTCACATTTTTGTTATTAACTTTTTGTTTCATCGTGATTTAGATGCTTTATCTCACGAGTTCGGACGAAGCAATCGTTCGAATGTTTCACAGTTTATTTAATCCGCTTATGATTACCTTCCGGATGGAGTCCAAGGTGTGTCATCATTTGCATTGTGTATGATCAGAGTGTTGTACGAACTTGTCGATACATCCAAGCTACTCCTGTTGGATCCAACGCTCGTTCGGTTACTCAAGTTGTCCTTCAGACTGTTCCTATTCGACCCGTTTATACTGTCCTTTAGGCTGTTTCGGTTTGACCCAGTCAGACTATCCTTTAGACTATTCCGGTTCGACCCATTCAAGCTGTCCTTCAAGCTGTTTCTGTTCAGCAGATTGCCCTGCTGAGAACGACAAAAATTTTCATTCCAAAAGAACGCAGAAGGAAACTAGAATTATCCGATTATTGTGAATCGTTATCGAAATCATCTTATCAATACAAATTCTTAAGCAATTGTTATGAAGTAATAATAAACAAAAAAAGAAAATCAAAGTTGGAATCAATCGTTATGGAAAAAACGAGGGAAAAAACAACGAGTTGAAGTTTCTTCATAAACTCAGTGTGTAAAGTCGGCGAGTTACCTGAATATTCGGTATGTTTTCTTTGTGACTTGATGATCGAGGGGGACTTTGTGGGTGGTTCTCCTGTCCCTGCGGTTCCTGGCGGGCGGTGTGCCTGATGACGTATCTCTCCTCGTTGCTCAGGTTCTCGTTCGACGTCGAGACGTCGGTATCGCTTCCACTCAAACTCTGCGGCAGTCCACCTACGATAAAAACAATCTCTGTTGACACATTCCGTAGTCAGATACAAAGTGGACTGAGTGTTCTCCTCGTACCTTGACTGGACAGCTGCTTCCTTTGTATGTTGCTGCCGAACGGCAAAAATCGACCGGTTTGCTGAAGCGAGCTCATGGTATTATGTATTCATTTAAAACATTTTTTATTACATCTGCAACAGAAATGTAGACACACAAATATTCGAATGATATGAGAATAAATAGCCGTGACTAAGCCGGGTGGAATGTCACACGATCGTATACGGGCACACTTTTTTTCCCGTCCGTTTTGTGTGCTGAATCCGTTTTCACGCCAATATCTAATCAAGGTCTCGGCCTCGCTCATTTGTTTTCAAAATAAACTCGATCTTTGAACAAACAAAAACAAAACAAGACAAAAATATTTGGTGATTGAGCTCTCTGTTTTTTCCGATAAGGGTCCCGGAATTGGATCGCTGATTAGCATATTTTTCCACTTGGATTTTTGATGGAATGTCTGCTGGATGTCATGGGGTTCATTGTACCCCGAGAGAGATAAGGACAAAACAAAGAGGATAAAAATAAAATTGTACACGTAAAGTTGTAGACATGGTCCCCCCCTGGCGAAGGGATTGAAAACGTCAGAGGAATGTGTGCTAACTGACGACTCTGATTTTTATCTTTGAAATGTTGATCTCAGAGACATATCTGGTTACAATTAAAAATAGGTCTTGTTAAAATCAAAGTTTCTATTTTTGTTAATTCGAAAAAAAAGGAAGATTCAGTTTTATTTTGAAAAATCGACTTTTTACAGATCTTTCATTTTCAATTTCTTTTTTTCAGGCGAGGAATTTAAATGAGAAGAGAAAGAAAGGAAAATTTCACGCTTCGTTTGCGAGCATAACAAACTTCGTGCCTGCCCCTCGTCATCATTATTGAACCTAACAAAAGCCTTCCTAAGGGCCCGACAGACACCTTGACCGAAACATCTGTTCTACAAGTTCCGGCACACTTTTTTCCAAACACGCCTTCCGAATGAAATTCTTGCAAAACTCACAGTCTCATCTCTGATACGAAACTTACATTTGTAATCTGTTATTTTTTTTAATTGCTATCTGCGTTGCATCACACTGATCATTTGAAAAAGACATCCGATAAACACAATTGTACAGATATTTTTGCAAGGAATTTCGCAACTTGAAATTGTTCCTGCCAACTTGATCCATGTTACTCCGAAATTGTCAACTGTTGCTCTCTCTCGGGGCCACAAATTTTAGAGCAACGCGAAGAGACAAGAGCGATGGACTGCGACTGTCGCGCGAGAGAGACAGCATCATCTCTGTCACAGAGGTGTCAAAAGTTTTGGAATGCTCACGGGTCCCAAATAAACGAGCGCAGCAGCACACAAACCTCCGCGAGTTGTCCGGGTGTCCGGACTTCCGCCGACCTCGAGTTCACAAAGTTTCCAAAATCGAGCAAGACTGTTTTTTTATGTTTTCTCTTTCTCTCTCTTTTTTTTCTCTTCCACGGAAGATGCATGATGAATGGGGACAATACTGCGGACTGGACAAACGCGACTCGGCCAGCAGGCTGCAAGTCGAGTCCGCGAGATTGATCTTGGTAGCTACTCACGCGTTTCGGGTGCGCAAAGGTGTCGCCGAAACCATAATTGTTACGATAAATTAGTGCACTCCACTTCTCTCCGCGCACGGGAAATAAAAAATCTGTTCTTTGCACATTCCTCGGCAGAGGGCGGATGCAACGGAGAGAGAAACCACGATGTGTGAATGCCTCTGCTCCCACCCCACACACACCTATGCTGACATCTGGCGGCTAGCTTGGAGGAAAGAGATGTAACAGGGGCTGGTAAAAAAGGTGAAGAAAAAATAAATAAATGTCAAACACAGATTAACAGTTATTGAAAATGATCTAAAATCATCGCAAGTCAAACTTTGTCAAAAATTTTACTAAAAAAATCTTATCGGAAATCTCAGCCATTTTGTCTTTGTTATTGAATTGAATTCAACGTCATTTAAATTGTTTACGAATAAAATTGTACGTCATATCAGTTTCATCTTGTTTGAATAGTGCAAAAAAATTGAATTCTAATCTTACCGACTTGATATGTTTACTATTGCGTTGTAATGTTACAGATAGGTGGCGCGCATTTGAATACAGACGACATTCCGCTCGAGGTTTGACCTTGTTTGTCATTGGTCTGATCACAGTGATCCAGACTTTACTACTTACGTCAACAGACAGCTATTTTTTAAAAACTCTCAGTCGAGTTGAGTTGAAACTAGTAAATCTGTACTGATTGTTGGATGAAGTGTCACGTCTGACGTTCTTTTTGGTTTGCAACATGTCGGCGAAGTTTACTAGTGCGGTTGTCAAGTGCGCTCCGTTTGAAGGACAAAAGCCGGGTACGTCCGGGCTGCGGAAGGCTGTGAAGGTGTTTCAGCAGGAGCACTATACGGAAAATTTTGTCCAAGCTATCCTGAATGCCCTGGGGAATAAGCTCAATGGATGCACACTTGCTGTCGGAGGCGACGGACGTTTTTACGGCAAAGATGCGGTCCAGAAAATCATAAGAATTGCTGCTGCCAATGGAGTAATAAGATGTTTCAAAATCAAGAAAATAGATTAAAAAAAATTTTTTTTAAAGATTTATATTGCATGAAAATGAAATTAAAATAAAAGTAAAAAGATGATCCTAACTTTTTCTCTCTTATCTTAGTTGGTCGTTAAAAACCTGGTCGTTAATAGTACTGGTAATTATTAAAAGATTATCAATGAAACAATTTCACGATGAATGTTGTGCCAAGTGATAAGATATTGTTACTTAATGAATATTTATCAAAATTGTGTTTTTAATTGCAGTTTTTATGGGCAAAAGAATTTTTATTTTAAGATTAAAAAAGATTTTAACAATTTATGTTATCCAAAATTGTTCGTTTCAGGTTGCAAAACTTTTGATTGGCCAGAGTGGAATCCTATCAACTCCAGCGGTATCGACGATAATCCGGAAATACAAAATTGCAGGAGGAATAGTACTAACGGCTTCGCACAACCCGGGTGGTCCTGACGGTGATTTTGGAATCAAATTTAATTGCGAGAACGGCGGCCCAGCCCCGGATGCTGTAACGAACAGCATTTATCAAATCACCACAACTATCTCGGAGTACAAAATAGCCAAAGATTTGAATATTGATATCGATAAGATACAGAGCACAACTGTCGAAGTCGACGGCAGACCATTCACTGTTGATGTCATCGACTCTGTCAAAGATTATGTCGACTATATGAAAGAAATCTTTGACTTTGCTGGTATCAAAAAGTTGTTGGAGGGAAATTTCCAAGTTCTTATTGACGCTATGAATGGGGGTTTGTATTTTATCATGATACTGAAATAAAACAAATATCCATGTAATTTCGTCAAAAGATGACTGCAAATCACAAAATTACAACATTTGTGGTTTAATTTTACATTTTTTTTTGTAAACTTGTATTGCGTATTGTATTGTCTATGTTTTACATAAATTTATATATGCTTTTTTTACATTGTTTCAAAATGTGAAAAAAGTAATTACACACTAATTAATAGTGTAATTTAATTTTTGTAGTTACTGGTCCATACGTGAAACAAATTTTTGGCCAGGAGTTGGGAGTCAAGGAAGCAAACCTGATACATGTAACTCCACTGCCTGATTTTGGTGGTTTGCATCCAGACCCTAACTTGACTTATGCTGCCGGTTTAGTAGAGGCTGTAAAAAATGGGCCTTACGATTTAGGAGCAGCCTTTGATGGAGACGGAGATAGAAATATGGTAAACTATAAATGAAAGAATAAAATCTAAGAACATGATTGTTTGTGTAATAGAAATCAACATTTTTGTTTCTTTGCAGATCATTGGCAAAAAAGCGTTCTTCGTGAATCCTTCAGATTCGTTAGCAGTTTTGGCAGCTAACTTGAATGTTATCCCCTATTTCAAAAAGACTGGTATCAAAGGATACGCCAGGTCAATGCCGACAGGAGGCGCTGTAGATAAAGTCGCTGCAAAAAGTGGAATCGAGTGTTTCCAAGTTCCAACAGGGTGGAAATATTTTGGTATGATTAAATTGAACCTCATTAACATTCATTAGGAATATTTCAAACTTATTGAATGATCAAAATTTAATTTCGTTGTTAACATTAATTGATTCAATAAATTAATATTTGTTGATGGGTTTCAGGCAATCTTATGGATGCTGGGAGACTATCCTTGTGTGGCGAAGAAAGTTTTGGAACAGGATCTGATCATGTTCGCGAGAAAGACGGAATTTGGGCATGTCTAGCTTGGTTGAACATCGTGGCGAGTCTTAATAAATCCATTGAAGAAATTTTGATGGACCATTGGAAAACTTATGGAAGAAATTTCTTCACGAGGTAATTTATAAACGGAATTTTTATTTTAATTTGCTTAAAACAAACAAAAATTGAATTTTTTTTCTGCAGGTACGATTACGAGAACTGCGACTCTGAAAGTGCGAATAAAATGATGACCGAGATCGAAACAATGATCACGAAAGCAGATTTCGTTGGCAAAACTTTGTCACACGAAAACAAATCTTATGTCGTCCAGGAGGCAGACAACTATTCATACACAGATCCTATCGATGGCAGCGTCGCTACGAAACAAGTAAAAATATAATTTTTTTATATTTCCTCTTTTTTCAATCTAGGAAAATAATAAACTTGAATTTCCTTTTTTTTTCTTACAGGGCCTGAGAATCATTTTCAAAGACAGTTCTCGAATAATCTTTCGACTATCTGGAACTGGAAGTTCTGGAGCAACAATCAGACTGTATATCGAAAGCTATGAAAATGATCCAGCGACTTTTACCCAGGACCCGCAAAACGTACTGAAACCCTTGGTGAATATCGCATTGTCAATTTCCAAACTTCAAGAACACACTGGAAGAAATGCTCCAACTGTCATTACGTGAAGTGAATTTTATGCTTAAGTAATTGTAATTAGCAGTAACAAATTAAAATTTTCTATTAATCTACAAAATGTATAAATCAGTAATATATATTTGTTGACTGTAAATTGTTAATATGAAATAAAAATAAAGATGGAACATTTATGTAACGTCTTTTGTCAATTTTTTATCACATTTATTTTAATATAACATTTTAAAAATAACTTTATAAAGAATAAAATAAATTAAATAAATTAAATAATTAAGTAATTATAAACATACGTTAATATCTCGTTTTTAATTTGTTTTAAATTTTTGGCGCTTTATCAATAGTAAAAACAGAGTCCTCTTATGAGCTATAACATTCTGTGGAATTGGTCGAATTCCCCTTCCCCCTATAATCTTCTATTTACAAACTAAAAAGTAAAGCACAAAGCGAATGCTTTTACAATTTCATAAATGATTAATTGGCCAAACTGCAAACTTTATTCTTCCGCCAAAAGTTGATTTTAAAACAATTTGAACTCTCAAAACAATGGAATTTGCGAGAAATACCCATTTCTCGCTTTGTTTTCATTAGGCATTAAAAATCCATTCGCTGTGACCTTTCTTGGAAGCAATCATTGTCGCTTTGATACTTCGGACACAAAGACGAAACTTCGTTCATTTTTTCTCTGGCCGTTAACTTTGATTTCGCAAAATTGTCCACATTGTTGTTAACAATGAATTCTGTTTGTTGTGTCCATAACTGTCCAACATTTAAGGACCCGAATCTGAAGCCAACGTACTTTATGTTGCCAACGGTAAGTTGATATTTTTAATATCTTAGAAAAAAAGTAAAACTTCATTTTTTGCTCAAATAAACAATTCATTAATGCAAGTTCGTATGTAAATTTTTTAAGATTTTTATTTGTTTTTTTTGACGGTATGTTTTTATTAAAATAAGTAAAAAAGAAAAAACATTATTTTTAATTTGTATTGGACACGGTAATAAAAATTGCCAATTTGCAGGATCACACAATGAAACAAAAATGGTTGTCATCGTTGAACAATCTTGTGCATCCAAACACTCAGATCTTGAATGTTTGCGAGCTGCACTTCCAGCCGGATGACGTTCTTCGAGTGGATTACACCTTCGTCGATGGCAAACTCAAGAAGTTGGACAAAATAACATCCGCCATCAGAAAAACTGCTTTTCCCTGCATCTTTCAGGTGACAAACAAAACAAAAACTCAATAAAAAACACAAACAAATTGTGTCATTAAATTATGTCTCGTGCATTTTTAGGAACCTTATCCCAACATGCAAAATCTCGTGCGAAAAGAAGATCCAATGGCTGTGATGCGGCGTTCGTACAGTTACACACTTTTGAACGGGTCGGAAAGTTTGTTGTTGTACCCCGAAGGTGAGAACCATGCGAACGGTAACGACAAGATTGTAAAGGTGGAAAATGCAAATAGCAACACGAGCCCCTCCAATTCGGACGTTACGATGGCAAACGAGGCTGATTCGCCGCCTGTCTTGCAAACTCTCAAAAATGTGTCGCAGTCACAGGAAATACACTTGATGGCAGGAGACAGGAAGCAGATCATCAACATCAGAGATTTTCCACTGAACCTAACTGGGCCAGTTGCATTGAGGATCAAACCGATGAATGACAAAGGAGCGGAAACAACTTTAGAGGCAAGACAAAAATTAATAAAATAAATTTTATAAAGGAGGAATCATACAAATTTCTCGTTCCATTTGAATTGGGTTGTTTATTTGTAATCATTTGAATTTTGTCTTTCAGGATGTTAAAATTCTGCAGCCAGTGCAAATTCTGAAACCGTTCACATTCTTTGATTTGAAGGCGCATCTGGACGAGCGAAAGGAGATGAGGATTCAAAGTCAGTGGCGCTATTTGGGCGAGGCGAAATCAATTTTATTTTTTTATGTTGATTCCGCGGAACAGGGAATTTCAAAGACTGTTTACGTGAATGAACATTTGAAAATGGAGGTATAGATGATTTGAAAGTTGTTATTTTTATTGAAAGGAAGTTATTTTTATCTTATGAAGTAAATAATGTTGAATTTGAATAAGGTACGAGTTGCGAATCAACCGGTAAAAATTCAAGAACCTACTGCTGTGAAAAGCATCAACGATGTGTGTCGATTTTTGAGTCAGATCGGTGACATGCGGATCTGCGACGAACTATTTGGTTCTGAAAAGTGTGAATTATTAGCAAAGTAAGAGAAGTGTTTAGTTTATGTGCGCTCACTTAATTTATCGTGCATTTATATATCTTCGGGCTTTCGTGCTTTAATGCTGATCGATTTCATTTTTGTTTCAGAGGATGTGCAAAGTTGTTTCCAGCCAAAAGAAACGCAACGACAAACAGCATGTATTGCAACGAATGTTCGAGTTTGAAAAAAAAGCGATCCGAGATTGCGAAAAAATCTCTCGCTCGTACTGTCACTTTGTTGGCAAAAAAACAACAACAACAGAGAAGAATGCAGGACCTGAAGAGTTATTGCGGCCATTTAAAGCGAAAAGTGAGCGCTAACTTTTATCTCTATTCTCATGACTTGTATCCACGTTTATTATTAAAACCAAGTTATCTTTTTTGCCACACAAAATTTATTATCATCAATTTAATTTGAATAATTATTTTTCATCACGATTGAATTCATTTTGATTTATTTTATTAACTTCTTTTTTTTCCACAGTTGAAGTTGGTGACTAAACAAATGCAAGAAATGGTTGACATTTATTCATCGGTGAAGAAACATGAAATTGAAAAGGAGTTATCGTTTTTACCTCCACGTCAGATGGAAGTTGTCAAAACGTTCTTTGCATCGGTCAGAAGACAGCCTGGAAACCGCAAATTCTCGGATCAGTGGATACAAGAAAGTTCACTTCTTTACACCGAGAGCCCGAAAGTTTACAAATACTTGCGAACGAATGAAATTTTACCTCTTCCTTCGATCGACACTCTTCGATATTATAACAAGAAACTAACGAATCCAATCATCAAAACGGAAGTTGTGCAGAAGTTCAATGCAGTACAGGTGCCCAACCCTGTGAAATCAGAAGAGAACGGTGACAGTGACGAGTCAATGGAAGCGATAAACCTGACAAACGAAGACGATTGATAAAAAGTGTTGAGCGCTTTTTTTCATCTGAATATCTCTACGTTTCAAATATCTTGTTTAAGCACTTAACAATTGTTTTATCTCGAATTTTAATGTTCATTTTTAAAAAATCGCTCTTTTTATGGTGACATTTTTATAATACAAAAATATGGGAGCGTTAAAATTGTTCTAGTTAAATATAAGGAGTCTCAGAATTAGAATTAAGATCATATATTTTCTTCAGATTAAATCCACGAAATACAAAATTCAACACGCGTAAATATTTATGTAATTGAATAGGGTAGGTGTATCCGCGAATGACAGTAAAAAATAAAGATGATATAGATAAAAAAATATTAGTAAATTATTAAAAAAAATTCTTGCAACTTTGTTTATTATAATTTGTATTTATTACAAAAAGGAAATTTTATTTTAACTGAACATTCATTGGTACACCCAATCCTAAACAAATTACAATTAATAAATAAGATGCTTGCACACACACTTGCTCAAATAACTACCTTCGATGGCTGTAATAAAAAATTCTTCATCAACAATTGACTTTAACTTTGTTGTGTTACTTTAAGATATATATATTATATGTAACTCTCACATTCTGTATCTTTTCTCCATAGAAAAATATTTATACATTCTAGCCATTTTTTATTGTCAATAAGTATCAATCCCTAATTGATAATTCTTCGTAAAGGATATGAATACTGATTGATAATAATCATACTGGAATATGGCGGCACTCGTTATGTATAGATTATATCTCCTGGTAAATAGTTTGTTTTCAGTCGAACTTATGATTTTCAAGTTTATTTAGATATGTTTGAATCCTTCATCCTTCATTAAAAAAACATGGTAAAATCTCGAAAGAAAGAAGTAATGCAAGTAAAATTATAACAGAATAATAGACATTATTAAGAATGCGATACAAAAATGTAATATTTTACGAAACTTTCGTAATGCGTTGTTATGTTGGAAGCCAGTATATTAAGTATCTCCGTGATGGTACATATTGTGAAGTTCGTAAGCCAAATGGCAAAACTCGGAGTCGCTCCAGCGGTGTTGCTGACGTATTGGCCGATTGGTTCTTTTATCAAACGTACTGTTCGGTGTCTGAAAAAATTAAACAAACAAAAGAAACGGCATTAAAATTTTCTGTTCTAAATAAAGCTGTCGTGAATTTTATCACTGAACTCACGTCGGAATAAAAAGGAAGTAAAGCGTCACCTTCGCACTTGCGACACAGAGCGAAAGTAGCACCGTTGGATTCGAGATCGTCCATCCTGGTGCAAAGTGTCGAGTCACTCTCATTGATATTGTCATAGGATCGACCGGTTATCAGGTTGGCTCTACGCTTCTCGTACGATTCAACTGCAAATCGTCGGTCTTTTGGGTTTCAGTTGATACCGTGTCTTATTTTACAAATGTCTCAAGATGTTCACCACCTGCCAGTCGTTCGACGAACAAACATCGGTTCTGACTTTAACTTAATCGAATAAACTTTGGTTTATTCAAATTTAATTTATCAAGCTCGTTTATCGATGCGAAAGAAACAAAGAAGAAAGAAAAATTTCATTCGAATCTATACCTCCAATGGATTTGCCGCGGTAATTTCTACCAATTTTAATCATCTGAGAGCGATAAAAATTGACCTTATGAGAAGCGTAATAATTGTCGTAATTTTATGTTAACGATGCTGACCTTTTACAGACTCATGAGCGTCGTGAAGAAGAATAAAAAAGAGCAATAACATTCTGTTAACGTTTTGCAGGTGAATGAATCTTCTTAAATTACAATAATTAATCATGTTTAATCAGAGCATTAATAATTTCACATAACTCAGAACATTTGATGTTTAATTATCAATTTTTCTTTCTCAATAAATGATACTAGAAAAATATTTTTAATAAACAGTTCATATAAAATGGAGATGTTTAAAAATAAAAAATGGATGAGACAGAAGATTGTTAAAAATATTTAAATGGTAGAAAATCTTGATGATATTAAATACCTTGCGAATTGTGATTTGAATGATTCGTATTACACTGGACCTTGTGGTTCTCCGCGTTATCGTTGCTTTGTTGAAACCAGGAATTCGGTCTTGAGGGAACATTTTGATTTCGAGATCTCAAAAATCTTTGGTTGCTGCAATACGTGAGATTCGAGCCCATTGGACATGATCCGCATTGACGATTTGTACGATTACGAAAGTACCTTCGACAGCGAATTGACCTTCTCAGCTCTGTTCGTACCTCCGCGTTCATAAAACAGTATAAAACAGCTACGAAAAATCCCTGAAAAGTAAAATAACAAATGTTTGTATCATTCAAAATTAGTTAACAAAATCAACACCGGTTTATGGTTGTTTGAAAATCGCTCACCTGAAAAGATGCAAAAAGCTGATCACAAAAGAGCCAAACAATTTCTACCGTTTCGTTGACTCCTATGCTGTATGACATGCCAAGAAAAACTGTGTAGTGCACCCCGAACAACGGCACTAAGACTAGAGTACTGCGAGCCCATCGTCTGGAAAAAGTTATCGAAAATTAATAATTCTTTTTTAGTTAAAAATTCACGATAATGAATAAGATTCGTACTTATAAGTTTGGTTCTCTTCAGAAACTGGCGATTGGAGTTTTACCAATAAAACTCGAACGATATTGACAAAGAGTATAAAGTTAATCTAAAAAAAATAAACGAAGGATCAGCTGTAAAATTGTTTGTTATCTGATACAAAAGCCGACGGTTAAAAGACGATAAAAAATGAGAACTTTCCAGCCACGTGTGCGAGGTTTTTAAAAATTCATTCGTAAAAGAGTAAATGCAAATGTGATCGTGTAAATTTATCACTGTATATCCGAAATTTTGTCAGCGTATGATTTGCATAATGATCGTGTAGTCGGCTTTCGTGATTGAACATGTGAATATTTATGCCTCGCGTATACATTTACTTACAAGTATAGAAAGCATCGTTGGAACTCTAATGACTAAAAACAGGAAAGAGTTCTTGTGGGTAGTCCAGCAATATGTGTCTTCGTAGATTTTACGAAGTATAACCCAAGGCAGAACAAAAATCGCTGGCAGTCCTGTAATTTTTTAATCATCCATTTGATATTACAATTTTTCATTTCGTTTTGCAAATATTGATTTTCGTGCAAATATTGAAACATCTGAACATTATTTGTATTAATTTTCATTCGTAAATTGCAATTTTGTGAAATTGATTAATATTTTAAATCAATGTCTGAATTAAAATATCATACGGTTGGTTGATTTTTTTATTAAAAAATTTTATGTGTTTGATTATCGACTGATCTAATATACAACAGCAACCTATACAAGTAAGTGTCCAATAAAAATTCGAAATAAAAATGAGTAAAAAGATATGAAAAAAAAATCTTATATTGTAAAGTATCTTATCATTTTTATTGGATGAAAGCGAACAAGTTTTTTCAACGGGAACCTTCAAATTGGAATTCATGCGCATTGTTATCGAACAATTCCATTATCTTGCGTTTAAAGTTTTTGATTGAAAAACACACTATTGATTATCTGTTCAACGCCCAACTATTTATGGTCTAAAACAAATCTAAAATCATGCTTTCGCTCAATTCCTTTCGATTCAAAAAGATAAACGCGATCTAATTTCACACGTAAAAGTAAGCTACAATATCAAACACGAATTAATTCAAGTTTGAAATAAGAGAATCAATTTGCTTGACAGTAGCTTGTTCCCTTTTTGTTGTACGAGTATGAAAAACCCAAACTCAACATTCATTACCATCGTTCAAGTCGTTTATATTTCGTCCGCGCAAGTGAAAAATGAACACGAAGCGAGCGAGAATTTCTGTCGACAATTCACGCAAACCAGCCATATATCTCCGCAGATTATAGATTTTCGTGACAAGACAGTCGCTAACTTTTTATAACTTGTTTCCCTTACGCCGATCAGGAAACAGTAAATGCCCTTACAATACTTTACGAACCAAACTCAATCTTGATAGTCGACGTTCGCAACTTTCACAAAACAATGTATAAACGCGCATCTTTCCAACTCACATAAAAAAGACCTTCTTATATATAAATAAAACATTATACGAATCGGGTATTATTTTTAAAAGCTAAATTGAACTGATATTATCAGCGCGAATACTAATTTGTCATTACAAAAAAGTGGCAACTTAATTATATTTATAGATTTGAATTAAGTTTTTTTTTATATACCCCAACCAAGAATGATGTATCCTAAAACATTGGAATTGGTTTCAGTATAAAGTGCAAAGAACACAAGCTTATGCAAATACAGCCCCTCCATGAGGATCCACGCATAGTTCGCCAGAATGAAGTACTGCCAGATGCTGGTAAATGCTTTGCAGTGCCAGTTGCTCTCGATCTCGTCGTCCAGCCAGTAACTTGCACCATTTTTCACCAGGACGTCCGACGACAAACCTATCCCAGACACAAAGAGGATGTCCTTCAGCAGAGCCATAATCGCTCGCGTTATAAACGATGAGAACAGGTGCATATGTAGCATGTTTCTCGAACATCGTAATTTTCTAAACACAAACAAAAATCAATCAATTATTTATCATTTGCCATATAAATTACTCAATTTTAACTTTCATTTCAGATATCACAATGGAACTTGGTATTAAACTTTCTTTTCAGAAGGCCGTATACAATTAAAAACATGTCACAAGAGAATCGACCAGCCCTTAATGAACAGACTTAAAATTAGCACCCCGTATGAGATGCATAGAAATGATGGTCATTTCCTCTGTCTGTGATAAGAGTACTATCCTATGTACTTTCTTCAATAATGCCGTCATTCATTCACAAATTCCAGCCTTGTAGATAAATAGGGTGCAACACCTTAGAGATTCAAAAAAATTGACTTTTTTCCTTTGCATTAATCGATAGTTTGAAACTGTCAAGAATATATGTCTAAAAGAATTGTCGAGGTAATTCGAAAAAGTTGTAGCAATTTTTGTAGTCACTCGTTCTATCGATTCGTTTTTTTTTTGTTTTACTTTTCAGTGTTAAAAATGAAAGTTAAGAAGTTAACTATACGAACGATGACAAAAGTTTCATTGAATTTCATTTTATTTTAAAAGTGGCAAAAAAAGTATACTTACTTGATTGTTGCTAATATCAAGAATGCTACCACCAAAGTTGAAAAGGAAACGGCGTAGCCTATAGTTGATATGGTTTTTACTATTGGAATGAATCGCTGAAACATACATTTACACGATACATTAATTTTTATTGGATTTTTTTGAAGCTGTCATTTCGATAGCCACGAATGGCGAAATCTATAATATATTATGTTCTTCAACTTTGGGGAAAAAATCTTCAAGACGACATTGAAATGAAATTGTGCACATTTCCGTGTAGAATGATATTTATCTTGAGATTGCTAAATGCAAGAAAAGAGCCTGTTAACAAATTTTATGATCAATAATTTCGGTTTGAACGTTGATGAAATTGTTCTGCGCAACTTGTACACAATTTTGTAATTGGAAAATGTTATCGCGAGATATATTCTGTTGCGAGAAAAGTTTCCTCTAAAAAAGGTACGAGAAAAGAATGTCTTTGAAACAATGTTTACAATTAGAAGTTTGATATCAACTTGTTGAAGAGAGTAGTAATTGCAACGGATGCCTCGTGGTTATCACGGTCGTGAAACATTTTTCAGTTCTTATCCTCTGTTAATGTAAACACGATTAGTCGATCGTGCAGTTAATCAAACGGGGAATCAAAATCTTTTTGTATCGCAAAATCGAAAGCAAACTGTCCATCGAAACCAGCCATAAAATATGTATTAATTTTGTCATTATTGTTGCAACATCGATCATTAATGAAGCCAAACAAAACTCATATTGGCATTGACATTTGAATGCGAGCGCACATAAAAGCACCTATACATCTTTCGTTTGGCATCGAGAAAATTGAACCGAGCGAAACTGAAAATTGCTTCATCGCATAGCACACTTCCAGGTTTACACAACTTTTGCCCTTCGTGATATGAATTTCTTATTCATCACAATTAATAAACAATTGTTTATTTTCATGTTTATTGAAATTTTGTTCTTAGTTTAATTTATATAAAATTATAGCTCTGATTTAAATTCTTATATTTGGGAAGATATTTTTCATAAATAGGGTAGATGTTTTAGATTGAAATTAAGAGACGAATAATAATTGCAAGATCAATGAAATACTTGATGTGTTTTAGGTACAATTAATAGTCACTGTCAAACGTTACCTTAATCAGTGTAACATTATCCGGACGATGTTCCGGCAGGTCCATTAGAACAGTTACTAGTCGAGCGCTGTAACATTGAGTATAATTGCTCCAAGTACTGTTCGTTTCTGCGTTCCAGTACCACTGGCCATTCCAAATGCATTGCCTTGTCGCGTTCGCCTGCGTGAACAATATTATTAATCCTTTCCTTTCTCTTATTTCCCACATCGCACTCAATTTAGTTTTCATCCTTGCTCATTATTGTTACACTTTTTTTTAGATGTCTCGTTCGCGATTTTTGATATCGCAATAACTCTGAATTTAAAATGTAATTCGAAAATCGTGTACCTGCCAATCGAATCCTGCTATGTAATACGGACATGATTGTATGGACGTCTCGTTCGGTGGTGTCGAAGGCCAACACAATATTCCATCCCAGGTTTCGGGGCACCATCCTTTATTAAAAAAAAAACAAACTATTTTAATTTCTTCAACATTAAGAAACAGAAATTATTACTGTTATACATTTTATGCGGTCAAAAATTGTTTTATTTAATTCTTAACAATAATGACCGTATTTTTATCATTATAAAATGTTTGTTAACTGTTAATTTTGACAATTTTCCAAATTTTAACATCCATCATGTAATTTCATAGGGGTGGAATATCATTTTTATAACATCGAGAAAATATTTAATAATTTTTATTAAATGAAACACAATAACTTTAAAAAATGAAGTATAAACAATATTTGACATAGTTAAAAAGCGTTATTATAATAACTGAAAGTTTCTCTAAATTTTTGTAATGGTACAAGACACGTGTCGCATCTCTGTTATTTCAAAGCATTCGAATGGAAACGAGCAGAACTGCCGGTCCGGTGATCTGGGCTCAATTATTCAACAGCATTGTTCCATCCGACTCGATTGCAACCATTTTTCATTCGTTTATCTAACGAACGTCCAAATACCCTCCGCGTTCTCGAAAATCATAAGATCAGTTAAGAGGCAGATCGTTATTACATTTTCGACTTTTTATTTTGATAATTAATTATTGTTTAAATTAATAATTGATAATTGGTAATTGATTTGTGGTGACTTGAAGAAGCGATTAGTTATCGTTACAGTGCCAGCATAAAGTCCATGCGGGCTCAAAACAATTGGACGTAAAATGAACCCGCGTTGTGATGATGATCGCTGAAGGGACAGATCGATCACCACCGTCAGTTCGAATTGAAAGAGAGACGTGCTGTAAAATCGTTCACCTGAAAACGAAACGGACCCATTGTGGCAGAGTTTTTCTTGCAGTTCGAGTATTTTTTCTTGAATGCTCGGACTGTTCACGTCCACGTCAGTCTGAAACATAATAAACAAATATTATTTCGCAACATTTTTTTAATCGAAGATGAACAGCACTGACCTCGTTCGCAAATTAAAATAATAATTTCAATATCTTTATTATTAAATGCAAAATAATCAGCGTCTCATTTGCAAAGGAGTTATTTTTACTCGGCATTGACAATTGATTTGTACAGTTGTGTTTGTTTTCGCAAACTCAAAAGTAATGCGATTTAGCTCCAAGTCTCACGATTTAATGATTGTAATGCTATTAAACGTCGCACGCAAATCGATACCAGAAACTTTGATTCGACACCGACGAATCAAATCTGAAACGTCATTACCTTTTTTTTACAAATTTAATTTTTGATCCGTGAAAAACTATTCTACCGTTGCATTGCGTTTATGAAAGTTAATCACACGAAGACGATTATCCTGCTAATGGACTTTTCGAATTGTCACGAGAGTTATAATTTCAAACTTTTTTCCACTTTTTTCAACTTTTTGAACCTTTGAATTTGAAAGCTTCTCTGATGTATTTTTGTAAAAAGCTTACTTATCAAATGTAATGACAAATGAGCAACTAATGAAAACATTTTAAAAGCTTATCAAAATGTTTTACAAAGAATCTTTTGCTTACATCCAGTTCTTTTTTTTTTATTTTAGGGAAACGATTTTCAATGAACCATGTACTATGGAAAAAGTTGTAAGTTATATGTAATGACCTTCATCATTAATGACTAATGAGCAATTAGAGTAAGCACGATATCATTTTCTTTTAATTTCAAATTTGAATTCGCGGAACTAGAATGAACAAAAATCACAGTGAAAGGAAAAGAAGTTGAAATCACCTTAATTCTTCTTGTTTATCTATATTGTCAATTTGAATCATAACTTTAGATTTTAAAATTGAGCGGAATTTAGTAATGCGCCACTCAACAACTTTAAATATCAGCAGAAACAATTTCATGAAATCTACTACACGTGTTGGCCAAAATTGATTCTGCATAATAGAACACGAAAATTTGGAAATGGAAACTTTCAAACACACTTGATTATTTGAAATTATTGAAAGCTTAAAACTTTTCACCAGATAATAAGGCAATATGGTAACCCGTATTAAAGAGGAATTTTTACTAACTCGTGTAAAATTATACAAATGATGAGAAATTGTATCAAGCAAATAAATATTACAAACAAAACAACAAGAGCAACTTTTTTAAATTTGATCTGAAAATTTTCAATTTTCAATAGGTGTACTGAAAAAGTACACCTATTTGTATAAAACATTTTAAAATTAAATTTTAATAAATGAAACAAATAAGTTGACAACAGCCGTTTTTGGTTTCAAAAGACCAAAAAATAAATAAATAAATGAATTAAAACAGTTAGGATTTATTAATCACGTATTTACACTTTCAGCTGCTGAATATTCATTAGTTATGTTGAATGTCGAGTGGGTTCTATGTTGAATGAATATAATTTGCTGGAATTCGGTACATACAAGCAAGTTAATGATCAGGATTAGTAGTTTTATCAATGGCCCGATTTATGACTAATTTATGTATCAACTAAATGCTATGATTTTAACCTTCCACGTGTAAATTTCAAGATATTTCAAGTTATTTGCCGAACACCACCAATTGCGCTCGATTGTCTTTGCACAAAAAAGGGTCAAAATCGATTCTAACCGCAAAAAATGAATCGTAAAAACGTGATGACCCTTGGCGACAGGATATGACAAAAATTATTGCTCCTGGTAGTGAACAAAAATATGTAGCGATAGTTTTGCATTGTCTTCATTTTTGTAAACTTTTGGACAATATTTATAAATCGTTTGGATAGGTAAAAATTATATCTTTCCCATAAAACTCATAATAAATCTAATTTTTTTGTTATCGTTTGAGACATATAAAATTTATATCACATTTTAAAATTGATTAATACAAAATACTCAACAGTTCATTGAAAAATTTAATTTCCAGTACCAAATACCATCCGCTTTATGTTATGGTAAAAGAAGTTATATAAAATTGCTGCGAACCAATAAAAGCTGAGTTGGCTGATAAAAAATTCCAGCGACGTATATTTTTTGGTCTTTGAAACGGTTTGAAATGTTGCAAAGAGAAGAGTGAAGTTGCCGATGATGCTTTATGTTAGTATAAAAATGAGCTTAAACATCTCAAGTGTACACTTGGATGCACGTGGGGTTGCAATTTATGTACAGGATAAAAGGGTGGGTTTGATTTCTTACCCCCACTTTGTATACATTTTAGTTCAGACATTTCATAGTTCGCAATTATGCCTAAAATGAAAAATTTTGTTGTCCGATGACACAAATTTAAGTTTTGCAATTCAAAAACAAAACTGGTGGTATTATTGGTTTCATATCAAAAAATAATAGAAGATGTCTATTTGCGATGAAGAATTTAAACAAGGAAGAAAGAAACGACTTGTCATCAATCTTGATATATAATTTCCCTCACAAATATCGTCGCGAGCATAAAAGAAATGATCAATTGACTCGATCAATTTGTTCTATCGTAACCGCAATCCACAATTATGCAACGAATGTCAGCGATGAGAAGTTACGCCTGCGACAAAATTAGCCGCGTCCGAGCGCAGCGCGATAACTTTTCACGAGTAAACATTGTCGTTTGGTATGAATTGTAAATCAAACCTTATCGCCTTAATTACACGCCTGCTAAACGATCGAAACGGAAAGTCTGTTTGCGGATCTGCACGTGACTGTAACAAGATCAACCGGAGGCACTTTCATTGCCAGTCGAACAGTTTGTTCGTATTTTTTGTCAATAAAAATAAAGTGTTTGTTTTCTAAAAAAAAATAAACAAAAAAATTAATATAAATGTTTAGATTTTTTTCTCCATTCTCAATGACAGAAATACATCTCGTCTCCGGAGTGTAGATTGGATCGTCACCAAAATCATGTGCGTCAGCCGAGTCTCGGGTTGATGCACGATCAACACTCCGCATTATGATGTAAATTGTCATGAATTTGTTAAGGCTGTCGGGTTTTGTTGGTATTTATACATTTCTCATTTGCCAGAATTGAACGCTCCGGATCACTCAGGGAGCCTGTTTACTTGATCAACACGTCGTAAAAAAACAAACAAACGATTCTGAAAGGTATACGATCGTTTCGAGCGCCAAGTTACCGTGCGCCACCCAACAATTCCAAAACACAAGGTAAACACTAACTCACAACTATATTCTTGATCAGAATTTAAAATGTTTGCAAAAAGTTTGTTATTTGTTTTTGCAGTGACTGTTGAAATGAATAAAAAAGAACGACGAAAGATGGGATTGATTTTGGCTCAAAAGGGGAGACAAATTTGGCAACGTGAGTTAAACGCGTTATATTGATAGAAAAGTGATAAATTTTGGCAATGATTCGGTTTGCTCATCTTGCGATAACTCGAGGCTCTGATGGGTCTACTATAAATACATGTTATCGTCGCAATTCGTGACGGTTTTGGTAATAATTGTATCGAGTAGCGCAAATGTTGACGTCTCTTCCTCCATCTAATTCATCAAGATACCGGCGCGCCTTGTGCCGATCAAACATCATCAACCAAAGAGCCGCTTCTTGATCAGACATCATCGTGTTCAAGGAAATAAAAGTCAGGTTGTGAAGAGAAAGAAATGAACAAAATTTATTCGTTACTGTATAGCTAAAGGCTCCTGCGAAAATAAAATAACAAAATTCTCATTTGAATTTTAAAATAATAAGAGAGAAAAACAAATTTTCATACCTATTGTGAAAAGAAAAATACAAGGATCAAGGTGATAAATAAACAATTTGGTTTGTTTTTGGAGCAAAAAATTTATAATTTCTCTGAAAAAGTTTTTGGTGATAAAATTGACCACGCTTATCTTTCTCACATTGCCCTTGATATATAAATCCAAAAAATAAGGAACTAAGAGATTATGTCTAATGAGGAGTTTACAAAAGAAAAAGAAAAGCAAACGTTATATTGGGCATAACTTATGCTCCACAAATCAAAATATAAAGCAAAGAATAAAAGAAAGGTGTGACAGTAGATGTAGATGTACAACTAATCACAGCACTTCTTTGTTGCAAACCAGTCAATAATCACGAAATATCATGGTATTGAACTATTAAATTTCTGGAGCTCTGGCAGACTTACCTCGAAAAATCTCATTATTTTTTAACAAACAATAATGAACAAAAATGCAGCCATTTGAATTTTACATTTTATTTGTTCACATTTCAACTGTACTTTGAATCTTGAAAAATAAAATGTTTTTATTCAAACAAATATAAATAAACTTTCAATTTCCATATGTATTGTGAGTTTGTTTTAGAAAAATATGACATACTGTAAGGTGACAATTTTTTACTCTAGTAAAGAAAAACATTTAATTCTGTTGAAAAATGAAATATTTGACACGATTTCACAAGTGATATTGATGACAATCACGCAAAACTTTTCTTTTTTCATTTTTAAACTTTGTTATATCATTATTTCCGGTGTCATATTGAATTTATATTTAACAATGAAAAATATACTCTTTGATGAAGCTAATAAAAGGCTCATGTTAATTTTGACATTTCGCAAAATATCAACCCAATTAGAGAAGTATAGGATAAATTTAGTTCGTATCGTAGGTTGATTAAACTTCTTTTTACTACGGTTCATAAATCGAATTATGTATTACACGGTACGTATTATTATTAATTTTTGTATTATGAATACACACACTCTAAAGTTAATAAAAAAGATACACCCCATGTATAAAACTTGTCATCAACTTTGGAAACAAAAATCAAGCAGGGACCAAATATATTGTCATTGTAATGTCAGCTATGAAAACCATCTTATTTGCAGAATAAATAGATTCATATCGAAAATCGATTGAAAGTGACAAAAAATAAGTTGTCATCGGGAGAATAAATTTCAGCAGCCCTGGTCATCGGACACACGCGTCAAACGAAAAAAGAATGCATGCGAAACAACGCATAAACTTACCATTTCGACTTGTATTTGACAGTCAAATGATCCATGTGATTGTTGTGGATCAAAGTTCGCGGAAAAGCAAAGACGCTACACCTTCATTGCAATTTTTGTCCTCTTTTTTCAATCCAAAACTCAAAAAAATTCGTTTACACACCTCGTTACAACTCGGTTGCAAATCAACAATGTATACACTTGCGAAAATAGATTCCTATTTTGTTTTCCTTCAACAATTTTTGCTTTACGGAAAGAATTTCAATTTTTTAGAACGACTCGTTTTTGGGAATTGTTTTTTTTTAAATTAATTATATTACAAATTTTTGCAGCCGTTAAGGTGTCAGAAACTGTGTGAACACTCGTTTGTGTTTAACAGATGATGTAGACGCTCACGAGAAAGTGACACTGACAAGTGAATAGGCGGGTAACACTTGAGGAGTCGCGAAAGAACTGCACGCTCGTCCGGCAATTGAGTGGTTATAAGTTTAGTAGTGACTAACGGTGCTAAGATCAAACAGCACGCATGTCAGAAGCGCTCGCCGCTGTGTATATGATATGTGTATCACTATTTTCAGCTATTTCGAATTTCCTGCTTCCTGAAAGGATTATCATTTATTTTAATCTTATTCCGTCCACTTTTCTAGTCTTAATAAACATAATCCCTAGTTTATCTCGTTGAAAAAACAAACAAAACGTGAAAAAAATCAAATCCGAACAAAAAATGAATCAGATTTTTACAGACATTACAATCAGAAATTAACCCTTCAAGAAAATTCACCCCTTTTTGAGTCACCTTAAATGGCACCTGAGTGCAAACTTGCACCGACCGACTTTATTAGTTATTATGGAAGTTTTCATCTGTGAAGATTAAAAAAAATTTCTAGAATTGAAATGATTAAATATCTTAAATAATTTTGTTAATAAAAATTAGCAGAATAATTTTTCTGCTAATTTTAATTAGTGTCATAATTTTTTACGATTAAATTTGCAAGACGAAATTGAAAACTTTTCAAATAAGTGGTTGTTATTGAAATTCGTGAATTTTTGGAATGATCAAATATCACGTTAAATGAAACTCCTACTTGTATTAATATAAGTTCACTATTTAATTTCCACATGGAATCAACGATAAAGAGCGTAAACTAATGTGAAAGTATCAGAAATATTGCATCCAAATGCAATATCAGTTGAGAAGCCGTGATAAGAAGATAAAAATATCATGTTCTATATGGGTTTGTTTTGTTTCGCAAATTTATATGAAATCTTTGGGTTTTCAATTGTTTGATCAAGATGTGCAGCTTCGATGCGTCGGATAAGATGGTTGATATTGTATCTCAGTGGCAATATCATAACACCGAGATGCATATTCATTTATGCAGATTATGTAATTATATCTTTATTAGAGTTAAAAGCTGAAAGGACGAATCGAATTACTTATTTCGTGTCATGAATAAATTCTCTCTGCCAACGAGTTAAATAAAATCATACTGTTTAGGAATTGCATTGACAACTTGAGTTTACTTGTAATGAATGTTATTATACTTTTTTCTTCTTCATTGGTATTTTTTATCCTCGTCATTAATCTTGACCACCGAAAAAAATTGCTTCGGAATTCTTTTCCTCATATTTGTAAAACATTTTTTGTTAAAAATTCATAATTATAGAATTTGTATGTATATGCATAGACATTGTGATGCTGTTTTCCTGATGGCATACTCATTTTCATTCAGTTTAATTAGCATCGTCGAAAAGCTGAACAATTTATCCCTGGTGTTATTTAACCAATCGAACTTTCAATCCTAGAAAACTTGTCCATTTCACCTATTTAAATTTAATAAATCATATGGTCGTATATAATGTTTCCCCAACAATTTTGTGGGATTTGAAAAAAAAAGGAACTCAATTTTTGGTGATTAAAAACAAACGTTGAATGAGAATGTTGGTTGAAATGTTATTGGACGGATTGTTGATTAATTGATAAAAAACATGTTACGTGAATGGCGGTCATTGTTGTCAAAAATAATTATAATGTCCGATAATTCAAAAAGATTGATTGGCATTCGATGTTCATGAAATAACAAAACATCAAAAATCAGCTGTCAGTGGGAAATTGACGCTTTGAATCATATTCACACAACTTGATGAAAAGAAATTTTGAATAAAGTAATTGAACGAACGGTGAAATTGTTACAAGTAATTAAAATAACATTGAAAATACATGTTCCACAACAGCGAATTATTGTTAAGCTGAGTCAATAATTTGAAACTTTCTTAAAATTTGATAATGCTTTAGATTTAACTTTATAATTTGGAAAGTGAAGAAAAACCAAGAAACAAAAACATGCTCATATAAATAAAGCTCACTTAAATTTAACTGCAACAACATTTTTGCCACGAACGTCTTCTTATTAATATAAAGAAGTAAAAATAAAATAATATGAAAAAATAATATTGAGTTTTAATTTTGAGTGACTATGAATAAATGCGAATTTTTATGCTCCTATAGTTGGACTCTCTTCCATACACAAATGATAAACGTTCGAACAATCCCCAGATATGAAAAAAATTAAAATCAAACAAAGTTTTACTTTTTCAGATTTTCAAACTGAAAATGGATAAGAACATAATAATTAGAAAAAATTAAAAAAAAAACTATCTCATACATTTTCAAACAAAATAAAAACAAATGAATGAACAAATAAAAAAAATATAAAAACTGATGATAAAGTGAAAATCACTGTCGCTCGACATTTTCTGCTCAAATTAATCGCTTAGTATGAGTTTGATGGTGAAAAGAAAATCTCTTTTGTATACTAATTCATGGCAGAGAATCCGTGAAGAATGAATGAATTTTGAGCGGCAAAATATGTGTTGTCATTATCTGTATTTGAATTTCATAAATCTGATTGAGATGATAAATGGCGATTGTAAAAAAAAATTTTTTTAATTTAAAAAGTATAAACGATCAAATGAATTGATAATAATGAAAGAGTTCAATCGTGTGTTTGAAACAAAAAATCTCAAATGTATGAATTGCATGATAAAATTGTCATTTAGATTAAAAGAAAAATGTAAAATTAAAGGCAGACGTTCAATTGGACCGAAGTAATTAAATGGACAGACATCTAATATCTTTCAATTAACACTTTCATTTGACCTAATTAACGCATTTCAAATGATCACTTTTTTGTAATATGAATCTAAGACTTTTTTTACATAGTAGAACTCATTATTTCAACTGAATAAATAATAAAAAAATAATGAAAGACACAACTTTTTCGCAAATTATCTTTCATTGTTAAATTTACGAATTGAAAACAATTTGTATTAATAAAATTTTATACAGACGTAATAATATAATTATAAAAACTTTTTCGTGGATGAATAAACAGAAATAAGGAAACGATAAGAAATGGTAAACCAAATACTGCAGTTTCTGAAAAAAATATAATGTAATATATAATAAATGTAAAAATTAAAAAAAAAATGATACAGTTGGATCGATCTGAAGTTGTTTTTATCGTATGTACACACGACGCCCAAACCACCGAACTGTCACGAGTATCAGGTGACATCCGCGCGCGTACATTAAATCCGTCATATCTTTTAAAAATGGCGTCTGGCATAATTGGAGTGCGATAAGAAACAAAAAAACTTTAGTTGCCGCTCGAACTCATGACCTTGCACCTCCCGGTGTCAGTTCTACTCTTGCGAAAATCACGCTTTAAGGTTAGTATTTTCGTTTACGTCAATGAGCGACCTACTCTCTCTCAACTTTCATCTTAACCTCACCGCTAGCGGTGTTTATTTTCACCCTGAGTAAAACGACATGTTATATCATTATCTTTCACATGGTACAAAAGTCAACTTTTAATTATCACGTTTGAAATCTAGCGATTTTCAAGTTAGTGTTTCATTTATTTTATGTAAACAAAGTCAAGCGAACAATTTTGTTTTTGTGAGCAGTTTTTTTGGAGCATCGGCATCAGCAGTTCGTTTATATGACTCCCATCTAATTTGCAGATTTTGAGAACTAATCATGATGGACCGGGTGAATAAAGAATTATTCCCTATCAAGTCGCACTATTTTTTATACAGTGCAGGTGAGTTTTTCACATTTTTTTTATCAAATTAACAATTAATTTTTGTTTGTTGTTTCTGCAGACCATTTTTCGCCATTTTTAGTGTTATTAACCATTTTTACCTTCAATTTTTTTATTCTTTCAATTAAATTTTTCAAATATTCCAACAGACAGAGATTGTTATATCTTTTTTATCTTATAATCAAAGTAATTATTTATCTAAATGATAGCTTTTTTCTTAATTTAAAAAATTTACTCTAATGCTGATTTGATTTTCAATATTCGATTTTTTTAGCAACTGGTTCGATACAACCATTCGTCCCAACAATCGCCAAACAGATAGGTTTTTCAGCCACAGTAACTGGTACAGTAACCACAATTCTACCGATTCTCGGACTCATCGCGAAGCCTCTATTTTGTGGCATCGCTGACAGGTTTAACCTCCATAAGGCCATACTCATATTTTTCCAAGCGATCCTAGCCCTTGGATTTCTTATCATTCATTTCATCCCCCAAGTGGAGACCAGTGCCAAATTCACCTTAATCTGTAATTACTTTGCTTTTGAGCAGATACCTCTAGTCAATGATTCCTCTTTACACAACGTGATAGATTATGAATACGCGAATAATTCTCAGGCAGACTGTCATGTAAGTAACAATGCTGTGCAATTATTGACATCTAGTCAGTTGTTTTTGTCTCGGCAATATTTCATTTCACTGTATCATCAAATTGTATAGATTCTTTATGCAAACAAAATGCCGACCTTCATGACTTGGTATTAATTTAATGCCAAGTTAAAATACTTTGTAATTTTTATTTTACACTTTATAACGAGAAACTTTAATTCTTCAAATTATTTCAGATGTCCTGCAAGGCTTCATACCGAGCATACACAGAACTGTGCAAATCGTGGGGTGTCCCAAAATATTGCCATTATTTACAACACCTGAGAAATGACACCTTCATACCAGAAGATGAGACGTTTGATTTCGAAGCAAAGTTTAACATGTACAAGAAATTGAATGTAAATTAACAATTGTTATAGAATTTTCAAAATTGTATACAATGAATTTTAAAGTAATAATTTTTTCCAATTTTTTTCTAGATCGGTAACAAATGGGATTTGCGTTTGGATAGTGTCACGTTTGAGGATGGTATATCCAGAAATGTATCTTGCAAAGAACCAATGAAAACGACGTGCGTTACCAAATGCCCGAATGATCCGCGGTTAACGGAACTGTTGAGCGTTCAACGCCACGAGGAGAGCTTCTCTGAGACGATTAAGCATTATCAGTTTCACTTATTTTTATTCGCTACTATAGTCAGCTGGGTGGGGATGGCAGTGGTTGTTAATATTGCTGATAGCATTTGCTTTACTCTACTGGGTAATCACTTGAAATTCACTAACATTTTTGTTCCGAGGAAACCAATAGGCAAAACTAATGAGAAATTATTCTAGGAGACGAAAGAAGACGAGATTACGGAAAGCAAAAGATGTGGGGCAGTATTGGGTTTGGAATCTTCGGGATTAGCGCTGGATATTTGGTTGATGTTTTCAGCAAAAGCGACGATTATAAAGATTACACCTGCATTTTTTATATCATGATGATTGCTATGATATGTGATGTAATCGTATCTTTCACTATAAAAAAGGTAGCTTGTTTATTTGCTAATCAATGCTGTTCGTTAAACGGAAAACGAACCAAAAGTTTTAACAAACGATGACTTTTTTCAGTCCAATAATCCAATTAGCGATGACAGTCCTTCGATAGTTAAGGAACTTTATTCAGTTGGAAAAGATCCGGCCGTTCTCGTATTTATATTTTGGTGTATCGGTGCAGGCATGTGCACTGGTATTGTTTGGAATTTTTTTTTCTGGTACACAGAAGATGTAGCGGCAACATCTCAAAAACACCGGATAAAAACCGTTCAAGGCTTGCTCACCGGTGTACAATGTTTCCTCGGTGAATTGCCATTTAACTTCGCTTACGGAGTCATCCTAAAAAAACTCGGTCACGTTAATGTAATGAGTTTAATACTCCTTGTGTATGCCGTGAGGTAAACTCGATTGTTTCAACCGTTTGCGACAACGTTATGAAAAATTTATGAAGGAATTTATTAAACGGATGATATTAAATTCCAGATTCATGGCATACAGTTTGGTAACCAATGTATGGGTATTTTTAATTTTGGAAGTCCTTCATGGTCCATCTTTCGGACTTTGCTGGCCAGCTTTGGTTTCCTATGGCGAAAAAGTTGCTCCTCCTGGAACGAAAGCTACCATTCAGGGATTAATTGGAGCTATCTTCGAAGGAATTGGTATTGAAACAATCGTTTAATTAGATAAAATTAAATTGATATAAATAAATAAATATAAAAAAATAATAAATAAACATTTTGCTCTTTTATAGGAGTGTCTTTGGGAAGTTTGACCGCTGGATATCTGATTGATGTTTACAAGGGAGTGAATACGTTCAGAATATTTTCTGGCGGCGCGCTGGCTTGGCTGGCTGTCTTTTGGGTGCTACAATTGCTTTTAAGAAAATCAAAATCATTACCTTTGTCTCAAGGCCATAGTCGTAAGGGTTCAATCAACTGAGAATAAATTGTTTCCTTAGACACAAAAATCATGTTTTTGATGTACCTAAACTATATGGTGTGTTTGCAGATTTACACGCGAGTTACATGCCACCGGATGATGCGCTTCTAGTGACAATGAGTCAGGAAATGACAACTTATTGACATTGGTTATAATTAAAAAACACCGAAATCTGTCAAGATTTCCACCCAACAGTTACTCAAACTATAGTTGTTATTGTGAATTGGTTGATTAAGATGTTTTTGTATCATTGTTTTTTTGTTTTCTTTAGAGATTTTGTTTAATTCTGTTGCATCTATTATGATAGATGGAATTAGTTTATACACTGCATAAGACTTTTGCTTCGGGAAAGCTGGAACAAACAGTCGTGTACAAATATTCAGGGCTTTTTCGAACGGAAAAAACTTGAGATCAATTAAAAAAAAGTAACATGAAAAAGTATTTTGTACTTTTGTGGTGTGCAATTTTTGAAATCAAAAATATGATATAATATTCTGTTCATTTAATATAGATTGAATTGTGAATAGAAAGCAAATTCAGTTATAAAACTGAGCATCCCAGCTTCGTATGTTAACCAAAGACTATATCGCAACTGTTGTCAGTTGCATACATTTTACCGATCCTTAATGTTTAAAACAATCTCTCAAGTTTGTTCCTGTACAAAGCATTTTAAATCACAGTCTCGACTATATTTTCACTCGAACAAATAATGAAAATACGAACAAAAATTAATCTACTGATTTTCGAAATGTTTATTATTTTTTTCAGTATTAAAAAGCAATCATCGTTGTCAATACCTTGTAAGTTAGGTGTCTAGACATTTGCGGGTGATATATATTTTTAAACTCTTTACAAACTTATCACTTTTATACAAATGAAAAAAAGACGAATGTACCATAAAAAATTGTGTATTTGAAAGTGTTTTTTACTCTTATAATAAATAACTTTGTAATTAATCATACAAAATGTATTGAAAATATGTAAACTGTCTGTTAAAAACGTCGATTCCGTCGTGTTTTTTTAACCGCAATTCTTTTGGCAAATACTAAACCAGCGATGAACAAAATGGCCAAAAAAGCGGAACAAATCGTTAAAACCAAGAGCATCGTACCGCTGGAACGCAACAATATATGACCGAACGGTTCCTCTGCAGCTGATTGTGACATTCTCGCAATCATCGTCTCTTCGTCTTGACAAAACACTGAATGTTTCCAATCGAGCCAATGCACCAAACGGTAATCCCGAATATAATACGGATCTGCACACCTGAAAGATTTGCAATCGTTACTTTTAATAACTTATCTTCAAAGACTGTATTCACATTGTTTGTACTTTTTTTCTCTTACTTTAGATCAGAGAGGAGATTTTCCAGGCTCTCATTTTTGTAATAAAATGAAACGAATTCATCCAAGATCCATTGAGAATCACAGTCACAAACGATAGGATTCTTTTCGTAATTAATTCCCAAAGTCACGTTTCTCCAGTCGCCGGACTTTGTCTTCAGTTTCGGCAAGTGATCCAAATTGTTATTCGACAAATCTAACTGCAAAGAAAAAAAAATAATTTTTGAAATTGTGAAACGCGAGGTACAATTAACATAATTCTTACGGAGCAAAGATCCAAATGTGCAAATGTCATATCGTCGACAAAATGCAATTCCGAATTGTCTTTGATTGAAACATTCATGCAACCGTCCAGATAGTTTTCCAGTAATCCGAAGGTTTCCTTCGACAGTTTCCGAATCGTTTTTATTTTATTTGCTTTTAGACTCATAAGCTTTAACGGTTCGTTGAATTTGAAGATCTCGAATTTGTTTGATGATAAAATAAGCATCTCCAAAACAGGACAATTGTCCGAGTTCAACACCTCGGGTATAGTTTTCAGTTCGTTATCGCTCAGATCTAATATTTTTAGATTGGGAAATGATATGTTCGGCAGATACGTCAAGTTATTTTGATTCAGGTACAAAAATACTAAAGAACTGGTTGCTTCATCTGCCACCTGTAACAATAATAATAATAATTTTGATAATTTCATACAATACTTTCGACAATGGATAACAATGTAAGATAAGTATCTAATCTTGAAAACGGGAATGTAATGAAACGTTACATTTAAAGATCAATTTTATCGATCAGTAAATACTAAGAGTCTTTTGTATCCTACGTAATATTGCTATAAAATTCTATTAGATAACAGAAAAAACCATAACTTATTTCTGTCGAAGTTAAAAAATAATTAGAAATTAATACATGGTAAATAGGTGTCGTTTAATACTGACCTCATTCAAAAGAAGATCACTGATCGAATTATTCTGTGCATTAAGCTCCAGCAGGGTACTAGGAAACACGAATACTGGTCCAATTACGTTTCCTTCTATATTCAAAACCTGTAGTCGGCTAAAGTGCGCAAGGTCAAGTTCAATGAGGGAGTTATAACTCAGGTCTAAATAATTTAATTCTGTCATATTCAGAAACAATTCGCCATTAAAATTATCCAAATAATTATGAGAAAGGTCCAAGGTTGAGAGCTGACTCAAAGAACTGTTTTCGAATCCATTGAGACTAGTTAGTGAGCAATGACTCATGTAGAGGGATTTCAAAAACGGTAGTATAAGTGTCTCATTCGAAAAATCTTCAATCGGATTGTATCCTACATTCAACTCAATCAGTTCTTCATAACGATTCAAATCCGTCAGCTGCACGATATTGTTCCTCGATAAGTCCAAAGACTTGATGCCGACCGTATTAAATCCAACTGGTACTTTGGAAAAGTTATTATTCGAGAAATTCAAACTGGCGAAGGAGGTGTTTTGGAGACTCTGCATTTGCCTGAGATGCGTCTCTGTGAACTGTTGATTATTGCAGTCGATCCTGACATAATTATCTACGTGAACAGACAAAACAAACAATCGAATCTTGAAATTTTGTAAAAAATATTTTATTTTAAATTACATCGATTAATCTGATTAATATGATTCGATTCGAGATGAGTGTTCGCATCACCTTTTGTCACGCAGTCACACCTGATGCACATGCGAAGTACGGGGTCACTTGACGCGACGCTCAATAGCAGTAACGCCCCGACGTAGACACTTCCGCGACTCATCACGAACGAGAGTGATTTGAGCGGCCCGACACATTGCGGCCGCTGTCGACGCCCTTATCTCGTTTAAATAGTCGTTACTTCAGCAACAATATCGTTCGATAAGACTCACAGATAATGAATACCGAGAGTTGTTCGCAAATGAAAAGATGATTCACACATTTTTACCCCACCTTTCGGTATCAAAAAAATTCATCAACAATTTAAATAAACAACTTAACGTAGACTTTTTGTTCATAATTTTGTAATAAAATGTGTAGGTTGAATTTAACTTTTGTATGTTCAGGAGCGCTTGAAAAAACTAGTGATGCTGGCCTGCTTTTTCGATTTAGCCGACGGCTCTACTTTCTTAGGTTTTGGCTTAGGTGCTGGCTCTGGTTTTGCATCAACTTCTTCAATGACTGTAACTTGCTTTGTTACAACGTAGCCATCTTCGTCTTCGTAAGACTGCGATACTACTTTGCGGATCTTTACTTTTCCATTTTGAGTTTTTACAGGCTCCGGTGAGGGTGATTTCCTGGAGTGAAATACAATTTAAATTATTATATATTTTTATAATTTATTTCAACTAATTAATTTAGAACAATTAAAACCTTGAAAAAGTTTTTGAAGATTCCTGGACAATTTCTACCGGTTCCTCCTCATCCTCCGAACGATCACTTTTCATTTCTTCATCTCCACTTGAATCAGAAGCAACCACAATACGTTTTCTCTTATTTCCAGTCTCATTCTTAGATGGACTACGATTTCTTTTTTTGCTTTGTGGTTTCTTCGAGACAGAACTTTTTGATCTGTTAACAAATACATCATAAATTGAAAATCCTCTGATTTCAAAACACCGAGAAGTTACCAAAAAAAAAAAATGCTTGAAATTTACTTACGCAGTTTTTGGTTTCTCAGCAGATTTTTTCAAACTATCGTCCTTTTTCGACTGCTCGACAGGCTTCGTTTCTCTGCAAAATAAAAAGAAAGTTAATTGATTCGTCACATATATGAAACATTGTACTTTTAATCAAGTTTCATTTACTCTTGAATAGGGGGTGGTTTTTTCACTTCCTCTTTCTTCTGATTCGTAACTTTTCCAAACAGATTTTTATAACCAGTTTGCGTTGATTGGGCCGGCTTTTTATTACCTTTTGTATTGCCTTTCGAGCTATCAGCTTTGGTGACTTTCGTCTTCTCTTTTTCTACCTTCTTATTGGCATTTTCTTTTTCTTCATTCGACTTTTCTTCGACTTTTGTTTTATCTTTATTATTCTGCTCAACTTTTTTCTCAATCCTTTCGACCTTCTCGGTGTCTTCCGGTTTTGCACGAGGCACTTCCTCAGCTCTCAGGGGACACTTTGCGAGTTTTATTGCGCTGTAACGGGCATCTCCGTTGCCCGCATTGGCCAGAAGTTCGATGTCAGGTAGTGTCCTTTGAACGCTATAAATGTGCTCAAAGTCGAGACGTGAAAATTTTTGTTTCATCGCATCAAGATCGGACGCACGTGTGACTTCCATTCGCAAAGAACCATCCTTGAGTTGGCCCTTTACAAGAAATGTCGCAACAATCTTATCTTTGTGACTGTCATAGTAATGCTGCAAAATCTCCTTCGCAACATTTACATGAACTTCGAGCTCTTTGCTCAACCACTTATAAGTTACCTAAAAAAAAGAAATCAAGTTGAAAAATACTTCAGGTTTAAAATTGAACTGTTAAGTAAACTATAAATTGATTTATTGTTGACAAGCTGGTAATATTAAGCATCCAAATCAGTCCAATCTGTTTTGCTTTTTATTTCAAAAATAAAATTAATATCATTTGTCAACAATGTCAACAACAAAATGACAATAATAGTGAGTTTCCCACAATATTTTTATATTAAAAATAAAAAGTTGAGGTTATGTTACGCAATAAAACAATTCGACTTACCAGTTTGTCGTCATCCTTGACAAAAGAATCCACGTTTTCCAAATACAGATCCAAATTTTGCACCATCTTGTATGGTTTGTAGAAAAAATAATCAACGATGGAATAAAAAGTAAACAAAGATAACGATACAACTCCGAATTTGTTTTCAACGAGTAAATACTTTTGACAATCACAAAGTGGTTTTTTTCAGCGATTTAACATTGTTGATCTTAAAAATTGTCCCAACAGTTTAGCATCTCAACTTTAAAAGAACACGAAATAACTGAAATTAACAAAAAGTTAATCAATCAGACACGTTGGGGCTCGATGCTCGATGTTTTCTTTTTCAGAGTAACAGAGTGTCCGGCGCGAAACTGCTTGGACGGTGGCGCCACCTGGAACGTGTCGGCTGCGCGCCTCAGTGTGTGTGTAAGTCACACATGACACATCTCCGTTGTCGGATTTTTTCTCGTTACGTAGATAATTTTTCATTTTCAGTTTCGCGCCGATTTCTTTTACACTACGAAAAATTACCGCAATAACCAGGCAGTTCATGTTTTTTTTGTTTACCCAGTCCTCTGTCCCCGGCTAACAATTTAGTACAATTTACAAACGGAGGTATTCGACACTGTTCGAGGGCGAGGTTGAGGTTATGATCCGATTTTGACAGGAGTGGTTTTTGTTGGGAATTCAAGCCGCCTGTGACAGACGGGCCTGTGATAATTATCGGTAATTGCAAACATGAAACTCGTTTCTTGCGAAAAGCTCGGTCAAGTGAGAGACGTCGCCTTTGAGGTTAGATTTTTGACAAAGTTAATTATTATTGTTGCAGCAATTGGATGGAGCTTTAACTCTGTTGGATGAAAAAAGGAAAATGACAGACAATAGTTCGGATGTTTCTGAGTGGTTTAACTTGTTGGAATCAAATAAAGTGAAGGATGTCGATGAAATCAAAAAAATATTTCACGACCAATTTCTGTCACGTGAGTATGCTCTGCATTTGGTATGCTTGTTTCGATGAACAACTTCTTCTACTTGAGAGAATAATGCCAAAATTTGTCATTGAAATTAAATAAAAATAATGACGGAACAATCCAATGCATTAATCATTAAAATAAATAAAATATTAATCAAAACAATTTTGACTTTAGACAAAGATAATTGGTTGGTAAATGGACTGTTCGATTACTATTTAAATACCAATTCTCCGAGAGCTATAGAAGTACTGGTGGGAGTACGAGAACCACACGACAAGTATCTTTTGGACAGACTATCGGAAGTTTTAACTAAACCAGGAAGTCAACAACAATGTATCTCTTTTTTAAATCATGTTGCGAGGCAGCAGCCTACTTGGCTTCACAAATTGTCTCAGCACCAGCTCTTCAGAGAGTTGCTCAAATTGTTAAAAGTATGTTGACATTCATCAAGAAATTGAACAGAACGACACGTCTGTTTCAATCTTTTGTTTTTAACAAAAATGTATTGGTTTCAGGTGGAAACAAACATGATTTCACTTATGGGCGCATTGCTACTTTTGGTAACACTATTGCCTATGTTACCAGCAACGTTGGGGCCATTTCTTAATGAAATCTTCGAGGTATATGGACGGCTTGCCAGTCTTCATTATCAACAATCAACATCACTTATACTTGAGATAGAACAAGTGTATCTTTTACATCTACAGGTACGTCTTTTTAAATTGACATGATTTTATTGTATACAACTTTTACCATAACTGATTTGTTTTTTTTCAGATCTCTTTAAACAGTCTTTTTGATAGACTCTATGCCATGTACCCTTGCAATTTTATTTCATACTTGAAGCAACAATATTTGCAAAAAGATCAAAATCAAGTTTTCAAACATACAATCAAGCCTATGTTAGACTCTGTGCGAATGCATCCTTTGCTTATTACCATGACGAAGGATGCAGAGATTGCACCTGCAAGGTAATTCTCAATAAACTGTCTATATTTGGTAGAAGTAAGTTTTGTATTTATTACACGAGAAGATAGTTTGATGCATTTTTTATTTATATTCTGTGAAAGTTTTATTTTTTTTTGTTTTATTATTTTAGGTGGAAGAAGATTCAACATCATGATATCGTCGCGGAGTGTGAAAAGTTTACTTTGGAGAGACACTCGAGAGAAGAAGTGATGACTCCTCATGCTCCGCCTAGACATTTTACTCCCATCCCGGGTAAATGAAACGTTTAATAATTCAGTTGTCACTTGGCTGAACCTCTGAATGTTTAAAGTTGAAATCATAATTTCGTACGATCAGACAGAATCAAATTATTGAACTTTGTTTTTTTCAGATCCTACTTTTTCACACAATACCCCAACGCCTTCAGGCCAGTTTAATGACGATGAGGATGTCTTCTGGTCACCAAGCATGCACGTGTCTCCGCACAGCCCGCCGCCTCTAAATACTGCATCTGAATCTCGATCAACACCGTCTACACCAAATACTAATAGGTCTAGGACGTCACCTCCAGAGGCCGCTGTCGAAGCAACCCCAGAAACAACACCAGTCAAAGTAAAACAAAAACAAACTCATTGTGATTTTTTGTATTTTTTTTCATCATTGTTTAATAATGTTTGAATCTTGGTCATAGGACTTACGAACGGCCTCACAAAGACCTTTGGGGTCTAGTGCAGTTCGAGCACTGGGTGGATTTGGGAACGGTACGCTCAGCGTGAATTCACGCCCTACAACACCAAGCACCGATACGAATCATGCGATAGTTGTACAAAAATTGGGTAAAATCATGTCGGAGAGACAGAACTTGAATGCCTTGAGACAAAAATCAGCACTCAGTATGACAGATGATGATGATAAGTCTCACGATGATTGGGTCACGGTGATTCACCAACAGAATGGCAAAAATGAGTATTCTTGTCAGGAAGATCAAGAAGTATGTAAAAAATGCAATAATTGGAAAAAAATAGAAGATGTGAAATAAAAATCATCTTTATTGTAATCATAAAACTTTTTTTACAGATTGCTGCAATCAGTGCTCAAAATGACAAAAAGAGTCAACGAAATTTGCAACGAGCATTCCAGACAATCGAGAGTTTGTCGAAACAGATCAGGAGGAAGTATTCGCGAACAACGCCATCCACTTTTTCAAAAGTACTATCCTCAAAACGTTTTTTCTTTTTGTTCATGATTTCCATTGATTTCTATGTTGTAATGAATTCTGTTATTCCGATTGAAGTTGTCATGAGTATACATATATTTACTCAAAGGGAAGGATTTGCAATGATTTCAGGTGCCATACAAATAACAATAAAATATGGTTGCAGATGCGCCAGAGAAGTAAATCTTGCTCGGACCTCAATAAAACTGAACCTAGCTGTGACAGAAATTGTACAAGCTACAAAGCACGAGGGGACCAAACATTAGTAAAAGAATGTAAATTATCCACGGAAGACGCAACAACACAAACAATCACATTGCAGTGCGACAACTGGATCAACACAGACGGTAGTGGTAAAGTCTCAAGGCAAAGTTCAGACAGTCGGCTGACACCAACAGCCTTTCTAGACAAGTACATTGAAAGCTGCGTCCGAGCCAATAGTTCTGACGGGACCAATAAATCCAGTAAATATTATTTCACTCACTTTTTTTAAAATGTCATTTTGCTAAGTTTAGAAGAAAATTGATCCGTTCAACTTTTTCACAGAAATCAGACACAAATTAAAAAGTAAAAAAAGTTCCGACGAGATGGACTCTACGGAAGATGGGCCAGAGGATGATAACCCCGATGTGAATTGTGTCTACCAGCACCTGCAGTTGATGCAGTTGCAGTTGCAATTTGAAAGACAAAGAAGAGAAGTACATGCGGAACGAAACCGAAGGTTACTGGGCAAACTGCGAGATTCACGTTCACTGGAGGAACATATGAAAGCTTTAGTAAGAATTCTTATTCGGTTCAAGTCATTTTATGTAAAACAGTCGATAATAATAATAATAATAAATAATCTCATTGTTTATTCAGACAAATCGTATTAAAATGTTGGAAACAGAAATAGAGAGCCTGAAAAATAATCTTGAAAAGACGAAGAAAGAATCCCTGAGCACCGAAGAGAAACATTTAGAGGCATTGCGATACTGGCAGAAGGAGGTGACGTTTATTTTTTAATAAACAATATTAACAATTGTTCGCACTTCGACTTTCTTGGGAGCTTTAATATATTCCATAATTGCATATTCCTTTGTAAAAACCCTTTTGTTACACTTTGTGAAAGAATGTAATTTTATTTAAAAAAAGTTGACTGCTGTGTGACTTTGTTTTGTTTGGGTTCCCAGTGTATGGAGGAACAAAAACAAAATAAATTGTTAGGAGACCAAGTAGAGGCACTCAGAATAGAATTAAAAAATGAGCAAAAGAAGATGATAGACTGCGAGAGGCAATTAAACACTGCTGAAGCAGCTCTGTGTGAGGCAGCGCATCAATTAAAAGGCGCTTTGAAGGCAGCTAGTCAAACTGAGGAAATCAAACGAGTTTTAGACTCTGTTCAGAAAAAGTACCTTCTTCTGGGCGAGGTAATTATTCGTTGTCCATTTGTTATCAGAACATTAGTATTTTACACTGAAATTGAAAGAACTGCTTAAACAAGTCATAAATAAACTTGAGTAACTCTTATTTAACGCCTCTTTTAATTTTCAGATCCACACAAAAGTTCAAGAACGCACAGTCGGGCCCGTACACATGGCACGAACCGAAGCTTCATTACTACAAAGAGCTTATTCCGAAGAACTGACTGGTAATTTGATTAGCTTCATCTCAAGAAATCTTTCTTTTAGGATATTCAAAATATTTGTTAAACAAAATTGCCTTCCAGGCCTTCGGAGACAACTGGAATCACAAACAACAGAAATTAAAGCCCTGCGAAGTCGTTTGGCTGAGCTTGAGAGTCGTGATGCTAACAAAGAGGTGCAGCTGGTGGAAGAGCAGCGTCGCCTACAAGAAGTGAAAGAGCGCCACGAGGCTGAGCTTGCGGCTGTCGAGTCAAAATACACGGCACAGATGCAGATCAACCTATTTCTTGAAAGCCGAATCCTTGAATTGCACGGTATTCTGGAAAATGCAACGAGTCGTCGAGGAGGCGCTGCGTCTGCGGCGATCAACCTTGCATCGACGGCATCCTCGCCTAAGGAACGCTCACCGCCTCTGTCTGTAAGTCTTGCGTCTTCGAGCGAAGGTAGCCTAGCTTATATGCAATCGGCGGCCACGCCTGGCATCGTTATGAACGACTGCTGCAACACGACCGGCGAGATCTCAAACCTGCAAGCCATCGTCGAGCCCAATCAACAGACCACATCGCCTGAATCATTTTGAATTCTATCCCGAGTGAATAAAACGGATACTCAAGCAGCGTACTGTTTGATGAAACTGTTTGACTATTTTTAGTATACAATATTTTCATGTCAGGTTCAGAGTATGAACAATGTTTTGTACATCTGAATATAAAACATCATATGCCATTTGATAATTTGAATGAGAGTTGCAACGGATCTCAACTGTGGAAAGTTAGACACATTTTTTTATATTTCGAATTTGTATGTAATTGAAAGTTGGCGCTTGCAATTTATTGCTGTCGATATTTTTGAGATGAATTTGCTGTAAAAAAATTACAAGTTTTTGTTTTAAACTGAAAGATTTATTTGAGGCAATGCTCCGCGACCATTGTTTAAAATATAAGTTTCTGTAAAATGTTATGCAAATTTTTTTGGTGTGTTTGCTTAGATTGTAAAACTCATGTCAGTGCATCTCGTTGATTGAATCATCGTCCTAGGCAAACGCACTGTCATATTTTCCAACAATCCTGAAAATACAGTACTTTTTTTATTTAGCTGAAATGTTAATTTATTTTAGTACGAAACATATTATTCTGTGTATTTGATGTATTCTCGAGTAAAGCTAATTATAATTTAATCACGATCGTTTATTCTCTTTTTATTGTTTCAACAAACTCATCATTGATTTTCATCCTGAAATATTTTCCTTTATTATGAACGAACTCTATGCTGCTAATAAATATACAGCTAGGGGTTAGTTTGCAAAAGTGATTTTGGCAAAACATATTTGAACGATTTTTATGCAATTTCATTTAACATTTTTTTCGCTCCCTAATAATAATTGACCCTATTATTTACTTAATTGAGGACGACAATGCTTCCAATTAGTTACCTGCAATGAAAATTCGACGTTAAACCTGAGATGATTCGTGTAATCAATCTAAAGCGTACCAATTAATTGAATTTCCGAAATTGTAAATGTATATCGATTAATGCTAATTGAATTTCCCGATATTTGGTTCAATGACAATGGCGATAAATGGATCATGGAACAAGTCAACGAATAAAGGATTACGTGAAAAATTATACGAATATTGATGAGCGTAAAAAAATTGTCTTCCCAATCTGTTATCTTCAATGAAGCAATTGATGTATTCATGCGCGTTGAATATTTAAGTCTGTAACATGCTGGCGATCGAGTTAAAGTGCAAATTACCATTTTTTGCAACATCCCTATAACATCTACCTGTGACTTGACAAGAGTTTCTATGATTAATGGCAGATGTAAAAAAAACTTTTTTTTTTTGTATAAAAATAGTCATAAACTGGTTTCAACAAATGGCATTTAATGTCACGAAAAATAGCGATTTGTACGGTAACTTTTAGCCGGGGAAGAAATAAATCGGTCATGTGCAATGTTTTCTCGCTTTCGTTATGCAAATTGTATTCAAAAATATTCTCCGTCTAATGCTCCAATTAAGTTTTCCACTGTTCGCGCAACAAAAACAGCGTACACCGGTTTCGAAACGGTTTCGCCTCTAGCATTGACTTTTCATTTATATAAATTGTAAATTGAATAATTTTTTGATTAATCGTTGATGGCCGATCGGCTCAGTTCAACGCTATTTCACGATCAATTTTATCCTTGCGAGCCGAACAATAACACGTACTCTCCGTTTACAATAAATATTTCATCAGCATCGTCCTTGTTATTAGTTTGATTGTTTACACATTCTTTTTTTGTATGCGCTTTTTTTAATTAGTGTGCGTAAAGGTACTGATGATAACAGTTTTATTAAATTACTAGGACGTAACTTTGATTGCACGTTGCCAGCTTTACAAACACAATCAAAAAGCGTACGTTACTTGTGGAACAATTTTTTGTTTCATTTTTTGTTCGCCCTTCTATTTTCTATTGCATTTTTATTTTTTGAAATTCACGATATCAACTATCATTACTTCTCGTTGAAGTTATTTCAGATATTTCATATTTTCAATCATCCGGGCAAGTTGTAAAAGCGTATTTTCACGGACGAGAAGGGAAAAAAAGTTTTATCATCGATTATTTGGTATCAATCATATTAAAAGCTCTTATCTGGAAAATGTTATTTAAGTGTAGAATGTGTTGCGATAGTAAGTGGTTCGGACATCGCGTCCAGCGCGTTACATTTATTTATGGCTCGTCAATTGGCAGTACGAGAGTTGACGTAAGAATGTAAAAAACCCTCCCGACAATAAAGCGCTTGGGCTTTTGTCTCGGGTTGTTCGCGAGCGTTTATCGGAGCTTTCAATTTGCGATAGAGGAAAGAAACGATGCAGGATGGCGTGCGCGTAATCCCTCGGCTGTTAACATTGACAATTCCGCGGAAGAGCAATCCCCGATATTACCAACAATCGATACTACTTACAGCGATGCGAGCAAGTAGATAAAGCGGCGTTTTGGTCAGACACGGGAAATGAGAAAAGTTTGACTGTTGAATTAATGATTGCTAAAAGCTCTCGAATTTCATGGTTTCACCCCCCCCCCCCCAGCCCATCCCGCAATCGTTTCTTCGTCTATATTAAATTGTAACTCGACGAGCTTTAAATACTCCGGGCAAACCGGAAATAAAATTTCCCCCCCGCGATATTTAGTTTACCCGTTTGCGGTTGCATGAAGATTCGGTGCACCGCAATCTGGATAATATTAATCATGTAATGCTTCTTTTGTCATCATTCTTTTTTCAACATTGTTTCAAATGTTCTCGGTCGAACGACATTTGTGTCAAGTTATCTTGAGGCTTTCCATTTTGACAACATTCTCGCTTTTTGTTGCTACTTGTTATTTCTCACAGAAGGGTCGTGCGATAAATAAATTGAATTTTCATTCGTCGCGTGTAATTAACAAAGGATGTGAACGAAAGCGTAAAAACGTTCTAAAAGCTATTTGCGTAATTTCCCTTTTACGTGATGGCTAAAAAGGGAAGTGGTATATTTTTAGAATAAAAAAAGATTGTATGTGGTTGAAGAAAAAAAAAAAAAAAAGAAAAAAAAGAGTAATCAAGAAAAAAAAAAAATACGCTACGAAGAAAAATTTCACGCCAAGTGCGTGCGAAGTGAACGGATTGACAGTGACGAGATGAGCGACGACGTTTCTTGTCATTGTGGGGCTATTTTTTTGAAATCCAGTTTTCGAAAAAAAGCGAATTTAGCCGACGCGACTGGACACAACCTCGAGATTGTCTTGTCAGAGACAATTTGGCGGTGGAAAATTCGGCGAGTGAAATGTATTTACTTTTCTTTATTTTTCTTCGTTGTGGAAGAAAACCTGATACTATAAGGTTACATTCATAAAAAATGCAGGGCGAATTAAAAGCTATTATCTGACAAAGCAAAACTTTCATTTCAATTCTCCCATGACAAGTTGTTTCATCCTGAAAAGTAATTTAATTACGAAAACGTTCAATTTTTTTTCTCAGTCTAGCGAAATAACATGTACTGAATTATTAACTAGAAGGCTCTGCGGTGGAGTTGCAAAACTGTTATTATACGAGCTATCGGAAAGCCACTTATGAACTAATAAAATTTAAATCGATTGCCTTGCGATAGAAATAAACATCAGAAATTATCGTAAGAAAAAATTTGCTTGGAAAAAGTGCAAAGTCATTGGAAAAAAATAATTGTTTTTTTTTTTCTTTCAAGCAGAGATTTTTTTCTTCAATGTAACGTTTTAGAACAAAAATAAAAAACGAAGTAGTAGAATATGGTTGTGAGATTTATGGTGGATCACATTCAATTATATAAAATATAGAGCCTAGCCTCGAGCCTGCGCCGATATAATAGGCCATTGCCCGACAATTCCCCTAGTCAATCGATGGTCAGGAATACATCAAATAAACAGACCATAAGCTCAACTCAAGCAGTTCCATCGCACAAATTACCACTGTGAAAAAAAGGGGTCGGCTTGGTGTGTTGTCGCTCGCTGGCAACATTGTCAGCGTTTACAGAAATTTTTAAGCCCCAGATAAGAGATCATTTTGATGCTCACGTCTTGCGTGTAAATTTGAGACCCGATTTCGTCGGCAATTTTCGCATGCCTTGAGAGACTTTGCAAACGCATAGTTCAAGTTAGTAACGATCTTGCAAAATAAACTCACATTTATGAAAACGAAATTGGCTAAAAATACAAATTCATACACAGAATGTATTTTCGCGTACAGAAAATGTGGGAAAGTTTTGAAGTTGAAGGAATTGCAATTATTGGGACAATGAATTTGGAAACAATTGATATTCAAATATTAATTTCTGTTCTTTTGTTTTCTTGAGCTTTCATGTTTTTATTTACCGAACTTGTAATTGAAATAAGAGATTTTATTTGAATAATCATTTTCATTGTGGAGATAAAAGAAGGCGGGTATTAAAGGCATTTATATGCATTCATCTTAAGAATTATGACGCGAGTTATACGTTTTACGATGTCGTGTTATCAGCGAATATCTCGGCTTTATTTGCTTCAGTGACAATGGGGGTTTATTTCAGGAAGCTTTTTGCGGGACGCACGCGCGATATATTGCTCGCGTGTTTTAATGGTAGCAACGTTCGAAGTGTCAAGTGTCGAGGAGGGTCGCAGGAAGTGCGCCATCCGTTCGCCTGTCCGCTGCGAGCCAGTCCGAACCTCCGCCTCGATCAAAGATTTTCGACCGGCCTTATCAAATTATCTACTGCGTATGGCATATGATTGTGTGCCTAATTGCATCAACCATTTGATTGCATTCAATCTATCATTAATTGACCAAATGTCTGTTTTAGGAAATTGCCTCCATTTATAATAACAATAACTATAATTAATATAAAAATAACATTCAACATTCTCATGCTCGATCAAACATTTTTGAATTTGCTGCATAATCATTTTGAGATCTTACAAATGTTATTCAACCCACGCCGTTCCCAATGTTGTTTTAAACTTCCTTTAACAATGTTCCACTGTTTCCCAACTACTTTGTTCGGTTTTACACAATTTTTTCCTTAAATATTATTTCTCTGTTTTTTTTTTCAAGTTTTCCCCAACTTTGGAAATAATGTTTTCCAGCAGCACAAAAAAAAGAACTCTTCGGTACACTCTAAATAAATAAAAAAGAAAGGGAGAACTGAATCGATCATCAGAGTTCAAACTTGTTTCATTCAAACGAAACTGAAATTGAATTTTTGGCATGGCAAAATCTTTCAGCTTGCCATTTCTCGTTGGTGTGAGAGATATGACATGGGGAGGATATCAAAACTGTTACATCATGTATACGAGTTTGGAAATGAGGAATAATTATTTTGACATCTAGTCTGATTAAGCACAACGGACGCGATAAACAGAAACAAGCAACTTCATTATTTTAACATTACCAACCAATTTCAGTTATAAACTATGATTATGCCGAGGACTATATGGCCGGTCGAAAACAAGGGAACAAAGTCTCCCGACAGATACCTTTACATATATCCCATTAACATTGACACTTTGTCGGCCCGGGCTGACGTAGTCGTGGTGCGTTGACGCTCGTCAATCAAGACGCCATTGGCGCGTCGCAGCTCGCAACTCTCGCCGACAACGTAAATAGAATATATAGTTCGCCCCGAACTTTGAGTGCTTTTTTACCTTTGCTCCTCGCCATTACAGCGCAAACTTTCACGTTAATGTGTTATTTCCGGATTTACTCTTCTTCTTTCTTTTTTTTCAACGAATTCGTGTCAATACAGTTCTTTTTCATTCAAGGAAAATAATTTTTCTTCCACACCGTCAAGCCTTTCCAAATTATCCGCGGATGAAATTGTGTAAACCCTTTTTCTTCCTCCAAAAATTTGCACAATTTTTGCAAAAGAAACGTGTACGAAAAAAGGGAAGGAAAAAATTTTCTTTTTGCAAATCTTGCTAATTTTAGTCCAGGGTTTTGTGTATCCCATTATTTTTTTCTTGCAAATCTGGACTGAAAAATCGTTCGGCGACGTGTCTCGCTTTAACGGATTTGCAATTTAAATATTAAAACAGAGAGCGGCGCGGAAGATAATGAGTTTTTCGCGCGGGGTTATCTCTTTTATTTTTTCGCCGTCCGTAATTGCGCGTCCGATATATTTGTGTGCGCTCGCGGTTACACGCGAGCGCACATAAGATGAACGCTCATCTATGATTCATAATCCAAATACGTGTCCGTATTGAATAATATACATGGTGCGTGGTTGCACGTAATTATGTAAGGATATCGATTAGACACAATCAAAGACCGTGTGCGGTTTAACGGACGCTCGAGTTGTATACGCACGAACGGAATGAGTTGTGCGAATAGATTTCAAGCGATTACACGGCTGAATGCAAGAATAATTAAATACAAAAAAAGCAGATTTCAGACGAGCGATTTAGAGACAATGGTCCGATCAAATTTCCGACCGTTGTACACGCTGTTGTAAATATATCCTGTGCGCTTGGTCTTTTTTCCCTCTATTTTCCGTCGCGTTCCGCGAAAAAACGTTTTGCGATGAATTTTTTCTCCCGAAAAATTGAAAAGTCAAAAAGGCGAGCTCGCGCGCAACGGTCTTTTTGCAATTCGAAATAGCAAACCGAGGACTAATGAATTTGAAAATGAAATATTCATATATTTTTCTGATTGAAAAATTTGTTTCTTCTTTTGGAAGTTTGTAAATTTTTTCCGGCCAGGCTTGGATGTTTTTGACGTGAAATAAAAAGGAAAAACAAAAACTAAAATTCTATTGATTCGGCTCAAATGTTTTCAAACGGGGCGTTCGCGATAAAATAACAGAGCGATGACAATTGGCCGGTGACGCGGGGTAATAAATATACGCGACCGGTGTGCGTAAAGTTTAATTATTTCTGCGAAAAATCAATGGCAGAGCTTGGCGTTATTGATTCGGCGTAGGTATCAATCCATCAAAGTGTAAGACTCAAATTTTAATTCGAACGATTAATCATGCCGGCTCGACGGAAAAACTGATACTTTGGGCGCGTCTTACGCCTGTTTTCGTGTCTTATACCCCGTTATAATTTTCAAGACAATAGGTTGATTCGATTATGAAATAGTCACGATTTATCGTCTCTCCAAACTGAATTATATTTACCCCGGTAAGTATAATTTAAAATGTTCCTAAACTGAAGTATATTCACGAAAAAACCCGACGTTATCGAAGAACGTCATTTTCATTTTCCAATTGTGTGATAAATTACTGATGACCATCTTTTTATAACTTACCAATGTTTTTATCAATATCTAACCAACATATGAGATAATTTCCACATTTTAAATAACCCGACGAGCAAATATTTCCTGACATTTTGATTGGCGGTATAATTGTTTTATTGAAACTTCAATTTGTAAAATTTCTGTTTATTTCTTTCTCGTTTTTTATCTTTCTCTCTCTATCTCTCTCTGGATCTGTCTATTGTTATGGTCAATGAACTGATGACTCCTGCAATCATGATTTAAATTCATTTAAGTGCGCGTGCGCGGACAACATCCGTAAGCTATCTCTAATATGCAGTTATTTGGTCCAGTATTGCAGATCAGTAATTGAGAAAATAAAAAAAAAGAGAACAATTTATTTTGTGAAATTGGTCGATTACGAATTATTCCCGTAAATGGATTTTGTAACGAATACAGAGGCTAATGTGATTACGTTATTATACCATTATCAGAGATGGGGACTAGATTTTCCAAATAGTTTCTAGTTACAGGTACGTCACGTAAAACACAACAGGGGCGGAGGTAACAACTTTTGTGATAGATTGCACAACTTCAAAAGTGAAGTTGATGTAATTATATGTTTACAAATTTTATGAGCTGTACGGATTTAATGAACGCAGCAAAATGAAATTAATGCGGGCGAAAAGTAATTGATACAGTTCATTGATAATAGCAGCCGTGCGAAATTTCGGTTAGTCACATCAAGTTGCGAGCGGCAACGAGAAGCGATTCGCTTGGCCTGCTCAATAGATAATTATTTTTATCTCGTTTGTTTGCTCGGGATTATTGTTGATATTCCAAAATTCTTCATTTACATAATATGTTTACAATGTGAAAACAATTAATTCGAACGAAGATATATTTCATGCTAACAGATTTTCAATGTAATATAACAAATAATTTGATTTGATTGTTCAAAATGCAAATAACATGTTGCATTTATTTCCCGGGGTGTGAAAGGAAATATTTAAATGTTTAAGTGTTTAAGTAACAATTTAAAGTTGTATTCAAATTAAATTTAAATTTCATTTTAATTACAAGATGTTCATTCCAACGAAATGATTATTTCATCTTTGAGCGAATTATTTTTTCAGTCATGAATGCGCAATCTGGTCTCTGATGGCCTGAAATCGTTAATTTTGGTACGCGACGTCAAATGAAAATTAGGGCACACGGTCTGAAACAAAGTAGTCGCGAAGATTAAATCGGAGTTGCAGTTTGACCGAAGGCTGAGAGATTTATGGGCAAGCGTCGGACGAGAGTCGGACAAAAATGAATTCGTAATTTAAACATCGAATGAAGATTGTATCATTAGCAATTTAGATCGTATCGCAATCTAGATCATGCTGTCACTATTCGAGATATTCTCGATTAGCAATTCATCGTTTCCCGAGTGTGACAAATTCAGGACAAAGGTGTGACAAATATTATAAGGGACTCCCGGCTGACAAATTCGTGACTAATTATTTATCGAATATCAAATTTAGATCCCCAATGGGATAACGTTCCTCCATCGCAATCTGAATTTAAATCACCTTTTTTTCCACTCGCATGCGCCCAAAAAACATCGCCAGATTCAAATTTGTTTTGCCGCAAACAAATGGCTTGTACATAATTATTTTTACTCATCTGATAACCTGCAATCATGCACAGGACAAAAAATAAGTTCAATTTGATCTCGTTTTGATTGATATTGTATTTTTGTTATTTTTGTTATTTTTGTTATGATTGATATTTTTTTCTAAATGTACAAACGACAGTAGTATTTTAGTTTATCATATTATTTTGGAATAGGCACTTAATGAAAAAAAAATTGTTTTCAATATGATTAAAAAAAAATAATTGGAAGAATTTATTATCTTCGAAAATTCGATCTTTCAGACAAGGAGAGTGCGTGTGGGAGTGCAAAAATGGACAAATCCCAGCAGCGTTACTACGCTGAAAATATAATACGGTCAGTTCAAGCGTGCAAGATTTTTCTCCGCGCATATAACTTGGATAAAATAATACCAAAGCTGGCGACATGACTCAAGTCCCTAAATTATTCAGAGAGCGAATATTCGCAAAAATAAGACATGGAAATTTTATGAATGCTGCGAGCGGAAGCACGGCAGACGTGTTATTGTTATTTTCCTAATTCGTCTCCCCCCTTCTTTTTTAAGCAGAACGCAAAGATCGAAAAAAAAAGATCAGGATTTCGTTAGAGAGAGAAATAGGAAAGCCAGAGAGAAAAAGAAACAAAGAGTGAGCGAGAGTTGCGAAAAGTTCAACAAATCTAGGATGGAGTTAAAGGCGACGTTGTCAGAGACATTAAATTTGCGTCGGGGTTGCGGTCGGGCGTTGAATATTAACATAATGTAATGGACGAAGAAATGTTAATCACATTAAACATTTAGATGCGTATTGGCGCGCAGCAGTATCGGCGACGGGCGACGCCTCGGGTACAGCCAGTTATGAGACGGTATCCAGGCAACATCCGCGCTCTGTTACGATGACATAGCCGTGACGCTCTGCAATGAAGAAAAGATAGATAATAATTGCTCGTTCTCTTTCCAGTTAATTTAAACGTTCAGATTGACATATACCAGTTGTCAAATAGTTCTCAATGAAAATCACCTTTGTAAAAATGATGAATAATACTATCCACATACATAAATGAAATTATACTTTGTTATACATTTTAGCCCACTTATCATACAATTTTCTTCACTAACCATATATTTTTATCATCAAAATCTGTTGTAAATTGAAAAAATTGTTTTAAAAATGTTTCAAATGTATGTAGATTCGAAACGCTTCAACGTTATTGAATTAATATGCAGAAATGAAACTATAAAATTTCACTCTAAAATATCAAACTGATGCTGGAAATTGAATTGATGTTCAAATTTGTAATTTAAAGTTTAAAATATAAAAAATGGTGTATCCATAAATACAATGTTGAAGAAAATCACGATAAAAATATTTTTTGTACTTTCACAATCATTTCTAGATTTATTACAAATAAACATTTTTCATGTATAATTCATTTTTATAAATGATAAAATAATGAGATTCAGTTTTCAAATTAGATTTTAATATTATAGCCATCAACGGAACAAAGTAGCCCGAGTTACTTTGTTGATCATTTGTCCGTTCATGACATGTATCAATTATTTTGCGAATTTTAACTATTAAACGTTTATCAACAATGCATATCACACTGTTCTATCATAATTTCACCAGAAGATGAGATTACTTGAAATACGAAGCATCGATGTTATAATTTTTATGTTCTCTTAAGGTACTTATATTAGTTTTTATCAGTTTCTTATAATTTGGTAAATCGACTGATTCATTCAATCTATTTTCGTCTTTCATCTTAATTTCATCTTTCGTTTAAAACTAAAAGCAACATATACATAGTTAAAATGACAACTACTTCTGTCAGCATATATTTTTGCCCGAGTGGGTACGATCATTTCTACAATAGTCCAAAGGCCGTAAATTAGGCTTAAATTAATGCCAACATGTTGTGCTTCTTTTAATTTAAATATGAAAGACAGGTTCGTAATTAATAATATCCCAAATCAGTTACAGAGCGAAAGAAGAGCCCCGGCTCAGTTGATAATTGATTTATCGGTTGTTTTTGTTACGCGAAGCAAAACCTTTTCAATTGAGAATAATGATGTTTCATATAAATCGCGATATACATCAAGAAGTGGAGATCGCAATTCGAATTGGCGCGCATAACGCGAACAACAAATCACGGGCTGCAGGGCTCCGCTGCCACACCGCCGAGATTGATAAACATACCTTCGTTTTGCGCGCATATTTAATTTGCCTCCGCAACTCGCTCGCGACAAGATTAACAACGTTGCAAATGCCGTAGATTTGATTATGCAATAAAATCAGTCCGGGTTACTACAATCGACGAGTTCTTTTTCCACTGGCGTTAATTAAGGATTGGCCTCCATTCAACTACGCGGCAGGAGTTTTGATCCCTCGAAGGGACGTGAAAGATTGTTAACGATTTTGGGATATAATGATCAAAATAATCCCTTCACAAGAAGAAGCTAGCAGGTCGGCGCTAAAAAGGTTGGATCTATAAATATGATTGTACCGTTTGCGATGCCATCAATCTTGGGGACCGGGGATGAAAAAAAAATGACGCGGTAAACGCGCATTAAGAGTCTACAATGGCCCTTGAGAAGACAATTTCGGCGGCGCGTAAAAAGCAAATAGTCGCGCGCGCGACTCGGCTGGCGCAGCGTTTCCACATAATATCCTAATCTGTTCCATTCATCCGCCTCGCTCGTGGAGATTACAAGTCCCGAAGCGTCTTTCCGCCGTATATCTCTGGACATAGGCGGAACATTGTGCCTGACACTATAAATCAATAACCCCCACAATGATATCTCAACTTTCCTTTTGCGAATAGCGCCCCATTAGCATTATTATGAAATGAGCAGCGTCGTGCAAAGGGCACCTCGTCCGGAGGCGTGAAACTGTGTGCCCTCAAACTATATGACGTTCTCCCTCTTGTATTTTCTCACACAAGCGGCGGCGGTAGCCGAGGGGTGAGACCGCGACGGTCTCCCGTTCGAATATCGAGGAGAACAACATTCATTTAGACATGCAAATAAAACATGCCGACTGTATATATTTTTGCAACGGCGGGCTTCTTGTTCCAGGGGCGGCCAGCGCCGCGCCTTGCGAGGGGCCGTGTGTCGCAGAGAGGCGGGCGCGCAAAAAAGACGAGCGCAAAAAAGGGCCGCGGCTGCGCGTCACGCGGGGGCGGCTCGGGTGGGGCGAGGATGCGCGCGCAGCCCGACGCGTCGCGCACCCTTCGCGATTCTCGCACGGTGCCAGCGACCTCAGTCCTCGCTCTGCCGCGCGAACAAGCAGCCTCCGCGCGATCCCGAGTTCAAAAAGCTTCGCAGCTAATTGCGGATCGATATCGGCGGAGCCGAGGAGAAGAGCGAGCGCGTGCCCCACCGACGTCGCTCAACATTCCAATATGGCGCCCGCAAAACCATAGAACGAGGGCCCACCCCCGTCAGGCCCAACTTTTTTCCTCCAACCGCGAGTTTTTCAGCGAGTCCTTTCATCGTCCTTGCGAGGGACCCTCCACCCCGCGTTGCGGGAAGTTCGTCCACCCCCAACCCCCCGAGGAGAAACCTTCATTAGTCGGTCGCTTATGGCGGATACCTGTGACCCAATTAAGGCACTCTGAGGCGTCGACCCGTTGGGACTGCTGTGGCTGCGATTCGACGTGCAAACACCCCTTTTGAGACTTGGGGTACCATGGGGTACTCAATGGAACAAGTGCTCTACGTCGTGCCATGTTGTAACGCGTGAGCGCACGCGCCATCCGGACACGAGATTATCCTGAGTGAGAGGTGCACCGCTGCGGCGAGAGGACATTCCGTCTGATCTTCAACCAACACCGCACCACGTAAGCGACACTTGCTGTGGCCTTGTCGAACCCCCCGCCCCCTCCCCTGGCTTGATCCTAAGTGTGTCTCCAGTTGGATCTGTCATCCTCTTTCCCTGTTTGTGTTGCATTTATTTTGGCCGATTTCACTTTGTTTGACACGTTTTCGCAGAGCCAAACGGGGCTCGGGGGCCAAACATTCCCTCGGGCGAATAAGGATCCGGGCTTTTCAACTGGTGATTTATCAGGACGCGCGATGACCCCGGGAAAAAGATGCCGACAATGGCAAGATATATCCCCCGTCCGAGGAAAGCGAGGTTGCATGCAAAAACATGGGATTAATGTCCGCGACTGATGGCCCTGCCAGTTTTCGCTCGCCACCCTCTCTGTCTCTCTCTCTCTCTCTTCGTTGGCCCCGACATTAATTTCATTCGTCGAAATCTGCGCGGTTTTCGGTAACCCGTTAAATGACGCGGACTGCTCGTTTCGGCCCGTGTCTGACACCTGCTTGGAAATTGGATACGTCTCGGCACCTGCACGATATCGGACGGCTCACGCTATTTCCGAAAGTCTCTTATCGGGGTTGCTGATATCGACGCCGCAACAGACACCGCCACCACGGACCAATTTTAATTGGATTTTTTTTCTCGCACCGGATAAGGGTCTTTGATGTCCCTGTCTGCGCACAAGTACACCTCGTGATTGGAGATTCTGCATTTTTATCGAAGACCCGTACTCGCGTATCAAACACACCTTTTCTTTGCCCCCGTCACATTTTTTCCCCTCTTTGAACTCTGAATCAAAGACCCTCGGAATATAAACAAATCAAGAAACTTTCTTTTTCTCTCTGCCTCTGTCTTTGAATAGAAAAAAAAATAAATTTGATCTCCCCGAGAGATTCTCGTTTTGCGATTTTATGTAGTGCGAGTTTATCGCCTGGTTTCGATCTAATTATTAATTAACGTGTTTTATCGCGGAGCTCGACGCCTTTTTGCAAGTTGCTGTTCTTGTTGATGTTTTTTTTTTTCAAAACGCTCAAGAGTTTCACGTGGCTTGCGGTTTTAATCTAGGTAATTCAGGCAATAAACAATATTTATGAATTTGACTTAAGCTGTTCTATCACGCGACCCCTCAATTATGATTGGGGCTGCGAGGATACCGCAGGACCTCCATTTCCTGCTCTTCCTTCCTTCGTTTGTTCACGCAATCGCGCTCGCCAGACAGGGACACAACTGCTGTACATGTTTCGCCGTTCGTTGCACAAATTTATGTGAGCCTAGGCTATTGGAACTGTAATAACTTTTTATTAAATCAGTGTTATTGTAATTTCGCAACCGTTGCTCTCCCAGCCCTCGTGTACGATTGCAATTTTCGCTCCCCTTTCGTGCTTTGTCTTCTTTTATTTTTCAATTTTTTTTTCTTCCGACGAAAAACTATTTTTCTATAATTTCTTTTTGTACTAATTTTTCGTTCCATGAAAATATTACATTAACATTTTATAAGTTAGAACGTTTTGTTTCATTTGATAAACAAAAGATGACGAACAAAATTTCGCGCATGATATTGTTTAAATGATGCGCCCGTTTTGACAAAAAGATTTGATTTCAAAGCAGTTCATATATCAAAATCGCTGCGAGAGACTACGAAAACAGTTGACTTTTTAGCTACACAAAGAGAATGATTTGGAATCAGAGAAACGTCGTTGCCGAGCGCAAAGTGTATTACCCGTGAAATCAAGTTTTCATATAAGTGTGAGCAACACAATATCAATACAGAACGCGGCTCTCTCGCCCCGGTAAGATGAACGCTTTTTATTTCGCACGAATATCACCCAGCTCTGAATATTTACGATTATATCTCCGTGATCGCGTGATTTCTAAACGTTTCGCGCGATCCTTTTGTTAAACAACAACGAAATTTATCGACCCGATAAGTACCAATTGTAGCGTTCAATTTTTTTTCCTGTTTTATTTTTGTTTTATTGTTCCGAACAATTTCGGTGGAAAAAGAGGAATATTTCACAGATGTATATGTATCGTTGAGTTTTGTGATTAACGCGAGAGAGGACGGAACTGTCGGTATCTTGGAGTTTATCGGCATTGTTTGATCTGTAAGTTGCCTTGTTCGCGCAGTCACGAAACTTTTTTAATGAATTAATCTCGTCGTCGGTTGAACAAAAACAAAAGTATCCGTTTCGAATCGACTGAATTTCATTTTCATTCTCTCCCTTTCTCTCGCTCTCTCAGTCTCACTCGCTCTGAAAGTGCGCAAAGTATAAATGCAACAACGGCAAATTTGATCGCGCGCGGGGAGTTGAAATAAAAAAAAAAAAAAAAAAGAATTAAAGAAAGGAGGGGAAGTTGGGAAGTTTAATCGCTCGTGAACAAAAACCAACAGTTTAATCACATTAAAAATGTAACATCACACAATTACAGATCTCAAACCCGTACTTAATAACAAACTTCAATAGCGCGGGCTTTGCACAAAGGCGCTCGAAACCGACTTCATTCAGACGTCAAGCCGAAAAGCGTCCACTTTTTCCCGCTCGCGCCTCTGAAACAATCCCCGAAATCCCATTTAATAGTGCGCGTGCATTGAACCCTGAAAGACAAAGGCAGCCGGCCCCGGCGTATAAATTCATAAACCCGAGAGAAAAGAGCCTCCCCCGTAATCTCCGACGAGGAAAATATCTTGGATTGAGATCAAATTATGTCCCCGACCCTTTTCCCATTTTTGAGGTGCAATATTTTGGCAAACGCGCATTTTTGCGTTGCACCTTTTTTTCTCCCCAGTCTTGTCGCTTCCCCAGGTTTCTTTTTTTTTCTGGCGCGTAGATATTAAGGCTCGCTTTTCAGTGTACCCCTTTTGTGCGTGCGTGAGCTGCTTATTTGTACGGCTAGTTTTTGATATTCCATTGAGCCACTCGAAAAACGAGTCTTTTTGAATTGCGTTATTTGTCGATTGGCCGAGTTAATCCGGGCTTTGTTCGCCGGCGCAATCGGATGGAGAAATAGTTGCTGCTTGACGGCGCGCGGGGGGCCGTTAATGGCCGCCCGAGTTATCGACGGTTTGTCATAATAATGGGTAGTGGTGTTACGATGGCGGCTGCAGATTGCGAGGGTCTGCTGCATAATCGCATGTCGTTTGATTATCCAAGGGATCTCCAAAGATATCGACGGGATATGGGCGAGGCCTCTCCAACCACCTATTTGTCACTGCAATATTGAAGATGCCGAACCAACCCGAGAGCCTTTGTTAGCTCCAATCAAACATCAAAAAAAAAAAAATCAGTCGCACATTTTTACTTGTCAAGTGCACAAACTCGGCTTTCAAACGACACAAATTTGTACTCTCTTGCCAAATGGATTCGCGCTATGTTTTTTTTTGACATATGTAAAATGGTAAAAAGAATTTTGTATCACATTTAAATACTCTCAAATTAATGTACCCACAAATGTGCCAATTAACTTTCTGTACGTTTAATTAAGGTTTTATTTCATATCACGTCAGGTTTATTTCAATTTTGAAAGAGCGTGAAAGAAAAAGGGTAACATGAAATTGGTTACCAGATTTGAATCAAAATTATGACAGTCCAGACATGTGCACCGGAATCATTAATTTTATTAATTTGCATGTCTGTATATGAAATCGCAAAAATTGCGTTATGTCGGAATCAATTTTACGCCTCAATTTCGGCGATTAAAATATATGCAATAAACGCATTCACTGTTATTACGTGTGTTACATTTGCTACTGCTTTTAATTCAATACAATTTGTAAACACACGAATTTGTATAAGCAATTTATTTTTAGAGCAAGAAAACATATTGAGCGCATCAAAAAATAAAGGTGCATCGTGTATGTATATTTGCTATTTAAAATCATTCATATTATTTAAACAGTTCCATCAGTTACTTTTGTGAACATTTCACTTTGATGATTTCTCGTCATTTTTTATTAGATAAAAATTTTGAAAATATAATTGATGCAGCAGAATGACATTATCTCTTAACAAATTTCCAACATTAATGAAATTCTGAATTAATATTTTATCAAATATATTATCCAGTGAAATGAACAAAAAAATATCGAAAAGTCACCGCCAAAAATAGGGTTTCAAAGGAAACTATTTTGTTACTTTTTGAAAGAAATGTTTTTCATAACTAATGAGATAATGAAAAAATATTGAAATATTCAATAAGTGACTACCACATTTTTTTTCTAAAACAGTATTTTGCTATGAAAGTAATAATTATTGTTTGAATGAAAATTTGAAAACATTTGAACTGAAAATAAAAAAAATTGATTTCCTTGAAATTGAGAAACCGATAATTTGTTTCGTACGATAATTTGTAGTCTGTCGAGTCACCAAACAGCAACGATTAAACAAAATAAATAAACGAATAAAACAATGAAAATATTTCAAGTGGAATAGTTGCGCTGTGATTAAGTATGCCAAATCACATTTGGCCTCAGAGTTTTGTTTCATTGCATCTGAATTGCTCAACGATCAATTTAAAATTTTAGTGCTCCATTCAAAACTTGCAACGATGTTTGAACAAAACGAATCACCACTTTTTCCGCTTGATTTTCTATATAATTCATCTCATTTTTGCTTCGATCATTATATGCACTTTGGCATCATTTATCCCAAACCGTACAAATTACCAAGGGGTTTATTTATTTATATAACCGAGCACATATATATGGTTGCGTCAAAAACAAAACTCCTGACATATCATGCACAAAGACGTAATTAATCATCGAAAAATTATATGCAGTTATATGCACAGTGAAGCATCATCGTAGGCAGTAAAAAAATCTGTATGCAGAATCGACAAACATTCGTTGAAAAAAAATGCTGTTATCATCATAAATGTGGAAAGCACTCAGCAAGACAAAAATAAAAGTAAGAAAACGGAAGAGATTAATCCGGAAGTCTGGTGCGCTTTTTAGTCTCACTCTTTCTGTCTCGGTGTATCGGCGTTTTTTTTGTTACAATGATTATTTTTCAACCCGACGGTCATGATTAAAAAAATGCCAAACGGATGGGGTCGCGGCGATGTTTTATTTTCGAACCCTTTGCCGACACTCGAAACCTTTTTTTCAGAGGGAACAGCGAAATTGTTCAAAATCAAAAGTCTTTCAGTGGTTTAATAACTCGGACGAAAATGAGATGCATCGCAGGTTTTCTGAGCAACGAGGATTCTTCGTCTGTTGACCTTCTTTTATTTTGACGCAACCTTTTATTTTGCACCGTCTCTTCTTAAGATCAAACCATGAAAAAAAAAGAAAAAAAAAAACAAGAAAATGAAGGACTAGACATGAAAATCTAAGAAATGCTTTTTCATGTTGCAAAAGTTGCAGACTGCGTAATTAAGTGTACTATATCACTTCTGATTTGATGAGCTTTATGTTTCATCGGGATATCGTGTGAAGCCGCGTGTGTTATATTCATGCGGCTGAAAACATTCGTGCAATATTCAAGGCGTAACCGTGGCGCGTCGTAAATTATTCAATTGATGTCTTTAATCGTTCAGAAAACTTTTCGAATGCTGAGAGGGAGTTTTATATTTGATCGGCTTAGAGGTATTAGGAGTATATTTAGAATTGTGTATATAGCTGAAATGCGAAAAGTTTTCCCCAAGATTGAACGTGCAAAAAACTTTGGCGAGCAAATTCAACCGGATGCACGTTTTTTTTAAACAAACATGTACGGGGCCATTGATATTTGGAGACGTTAAATTTATAAGTTCAATATTGATGGTGCTTAACAAATACTTACTCTTCAACTTTACGTGATCGGAAAAATTATGAGCTTACGTTTGCGCGGCTCTTTCGGAAAGGGTTGTGTGTTGAAAGAAAAGAAGCACGGGGTAATTGTTAATTTGAAAGCAACATTCACTCCAACCAACTTCTCCAGTCCGCCTTTCTCACTGGTCAAAAAAGCTTTTTCTTCTCACAGGAGAGAAAAAAAAATTTTTTTTTTAACGAGATTGTTTTTTTTTCTCCCTGTGGTTTTAATTCCCATGCTATCAGATTGTAAAGACTTTACGATCGCATTCTGTCATTTACTATGTCATTTTCTTATTATTTTTTTATTGCGCGTTCTGCAGCAATGAGATTTTGAATTAAAATTTCATAGCCGCGGTCGTAATTTTTACGACACACCTTGTAATGGATACGATACAGATTTCATGTGTTAATATATGCCGTCCTGTTTTTTATACTTCTAATTTCTAAGAAAGAAAATTTTTTGCGACCACACTGATGTTTGTTAATAAAACAGAAGATACTTTCATTGCAAAATTAGTCGACGCGAAGTTTCAAGTTTTGAAAAACACTCAATCCTTGATCCAATGGTATTCGTATAAGGAAACTGTACTTATTAATAATAGCATTACATCCACCGTCAATATTGTGACAAGATTAATTAATATTCGCTTGATTTCGTATTCTGAGCAAATGGCGTGGATGCTTTAGTTACACCGGTATTATCCGTGCAGTGTGTTCATTGTGCTCAATATCAAAACGAACGAACAAAAAAAAAGTAAAAGAAAATTACAGAGTAAAAAAATTAAGTAAAAGAAGAAAAGGAGGAAAAATATGTTGCGCTATTTCGGCGGATAAGTTTGAGCGACAGTTATAATTTGATTTCACTTCATGAGCACTATCTCATTGTTTTCCGTGGCGAGTTTACATTGGCTGATTGGCACTTTTTTGATATATACTCTCGCAAACATTAACTGCCATAATACATCATTCTCCTATATCAACAACGATCACTTCTATTATACAAGAGAGAAAGTTTGATACTTTTATTTTGTGTCTCTGAGACTTGTATTTCCACTATTCCACTGCAAACGATACGACGTTTATTAGAGAGAAATTTCAATTTGATTTCACTTCGATTTTAATAAATTGGAGGAACGAAAAAAGGAAGGAAACTCAAGTCGAGCGAGGGGGTAATAAGTTGAGGAAAAAGAGAGGCGGCGCATCTCATTGAACGATGACGTGTGGTTTGAAATGAAAATTTGAAGAAGAGAGAAGAGTCGCTGAGAGTTTATATCGGTGCAGTAAATCTGAATCGTGGACTCTTTTGTTTCAGCGAAGCGGATCGATCGACTGCAAAGCGGAGGAATTGAAAGCCCGCTGGAATAAAGGTTGCGTCTGTCGAGACGCAACGTGAGGCCGGCTTGTATTTGACACGAGGGTGCAAATGAAGGTGCAACAGTGAAGGGTAACGGCGGATACAGTGATTACTCCGGGGTGGGAGACTTGGAGATCTGGAGTGACGAACACCATCACTACGGGACGGATGGTCTAGAGCAACCGCAGTACCAGGGCCACCGGCCGCCTTCGCGACAGCGCGAGGGCGGCTCGTCCCTGGGACTGGCATCTCAGCACTACGTCGCGCAATGCGAGCTCCACCTACCCCGAGACGCCGAGCTTCTGAGGCTTAACCAGCTTGAGGCTGCCGCCGTAGCAGCTGTCTATGATCAGCAGAAAAATCTTGATCACCGTAGCGCGTACTCGACGATGGACAACTTTCACAGTCCCGTCCCACCACCGCTACCACGACGACATGTTCGGTGAGTACATCTGAAAAAAAACTCATCTTTCTTTATTACACTAAAAAAATTAACCGAGTTAAAACAATTGATTGATCCAGTTGAATACCTATCAACTACCATTTTTCGGTTGGATTAAGTGAAAAATTGTATTTTTAATTATCAAAATTTATAATTGGAAATATATTTTATTATACATAGTAGACTTTTAAATCTCAAGTTTTTTTAACAGACAAAGTTCATACTTGTAAACAAAATGTTTCACGTTGGAAAACTTCACGTTTGATAAATAAATATATTTATTCTTGTGTTATAAATTTAACTAATCTTATTTGTTATAAATCATTATCAAATTTTCCATATATAGATTGATTCTGTATATAGATTTATTAGTTGTACCATATATAAAATTGCAAGTTTTGCCAGTTCACTCCTTCAATTTTTGTTTACAATTGTCCAAAAATTTAATAATAAATTATAACTATTAAATCTTAATAAATGTTAAAATTTAAATAAAGTTGTCAAATTGAAAATGTAATCATTTTTGTTTCCAAAATAAAGCCTGACCAATGATCGAGAACCTTATTATTTATTTTCTATCCGTCAAAATCTTCACTGAGATTAAACATCAAAAACATGAATATAACATCCATTGAAAGTTAAAGCTTAAATTTGGAGGGAGCTTAAATTTGATATTGTGTGCTACAGTAGCATCATGTAGATACATGCATAAATCTTGAAATGGGGAAATGATTCTAATGAATTTTGCACTTTCGTCTTTATGGTGCAAAGAAAATGATTCATTACGAGGGATGTGAATCATATTTGAGTTCAAAGCTTAGCAGGTACTTCACATCCCAGCGGGGCGTACCGATCGAACCCCATTTTTGATTGCCCGGGTTTGTACTATGCAGGGATAATCTACTGTGTACTTTGCAAGATCCTAATCGGATTTTTTTCTCTGCATCTTTACCCTAAATCAAAAATTCTTACAATAACATAATCCTCCCACGGTGAAAAACCAGTCCCTCGCATTAATGCTCAAATCTCTCTCTTTGACAAGCGATATAATTATTTTTAGCGATTCTGTTACTAAATTTTGTTTCACAACAAAACAATTATAATTACTACAATAAAAAGGCAGACGAAGTTCAATTACAAAAGGACCTTTCGCACATTTTGGTAGAATAATGGCGCTAATTAATGCGTTTGCAGTTGAGCTTAATTCGTGTGGACAATAAACTATTTCGAGCGTGAACGAAAAATTATTTCAAACCAAACAGAACTTGTTCGATTACGTTACTCCCAACTTCCACACAGTTACTAACCCGAAAATAATAGTCGGAGGCGATCCGCCAAAGTTGCTTCCCGACAGTACAGACGGCAGTTACGACCGAGCCTTTATTTCAGTTACGCAACTTTGCTGAAAGAAACGCAGACTTAACACCCTTACACTTGGCTTGATTTTATTTTATTCAAAGCAACGCGAATGAATGTTTGAAGACTGCGAAAGTGGAGTTTGAATAAAAAAAAAAAAAAAAGAAAAACTACACGCACACACAAGCAGTTAAGATGAAATTGGAAGAGGACGAATTTGAAAAATTCAAAGCCACGGGATTATTTCGAGTTCCAACTGTCAACATGATTAAGCTTCGTTTTTTCTTACAATTACTCTGGAATTGTACCGCTGAAATTCTTATAAACAGCAAATTGAGTGTTTGCACTCGCGTTTCCTTCCTTTTTTTTTAATAACGTTTATAGCATTTTTTTCAAGCCGCGGGTCGGATGTAAGTTATTCCGGGGGCAAACATCCTCTCTCGCGAAGATATTTTAAATATTGACCATTAATAGCGCGGCTAAAACGCTTTTTCGTTCGGGCGCGCGTTTCGCCTTCAGACATCTGTTTGAACATGTATAAGCAGAGCCGCCCCATCCTCGCGCAGGACAAAACTTGGCACTTAGTCAAGTTGCCCGGAAAATCAATATTCCTTACATTTTTTTTGGAACTTTTCTTTTTTTCGTTAACCGTTTCTATTTCGTACTTTATTGCAATTCCAATTGGCCGGGGGTACGTTACAAGCGTGGCCGACAAATTGCGCTCTCGGATACACGAATTCAGCCGAGACGAAAATGTTCTCTCTTTTTGCCTGTCGATTTGCCGTTAAACAAAGACGCTAGACCGCGCGCGGTAAAGTTAAATTAGGGGAATAAGAACTCGAGCGCTGCGTCTGAAACACCGGGACCTATTGATTATGGAGTCGGCCAGAATGTTGATCAAGTTACACAAGACGCTGTTGCGAACTTTCCCTGGGGCTGATGAAAAAAATTATAATGCCAACGACGAAAAAATGCTTTCCGAAATGAACCGAGAGAACAAGTTTGATGAAATGGCACATAATACTATTATCAAAGCAGGTCGGGGTTATTTGGCACGGATTCACGGTTCACGAGTGAATGAACAAACCGGTGCCAATTTACCCCTTGCCCCCCACGACGTTCATTCATTTTATTATATGCTTCTGTGTGTGTGTGACTTAAATGAAATTTGTAAGTGTTATATATGATGTTTTAGTTTACACGAATTGCACCGAATCCTTATCCTCAACTGCAAATAATTTAATCTCAATTTAACATGATGTTTGCTCCACTATAAATATTTGAGAACTTTTGTTCAATAAAAATCATTTTTGTGTAAGTTTTGTATTTTCAACTTTTTGGAAAGGCTTTTAGAGTTTTCAAATTTCAAAATTTCAGTTGTTTTTAATAAAAGCATTGGTTTCTTCGATACATGTCAAGATGTATGTTAATGAGTTAGTTTAAATTAAAAATACGGCAGATTTTAAAATCAAATTTCTTAAGTATAAACAAAATTGGAGAAAAAAAAAGTTCCTCAATTTCAGACATCTGTCAGATGAGAGTTTTCGCAGCGAGCTTTTACCATCAAAATTAACGCTCGGCTGAAAGTAGTTCAAACAATTTTTGGAAATATTTTTGGAGTGGGTAAACATTCTTGGATGCAAAAATATGTTGTTAGAGGTACAATTTATTTTTTGACTCGCGTTCGAGAGTAAACTGAGACCGCATTTTTGGTATTAAAAATACTCGAAAGACTGGGCAAAAAAAATGTTTATTATATTATGAGGCAAAACGGCGAAGTTGAAATACAAGAATAGACCAAAAAGGCGAATTCGCTGGCGAAAATATAGAAGCCACGTAAAATTTGAAACAGAAGAAATTTAATTTTGACATTAAAAAGCACTGAGTGGACTTTTGAAATTTTCAATTCCCTGCTAATCTCTCTATCGTTTTAAGTAGTTTCTTTGTGGTCGAAGAGTAAAAAAGAATCGTCCGTCGTTTTTATGACTTGCTTTTTGCCTTTGAATCAATTTTTTTAACCCCCGCGCGCAGACCTCTAAAAGTCGGATTCGGATGTCGGTTTCATAATTTGTGTTTGCTCTCTGTCGTCGTCAACTTAACCGGGCTTTGAACTTCACTTTACATTTCAACGTCAATAGCCGAAAATTTGATCAATATACGACAATCCGGTTTGCAATCGAATTTCATTTTCGGGGTGCGAAAAAAAATGTTCGCCCTCCCCTCCAGTTGGTGTGTATCAAGTAACAAAGGTTTCCCCCGACAATCCAATTATCGTTGCATTAAACAAGTTAAAAAACAAACTGAAACGCGAACGACCGATTAAAACGAATAACAAAATTTATGCGCCATGTAATTCGCGGCGCGCGAAATTTAAATATTCTCGCAATAAAATTATTGTTCCACACTTGTTCCTCTTTTTTTACGCCGAACAAACGTCAATTTGTTTTACGATTTAAAGCTTCCGTGTAAAAAAAAAAAACTAAACTGTTCGGAATTTTAATATTCTCTGACAGTGTATGAACACATCCGCCAACACCTGCGAAGAAGAGTTATGTCGTAAAACATCATTTTAATGCCTATGCATTTATTAATATTTATACGATTTTCGTTATAGGCTTAATCTTATAACGTCATAAATCGTCATTTAATAAGCGATGCAACATTTCGTTGTTGTGTCAAAAAAAAAATTCTCCTTAACTTTTTTTTTTAATCGGTAAATTAAATTACAGTTTTAAAAGCAACAAAAAAAGGGGGCTATAAATAATTGGATTGCATCGCTAAGGTTTTAAGGGGCCAGTTCAGAATCGTCTCTCTCGGTCATTTAATTTAACAAAAACGATTACATCGAAGGAGGGATTTTTTTTCAACTCTCGCGATCATTATTGTCAAGACTTTTATCGGCCGTTGTTACGTTACATCAGATTAAAATCAATGTTCTTGAAACGTAACGCGAAATCATTAGAAGAACTGCTCTGCTATCTAGGACGCTGTATCCAAGAGAAATTGTTGTACGGCATTAAGAAAAAAAAATACAAAAAAGCAAAAAGAACAGAGAAAACGTACGGCAAAAGGAAAAGACGAGATCGGGACAAAAAGAGATCGTTTGTGAACTAACAACAGAGCAAAAAGCAGATACAATTAGATAGTTATTTATTACACATCGCACACGTGTCGTGAAAAATGGTTCCTTTCGGGGCGACGAGAGAGTGCAAAACAAAAAAAAACGATGACGGGAGAGGGAGAGGAGAGGGGGGGGGGGGTAAAAGAAGAAAGTCGAAAGAAAATTCGACGATATCGTACACACGAAAGGAGGCGTGTTTTTAAAGCTTTTCTCGAAGACGTGGGAATGTGATTGGGTGTTGCTCCGCGACATTTGAATGTTGGCAACAAAAATGTGGTCGCACGGCATTTTAATAGTGACGCAACGTTATGTCATTTTGACATTTTGATGACGTGCACACATACGCGCCGGCTCACTTGAGATATTTGATTCGACATTACACGACGAAATATTCGGACGGTTCGCTCATGTTGTGACGTCATGAGGACGTTTTGCAGAAACTACATGGGCAACATTATTCGCAACATATTCGCACAGCTTTTGCTTCTTCCACTTCCTTTTTTGAAATATACATTTTTTTTCGAGACGTCTATTTACTCTTGCCAGTCGGTATAAAAATTATATTTCTTGTTGATCTCGTCGGGTGGTATTAATTTTTTCAGCAAACTACTGCAAACATAGACGATACGAACGTTTGTTTTTCTCACACCCGAGCGCATCGATTGATTCGTCACGGAATGCAAACAAATGATTAGGGATCGAACGGCGGCTAAAAACGTATTAGGGCGTACGTGCGGTGTCCGCGCCCTAATAGTCTCTCCAGCCCGTTCGATATTAAGCAAATAGATGTGCCCCGCAGGATTACATCAACGTTTTCGCTATATCACGTTTATGGCGATTCATTTAAAAAAATATGTGTACCGAGTGCTCCAGGGCCGATGGCTTTATTAAGCGAAGAATTTTGGACGTGCGACCACTCGAACAAAAGCCCTGTTCCATTATAACGGATACTATCATCACTGGATTAAACTCTCGAATTGTTGCCGATTTAATTTGACGAAGTATCGCGCTTTTAAACAAATGAAAGGTGACGTATTTTTGGTTTTTGTTATCCATTTTTAGATACTTTTTATTTATTTTCGATACACAGACTTGTCAAGAGTTTTCACTCTATTTCCTATTATTTTTTGTTTAGAAACAAGATTCAGTTCAGTTTTTAGGATATTCGAGCCCGTTATATATTGTTACAAAAAGAGTTTAAAAGAGATACAAGTTTTAAAATGATCATTATTTTTCAAAATTGTATCGACAAATTTTGATTCAGTTTTTTTTAACGATTTACCTTTTTTGGTCTCGCTAGTATATTTTGACACCTATAGGTGTGTCAGCGTTTAAGATGAAAAAAAAACATAATAATTTGTATATATATATATATCTTTGTACTTCGAAATGTCGATTAAAAAATGTTAAAAATATTTAGACGACAGATTCGCGGTAGGACTAGGCAAAATTAATTGAAAGTGTTGGTGCAACTAATTAAACTGCGGCATATGGAAGTCTGAATGCCCGTTAACTTTTTCTTGAACGCGAAGATCCGAATCGCTTTAACTCCCGGTGTGTTATACGTCGCGGATCCTGAAAATTTATTTACAATTCATCGCCGGACATTAGTGGATTCAATTGAGAGAGACCGACAAGTTGATATCGAATTATCGTCCGTCATGCATACACACACGAAGGGGCATTCGTATGCTAATCTGAGAAGTCCAATATGCGAGGTCATCGACTGCCGCGCGCGCGATTGGTCGCAGGCAAATTTTCCGTGTGTATGCCATGGTTTCTATTTTCGGTTACCACTTTCGTCGTAATTAGATGTCTTTGTCGCCGCTTCTGCCTGTAATTGACGTCTATTGTGATAGATCTCATTATCAGTTTGTTTTGTGTCGTCGGCGTCTTCATCAATAGGTATATTGTGCGCTCATTTAAACATCGCGTTGCCATCCACTCACTCGCCTAATGTCAGCGCTCGAATTACTTACAGCGCTCAGACCCATCAGACAATCTCGTATATCAATACATAAATTCACGATAGAACAAAAAAAAACGCGCGGACAAGATAATGGACTCGCTGCAAAATACCTGATTACCTGTCGGCGATATGTAATTTCATCGCTCGGCACATAATTAGTCTATCGGACACTTCTATTAAACTCTGAAGATTCACTTGAAATTTAAACGTCACTTTTAGTTTTGATTTAAAAACGAATTCAAAGCACTGCAATTTATAGTATAGCACAAAAAAATTATAGTTAATAATAAAACTTTTTGTTATAACATCACATGTTTTTGATAAGAAGATGAAAATTTAAAATCTGCAGAAAGTTAACATTTTGACAGACATTGCTCTCATTATAAAAATATACTTTTATTATATCTCGATGTTTATGAAATGACAATAACAAGTATTTGTTATTGACAATATTGTAACCCGCTGCAACTAAAAATCATAAAATTGTTAAAAAAAAAAAATAAAACAAACAAGATCTATAAATAAAAATAAATGTTTTCTACCTATCAGACGGGAATCAACTATATTCTATTTTGTCCGACGAAATTGCGGTTCTGGTCTGATAATACATTTTTTTCCTTTTCACCATGACGAGTTCTGAAACAAATAAAAAGATTATTTTTTAAATTACTGGATAAAATAATTTGACATCTTGTGAGTAACAATTTTAATATTTGAGATGAATATAATTCGATAATTTAATTGGACGAAATTGTCGCGTCTGGACGTCAGACAAGTCAATTCTTATAATTGTGTGTGGACCCGTCCGATCAGTCTTTAAGACATTTTAAATTGGCATTAATAATTGAATCAAGATCACATCCGGGCGCATAATTCGTGTCAAATGAGTCCGATTAATTCATATCGTGTGGCTCGCTTGTACACGCATACACAAGAAAATGGCTCGAGCCATCTTGAGAACCGCTTCAGACAATGTTAATTTTAAGTGGCGCGCAAGTACGAGGCTAAGTGCTTGTCGATATACTGACAAGCCATGCACGTGAACCCAGACGCATTTAAGGCAAACCGAGAAAAATCACATTTCATGTGCCATCCTCTCACATTTAATCAAATAATAATCTCGCAACCGCTGAAGATCCAAAGACGAACTCAATTACACGCCGTTGTTTTTATTTTTTTAATGCGCCGCTGAATTTTCATGGAATTTGATTACGTCAAAGTAAAGAGATAGGGAGATAAAGGGGGACGAGTTAAAAATTAAAGGAACAATAATTAATTGCTCGTCAAGTTGTATTGATCGAGAAAAATATGCTTGGAGGATACATTTTTTTTTTTACTCTCGCGCTGCTTCGCAAGTTTGTTACCCTCCTTTCTTTTTTAAGAAACCTCTATGCATATAAACGGCAAGTAATTGCGATGAATTGGCATCATTGTTGCGCGCGGACGAAATTTCTTAAAGTTTGTGTGCGAGAGTTGCCGGGCATAAACAGTCAGCGAAATTATTCCGGATGAAAATGTCGGCAGTGAGCGACAACAGCGGTAGTCATAACCAATCAGTGCAGAATCGTCTTCTTGAGCCGTCGAGTTAAAGTTTAGATCGTTATCTATATTGTTAATGCTCTTTCGCAGAGTAGGGCACGATATAAGTGGGAGAAACGAGGCTAATTTAAATCTCGATGGTGGAATTGAGCGGGGCCGCACCGTCTCGCTCGTCTACAACGAAACACACGGAGAATTTATATTTTTTTGTATCCTTTCTTTTTGTTGCACACTGATGCGCATAATTTTATTTGCGCCGGAGAGCTTTTTCACAAATGACCGCCGAGCTTTTTTTTTTTGTTAGTTGGACATGTAGTCACACGCGAAACAGCAACTCGCCTCGGTCGCAGGCGAATAATAAAACACTCCCATTCGCTAATCACAGCAAGGATGTGTAGGTTTTTTAGCCGGCAACAAAGCTCGTTAATCAAATATAAACATTCGCCAATCACATTAAGTGTTTTTTTGGGTCATGTCAGATGCTTTTTTTCACACCCCGGGTTTTATTTTCGGGCTTTATATCGCGCGCGATTGTGCTTTTTTTCTCCTCCGCACGCTCTGATACAATCAACATTTTTGTTTGCGAATTATTCATGTTACTTGTGAAGTCTCGATAAGGGAAATGCTAGAGGACTCGGTGTGTCTGTTACACGTACGCTTTTTTGGTCTGTAAAAATACTGTTTTTTTCTGTCTGAATAAGATGAGAAGATATAAAGAGTTTGAATTATGATTCGGGGTACTGCTTTTTACGATCGTGCTGGGGCGCAATTATCGAGACGATATTTTCTGATGCGCGAGATAAATTTTTGTTTTTTTTTCTGTCGATCGAAAAAAATGATTGGCGTTGACGTAACGTACGAAACGAAACATACGGATCGATAAATTTTTCTCAAGTTAAAACTTTCTGAATAACAGAAAGTTTAACAGAAAGACAATCTGTAGATCTATAAAAAATCTGTAGTAATCTGTAAAAATCTGTAGATTTTTATATGAGATTATAAGTAGTTATTAAAAAAAAAACTAGAAAAAGGTTTTTTATGAGGAATATAATATTGCAAATGATGAATTTTATAATCTAATCAATTTTTACTAAAAATAAAAAGCATTTGATTGCTCGAAAAAAGATTAAAAAATGATTATTCTATTTATAAATGAAAACTTGCGTCTAATTAGGAATTCAATGTTCTATTTTTCTATCTTTTGTTTGACAAGGGACATCTATTTTTCATTCTCACAACGTTGCAATTTTAGAAATGACATAATTTGTCGTACGTTGGTGAAATTATGTATTTTTTGATTGGGAATGATCGTGATTATAGTCATTTAGAAAACTGATTTCGCAAAAGTTTTTACCTCGATTGCGAGAGGACAAATAGCTAGTCAGAAGAACTTATGAAATTCAAGCGCATAAAAGCTCGCCGATATTTGAATACATTTCGAATCACGCAACGCAATTTTGTATTACACTGCGTTCATAATAAAAGTTCCATAAATTGATATCGATTCGACAAATTTCTTTTGCTCCTGCTGCATATTCGTAACACATGTTTTCATCAGTTTAATCTCGGGGACTGATGCAAATTTATATATTTCTCGCCCTTTGCGCTCTGCACGTCTCTTTCGATAATATCAAACGGGAGTTTATTAATAATGATAACATTTGCGTTTTATTTCACATACGAACGACATCGTTTCTCACTTTTAAAGCGCGACTCGATTTTCCGGCGGAACGAGATTTTTGCATTATCATAATCTTCGTGCAAAATATTTCTTCCTTGCGATGACTTATAAAAGGTAAAAAAAAAACTTTTACAATGTGTGATGGTTTGAACAAACTAATTCATACGATATTTCACACGCAAAATATACAACGTCAGAATTTGAATTAAATCGTTACAATTTTTTTTAATTCAAACGGAGAGGCAGAAAATATATGACTATATTAAATATTAAACTCGGCTAATGTAACTGTCTGAAGTTTGATGTTTAAATGATGCGACTGAGGTTTAATTAACAATTCTCGTGCCATCGTGTAACGTACATATATTTTTTCCCAAGGTTCATCAAATTTTCGCAAACATTTTTCGTTCCGTTATTTTGCCCGCCGGCGTTAAAAAAGATTTACATCGGGAGTCCCGCGCGTCCGCATAAATCTTATTTCTCTTTATCAAGGAAGTTCAGATAACGCCTTTTTGCGCGATGTGGGTCATGCCAAAAAGGGCCGCCACCGAGAGCCCGCTGATTAATACGATTAATAAATTGTTCGTCCGGGTGATACGCGAAACAAAAAGGCTGACTATAAAAGAGCCGCAGCGACACAGAGCATCGATGCGAATCAAGACGTTCGCGCTGAATTTATATTCGCACATAACCCAAAGACCCCGTTTCTCAGCGGAATATTCATATCCCACTTGTGAATATATTTCGCGCATTTTGCACTTCGTCTTTGATACCGTGTGTATATATTTGCACTACAGACTTTACGTCTACGGTGTTGAAGCACTGATTTTTTTTATCCAGACATATCATTGATTTACTCGTAATAGTTAAGGAGAATCGATCGCTTTGTTTTGTTTGTACATGTTTTTCTTTTGACAATCTCTATATCTCTTACGCGATAAAAGTATAGACAACTTATTCTGAAATTTGAATGATGAATTGTGCAACATTTGCAAAGGTCCATAAAGATCCGTTCGTTTGTACATATTTTTCATCGTAGAAAAATTTTTATACAGGCCTTAAACACATAGTTGAAACGACGACGGATGATGAATATTCATATGCGAAATATAACGCACGCGTTCGCCGTAAAAACGACATCTTCAAATGGAGATCCATCGCGAAAAATATATCGGAGCTGCGGGTATCGATCAGCGTTACTTTGCACGTAACGCTGAATGTTTCGCGCATAATGCTGCCCGACGACAAATAATAGTTGCGGAATTGGAATAGCATGTACCATGCTAAATGGTATTGCTTTAGGGTGACGCGCTCGATATTAATTTAAAAAAAAGGGACAGTATAAACTGGGTTAGATCCGACGCATAAGAATCGCGCACGGATGATATTATTGAAAAATCGAGCTTTTGTTAGAGAGTAAATTAGCAATCGGAGAGGAAAAAAATTTGTCACCTCTTTTGTTTGCAGTTTATAATACTTTTTGCTTCTCTTTCATTTTATTTGTGACTTCTGTGAGTTGTGTTTTTCCATCATTTTCCGACAAAAGTTGATTAAATTCGTGAAATTATTATTTTTAATCAATGTTGTGATATCGAAATGATAATGATTGAACGCAACTTTACGCTCAGGTTTCAAAAACGCATCATTGCACGAATATACGAACAACAAATTATCTTTAATTCGCCATTACCGACGCAACTTCAGCTTTGTTAGTGAAATAAATTAACAATGATATATTAAGTATGAAAATTTATGACATGTATATGCACACAGGCCACATGGTATTCCAGTTAACTTTATGGACTATTGATCGCAACATCATTATGTATAATATTTAGTAACCTGATTTATATTGCACGTATATTATTGGAATTTCACTTCGTGTAACAATTTCATTCAAAGTCATTTTCAGATGAATTTTTCATGAATTTTTCAGAATCAAAAATCAACAAACCGTTGATAACCTTTGAATGATTACATCAAAAGCCCGTGGAAAAAAGTTCAGGTCCGATCAGACCTGGAAATATTCCTGATTAGGTCAAAATATTTTAAATTTTATAAAATTTTATCTGATTCATGTCTGATTTCACATAATCAGACAAAATTTTGTCGAATTAGGTCCATTCTCAAGTCTGATTAGACCTGATAACATTTTATAAAATTTAACATATTTTGACCTAATCAGGACTATTTCCAGGTCTGATCAGACCTGGACTTTTTTTCCTGGTAACCCTATTCCGACTTTGAAATTTGTAGAAACTTTAAACAAAATTAAATTGGAACTAAATTTAGGATAAAAA
>JAPYZS010000162.1:0-175116 GCA_030522925.1 Trissolcus japonicus | reverse complement strand
GCGATTGTAGTAATCGAATATTCAATTGCAGCATTCCGATTACATCAAATTATAACAGTTAAGAATATTCTTAACTGTTAAGAATCCTTTTTCTCAGTGTTGAACAAATGACTAAAACAGAATTAAATATTTGTTCTCTGGGCTGTTTGATATTAAAGTCTATATTTGTCAATTTTATTTTAATAAGAATGTTTATTTTCTTACAAAAATTTGTTTGTAGAAATATCCTCACGATTAATTAGTCACGATTGTTTGAACGAAACAAAAAGATTAACATTTAAAAATAATTTGTAATTCGGTACACAAGATATGTTAATACTCCTGTCATCGCGGTATATATATTATTAAACTTTTTTCTGACAATTAGCAACATCGATAATCCACTTAGGCACATGATTATGAGAGCCTTGACTGTATATCTAATCGTAAAAAATTATTATCAGAAAAATAAAAATGTTTTCAAGCACTATTGCATTACTTGCAACTTTTTGATACTTGAAAACAAATAAATTAAGAGTAAAATAGAGAAAATAGAAAAAATAGGGAAAAAATAGAAAATAAGGAAGAGAAAAAAAGTCGGAAAAGAAATTTGATCGAAAAAAATATAACACATTATAGAACAGCTGAGTGAGCATCCCGTAAAACGATAACTGGAACAGTGACCATAAGTTGTGGGAAAAATGACAATTCCGCAAGTATTGGTGACCGCATCAAGGAAATTAGTCTTTTTCGATATGTAGAGTAATCATGCTCGAATTTCAATGCGGCTGTTGCGTAAAAGTCGCGCGCGACTTAGCTTTGGGATAAAGCCTGACCTCGTAACGATTACTCGCTGCGAGAGAACCGAATCACCTTAATAAAGAGTAAATGATTCAATTATTCAAAGTGATTTGAAATAAAAAATTGCGCGTCTTAAATTCAGACACCAGTTCAAACATCTAAAGAAATATATCTTTATTTAAGACACTTAGTTTTTTTCTTTTTTTAGAACTGACAAATCAATAAACAACTTGAACAACGTGAAAATCAAAAGAGCGCTTCGTATTAAAAAGATGAATGATTGCAATTTGGTTCAATTGGGCCAGTAATTGACACGAACTAACACGCGAGAAGAAACTAAGGTCACGCGGAGATGCACGGAACGCGTTCTAAGATAAGCGAAATGGTTTCAGAACGCTGCCTGTTACGGGATAACCGAGCCGGATGAAAGCAACACGGCGGACGAGGAGGAGGATGGCTCGGTCAACACGAGCGCCAACGTCGCAGCTTCCGCGTCCCACTGCTACGCTAGAAACATGACTTTTCCCTGCCAAGGTTCTTCTTCCTATTCCCACAGGCAGGAACTTCCAGCTGTTGTTGCAGAAGGCGACAATTATAGGTTGGGCGAGGTATGAAAACATTAAATTTTTTTACTCTTTCACCATGAACACTAATAAAGAAGTAGAAAAATCCAACATACTTGCTAGGACGCAGTTGCAATTATTAAGTGTGTTGTATTTTTCAAGTCGAACTGGAAAAGTAAAGGTCTGCCTGTTAAATTATAATTATTTATTATTTGAGTAATTTTAAAAATCATTTTCTTAAAAAATGGTAGTTTTTAAAGTATATACTTCACTTTTCCAGTGTTACTTCAAACTTTGATTCTTGTATTTTTATCGATGGCAAGTTAAAGTGGTCACCTGAAAATTACAATAAAATGCAATGTTATTCAAGTTGAGCTTGAATATTATTGCATCCATATTAAACCAGTCCATAAAGTCCATAAAGCCCATAAAGCTAGTTAATTTTTTAATTAACTAGCTTAATAACAAACCTTAAAATCTAATAAACTTTGCTATGATAAAAAAAAATGCAATAACTGGGTATCGAACCCACGACCCTCACAGTGTCAGTCTACTTTCTGATCTACTGTGCCAAAGTTGTCTTAAAAATAATACTTTCATTTATAAAACATAATCATCATCTTAATTAATCTAAAGGAGTTTGGAAACGAGACATAAACTTATAAAATTTCCGTATTGCAGTTAATGAATAATTTTACACCATATATGCCACAGAAAAATGTTTTTCAAAGTCCAATTTTTTACAGTGTACCAAAATCAATACAACAATTGAAATAAAATATCAAAGAATAAATAAATACAAATTAAAAATGCTTAACGAACGGAAAAAAGCGGGATGCGAATTTCTTGGAAAAAGAGATAACATCGAAATGAAAAGAATTGTTTGTTTGATAATAAGATGAAAATGCATTTCGTTACTGATTACAAAACAAATAATTGTCAGCAGTTGGATAGCAATTGCACCGAAGGCCACTTGTCGGGCATAATGCCGGACGTGGCGATGGCAACGGCGTCGTTCGGGGCGATGCAACTGGTGGAGCCACAGGAGCTCGAGCTGGACCTCGGCGACGGTGCGTCGCACCTACTGCAGCACGCCGCAACGCCATCTGCAAACGTTTCGCGCCACCACTCGCATCTGCAGCACCAGCGCCAACGCCAGCGCCACCTGTTTGCTGTCGGGCCGTACCTCAACCAGGGGGGTCGCAATTATTATTTCAATAATTGATTATCATGTTACTGAATAGCGCGCAGCTTCGTCAACACCACGGCCCTTTCGGTTGTACATAACCTGTAAATATCTCGCGTTTTCTTTTTCTATTTTCAAATTTATTTATTCCGTCATTTCTCTTCTCTTTTTATACTCGTCAATTTGTTATTATTAGTACCGATTCAATTGCAATTTCCTTCCATCTCCCTCTCCCCTCTTTCTGTGATTTTTGGATTCGCAAAACTAGGTGGCAGCACTCAGCTGTTCGATATATTAGTTTTGCGTGATGTGCTGCCACCTGACGTCACGTCGTCTCACATCATTTCCGAACAAGTTTTCGATTCCAGTTCCAATTTAACCCTATTTCTCTTTGAACGAAAAAAAATTTAAGGCTGGTCCGGAGTTTCGCTGTTCAACAATCAAATGGCGCTTGTTAGTTATTTCTTGAAAAAAATGTTTATCAGACACTGCCACTAGATGGTGCTGCGGTGGTTGATTCCGTTTCCCCTCCCCTTCCCCCGTGTCAAGGAAGCGCCATCTGCAACGAGCAGTGCAAACTTCCGAAACATAATAGCGAAAAGAATCAATCAACACGCAGAGACTAATTTATTGTGTTCACTTAAGATTCTTATAGTTGCGAGTAAATATTGTTGTTGTATATAATGATACAAACCTCTTTTGAATTTAAATTTCATTCAAAAGTCTGAATTTGGTCGCAGCATTTGTAATGCGAACAGAACAAAAAATAAGAAAGTTCTCTCAAGTTCTCAAGAGATTGTATTTGAATAAAGAAGGAATGAAATAAACATGATCAAAATGTTGTTCGAATAATTGTAAAAGCAGGATAAGATTGTTTATGCTTCATTTTATCTTCGATACTGCCTTTTCTTCCGCAATTTTTACGCGACATGAGTTTCGTAATGCTAGCGATAGTTTCCCGTTCACGTTGTGATGTTGTAAAAAAAAAAGTTTGATACTATATTACGACATAAATAGAGCGGCGATTACGCCTCTGTTGATATTGTAAATTGATCCCTTTTTAAGCGGGAAAGTCGAAAGCGCCTTTTGCCTGATGCGCGCACAATTGAACCCACAGATTTCTATAACCGGACTCACGCTCGAAAGGCCTTTTTTTTCAAATCAAAAAAATCTTGAGCAAATTTTTAATTTTGCGTTTACTGTAAGTATCAAAGTTGACGTTTCTGGAAATTTTTTTGAGTTGAAAAAGAAAGGTTTTCCAAGCACAAGTTCTCTTTTAGGATCCGTGGGTTCAATTAGAGTCAACAACTTGAAGTGAACTTACGTTTATTGGACCAATGTAACTAGACGATTCGAATTATACAATAGGGATTTACAGTATTTCGGGATGTCGCCGCGGGCACTGGCCAGATGGCGCTGCTTTACACTGGCAAGTGTAGAGATGGCGCCACAGGCACTGGTTAGATGGCGCTGCTTTATACTGGCAAGTGTAGAGATGGCGCCACGGGTACTGGCCAGATGGCGCTGCTTTACACTAGCAAGTGTAGAGATGGCGCTGCGGGCTGGCCAGGTGGCGCTGTTTTGCACTCGCAAGTGTAGAGATGGTGCTACAGTCGCCTAAGTGTGGCGATTATGAGAACTACAGTGTTAAGCACCCATTACCCCGTGTTTCTACAACGTTTTACGCTAGCGGTAGTTTCCTGTGGTGAAAATATGTTTGAAGCGCCCCTGATTTAGCAGTGTGAACGTGCGTTGAAACCCGTGAGAGTACAAACAATGAATCAGAAGCGACGATATGATTGAGCTTACCTTTTATTCACGTGCTCGGAAAGCTGGATGTACAATGATGACAAACATATTTTCAGTACTTACTGCTTACGGGATTCGCATATAAGTATACCAGCTTCAATACATAGTAATCGCACCAAATTCAACCGATTGAAAGTTCGCCATTTTCGTTTTCAAACCACCTCTGTGTAGTACTGATGACTTGATTTGCTTCTATCATTTTTGAATACGCTATTGTCATGGCAAAAAATGTATCAACCACCCCATCAGCAAGTGTTTTTTATTCAACAAATTATATAAATTTTCAGACAATTTAATTTGTTTCATCTAATTTTGTTTAAATTATCTATGAAGATGAAAACTAAATTTCTGTAAAATATCCGTCGCCATCGAGGTGGCGCCACCATCGCGATGACAATAGCGTATAGTACGCAATTTATCCGTAGGTGGCTGTAAAATGACGGACTTTAGTATTTTCACGAGTGTACGACAATAGCGACTGATTTGCAGTTTCAAAATGCACGAGTAGAAGTTGTGAAGGAACCTTGAAATTTGTTGGGTAGTTATAACGATGACTGACTGATGACGATAATGAAATGCTTAATACCGCAACCTAGATGGCGCTCTTTTAACAAAAAAAAAATTTTATAGTTTTTGCGAGTGCATTCTTTCCGAGTTCTTTGGGTCTGAACAATATGAATTATATAAATTTTCAAAAGCTACATTCAAAATGTACGTTCTTTTCAACTTCGGGAAGTCGCGCGCGGGTCGCATTTTTTTCATAATGTAGTGATGATTCCTTGACTGTGTTGTTTTTGCGACATTGTGCCAAAAAATGAGATTGCCCTGGATCCCCGAGTCGAGCGACTTTCTTATCAAAATGCAAACTGGTTTTATGATCGTTGTCAAAAGGACATTTAGCGATAATTGTTAAGATGTTAAACATTCTAACAAATAGGAAACGTAATCATTTTTCCTATTTTTTATACAATTTTTTTGTAAACTCTGTTCTTTTTTTCTTTATTTATTAACTTATTCACGCGTAGCCTGTTTTTTTTTTAAATTTTTTCTCATAAGTCGACGCTGTTCGGGCATATGTATAGCGTACTAAGAATACAGACACAGAGCCCAGTTTAATGCTGTTCAATTGTCTCAAAATGTCCGTGATAAAGTATGATTACATAACGTTCGAATATAACAACTTTAGTATAAATAAAAGCACAAGGATCATCTGTGATTACCAATATCTATGTGTAAATATTTCCACAAACTTACATGATGTATAATGCGCGTAAATTAATTGAGATACATTCGAAAGCGAACATAAAATTCAAATCTCACGGCATAGAATATACTCGTTCAAATAAACGATTGTGTAATGACAAGTGTAATCAAACCTGTAGGTGTCTGTGTAACAAGAAAACAATAAAAAAATGATTCTATTAAAAAAACCCCAACGTCAATCCCATTTATTAGACAAATAAAACAAATCGCGATAGAAATATTGTACGATTTATTTCAATCAGTTGATTACCTCGTTGATTTACAAAATACATAAACTATATACAAACGAAGCCTCTTTATCTCCTATATCTATATCTCTTGAAATGGAACCAAAGTTGAAAAATATTATTATGAAACTGGCACCTGAAACCCCTCTTGTAAGAATACTCCCACTCTCTGTTGACAATTTTAAAAGCAATGTCCTCGTAAGGTGGCCCAGCGTGGAACCTCAAAATTGCGAAATCCTTGTTGTCAGCACAAGGAGTCAGATAATATTCCGGCGTCGCATTCTTATCAATCAAGTCTGGATAAAAGATGTTGAACTTATAACCCTGCACGATTTTCGGCGGCGGATTGTCCATATCGTAGTGAGTTTGATTGTATTTGTTCCACTCGAACCCGGTGTGCACGCGGTTGAAATAGCGCGGCTTCCTCGGACGATATTTGTCCGACCAAAGGTAGATCTGCGCCTCCAATGATGATTCCACGCTGAACTCTGCCTCGTCCTTGTCCATGTTCTTCTCGGCCTCCCGCCTCATCGCCTGCTCCTCGACCGTCAGAACATTCTGCACCTTCCTGCCGGTACTCAGCACTTGGCTTCGGGCAAATTCCAATCTTCTCAGGTCGTCTTCTTCGAGAACGACGATGGTGCCAGGTTCCAAGTCATTTTGCCCCATGTACCTCGGGGAGTACCCTCCGCTCTCGTACTGGTCGAAGGATTCTGTCAGCATCTCGTCTGCGGCTGCGTCGGGATGGTCGTCATCCTCCTTCTCCTCCTTTTCCTCCTCTTCGTCGGACTCCTTGGACGTCGAGACGCTCGGTTTCTCCTCGACTGAGCTCCGACGAGGATTCTCCGATTCCTTGGACACGCCCTGCTCGGCTCTCAGCACCTGCAACTTCTTTTTCAGATTCTCCTGGTGACGATCGCGTAACCGCGCCCTTGCCATGTGGGCTTTCAATTGCGAGAGAAGACTCTCCCAGTAGCCCACGTCCACTCCCTCCTGCTGGCCTCCGCCGATCTTCTCCTCGAATCTCACTCTTAACGCTTCCAATTGAGCTGCGGTTTTTCCTTTGAACACCGAAGTCACGTCCTTTGCCACAGATTCATGGATACCCTCCCGACGACCTACTGCAACTTCGTACTCTGACCTGTAATTGAAAACAAAAAGGTGTTACACAGTTGGAAATCGAAAAAGTTAAATTATCATTATCATTATCCTTATATTGAGATATAAAATCCCTGTAAGGCCCCTTTTAATTTAATCACCTCTGAACTTTTCTCAGTTTATAAAGTTCGTCCTGAACAATGACAGTGATGTCATTCCAATAATCCAAGTTTTTGCCCTTCTCTAGTTCCTTGTACACCTCGATGTCCTCCAACAGATCCTCGAGGTCCTTGACGCTGAGTCCCAAGAGGTACGTGTATGGCTCGTGCATCTCAACGGCATCGACTTCCTCCTCCGCGCCAATATACTTGGCTAGAAGGTCGATGGGCTTGGCCCTGCCGTCCTGAATCCTGATCCTCGACCTGAGTCGCGCCTGTTCCAAGTGAAACTGGTCCTCTTGTCTCGCCCACTGTTCCATCTGAGCGGCTTCCTTGCCCCTCTGCAGGAGACTCAGCTCCTCCTCTCTACTCTGTCGCTCCAGCTCCCTTTCTAGCCGACGCTTCTTAACTTTCTCAAGTTCTCGTTTGTTCTCCTCCTGCTTGGACCTGTTGCGCGCCTCCAGGTCCTCCCTGCTTGCACCCAACAGACCCTCTTTCTCTAGCTTCTTCTTCCAGTGAAACGTCGTGAGCAGGTCGCCGTCGCCAAACGGGTTGTCTGTGTTGGTGTAGTGCAGGTAATCGTTATCCCAACCTATTTATTACAAGAAAATAAATATTAATTATTATAATTCAATAATAATTCAATGGCTTGGAAGAAAAAACAAAATTGAACAATATTTATAATATCTTAAATCGTAGCTAATTCTTTGGAGACAAAAAATGATAAATAATTTTATAAATAAATAAATAATGATAATTCCCAACCCATCCTCTGTTTTCGTTTTCGTTCCTTCGCCTCCTTCTTGGCTAATCGCCGCAACCGTTTCTCTTCGGCTGTCTCGGTGGCCTTGCGAAGCTCCTTCTGCCGTCGACGTTCCTCAAGTTGCTTCAACCTCTGCTTTTCAAGTTTTTGTAACAATTTTGTCGAGTTGGATGACGAGTTTGATGATGACGAGCTGGACGAGCTTGACGAGCTAGAGGAGCTCGATGAGCTCGATGAGCTATCACGTCTACTCTTCTTCTTTCCTCGTTTTGAATTTCTCTCCCTCTTTGATTTCGACCGACTCCGGTCGCGCGATCTCGACTTTTCAGAGTGTCTCGACTCCCTTTTGCGCCCTCCCTGATCCTTTTTTCTCTTCTCCTCACTTCGATGATGCGAATCAGGCGAACGACACCGAACTCTGTATCTTGCTTTCGAACTCATCTTTATCTAATAAACAAAATATCAAGGTTTGATTAACATTTTTTTATAAAAATAAAAAAAAAGAAGACACAGAAGGATAAGTTGTAATTGTCACGAGATTCTTGACATTTTTTTTTAGTGTACTTCAATCATACTTACAGATTGTAAACAATGAAGAATTTATCACAATTTAATTGAGTGCGAAATTGATTTCACAGATGAGAAAACATTCATCTCGTCAAGTGTCCTTGACAAAGTCAGTTCCAAGTCAGTCCAATTTGTTTATTTCAAATAAATAAAGTTTCTATCCTGGATAAGTCAGGATTTTAATGTTTCAATCACAACATAACCTACAAACTGTCGCCCACTGGTCCATCTGGTGGCGATTTATGAACCAACTCGTTTCTTATTTTCAATCGGTAACATTTCAGTGATCCTGATGGTATTTATTTTGAGAAAAATTTTTCGTGTCCGAAAAATGTTTATGTTTATACCAAAAAAAGGAAACAATTTTTTTAAAAATATTTTCAAAGGTGTGTCTCAAAAGCAATTACATTTTTTAAATAATGATTTACAATCTGCAGTTTTGCTTTGTATTACATATTCTAAAACAGAGTTCTTTTTAACGAAAAAAAAAAAAAAAATGTCCTCAATTCAAAAATTAGCCACAGTCACGCAAAGTCCAGCACTTGCATGCCCGTTGTTTATTGATGTTTTCAAACTAAACCTCTCTCTGGCCAATAAAGAGTGCGCGGCATTAAAGCGAGATGCGATAAACGCGATAAAACATAATACACTCCAAACAGATAACCACACCAAACTGTTTTCAATTCCTAAAAAATAAACTGACATGAAATTTTAGGGTACATTTTGAAAATTATCCCAATGCCACCAGCGCCACCTGCATCCTCATTTTTAATTTTGAAGTACAATTTTATTTACAAGCTAAATATATAAATCTTTACTTAAGCAAATCAAAAGAGACAGGTGAGAAAGAAAAGAGTAAGTAAAATCGTACCGATCAGATAAAGAAGAGGGGGGTGAGAGAAGAGGGGGGGGGGTGGTGGTAAGGAAATGAAAAGTGTTCCAAAAGCGCTCTCTGAGAGAGAAGAAAGGTGGTATGTGGCGCTGGTAGGTTGCGCGCTGCTACGTCAAGTGTCAAGTCAATCGTTATCTTTCCTAACCTAAAAAGGGTGATCGGAGGAGGCCGCTTAGCTGGCAGCCTCGGTGCAATTGAGATAAGGGTGCTCGGCTGCTGCGGGAGAGGATGCGGTTGAACCCGGCTTTGGTCTCGTAGCAGACGCGCGCGCGCTCTACGTGTGGTGGCTGTGCCGGTTACGCCAAACGCGCTTCACTGGTCTCTTGGGCTTGGCGCGATGGCATCCTCCAACAGAGGCTGCGATACCCGGGGCATACAGATCGGCTCCGCCTGGTTCCAGAAGAAGATCAACCTCCGACCCCAGCACCGCGGAGTCCACCTCGTCACCGAGGAAATCCTCCGACAGATACCTGAACTCTGCCAATTTGCCGTTGGCCTCTGTCACATACAAAGTGAGAACGTGCTACAACCTAAAGAGAAACAGAAAGATCTGTAAAATCTGTAAAATAACCTTTTTGTTATTGTTTGTTGTTGTCATTGTTATTGATTTTGTTGATTTTGTTGTTTGATCATAACCGAACTGTTTTTGTGTACAGTTTTGCACACATCTGCTAGTCTTGCATTAAACGAAAGTTGGGATCCTGACGTCAGGGACGACATGGAGATGATGCTTAACAGAATAGTTCCTGAAGGATTGGCTTACAGACACAGCTGCGAAGGACCCGATGATATGGTAAAACAAGTTGCGATTGATTGTTTTCAGTATTGTAAGACATTTTTATAATCAAAACAAGTTCCGATCATTGATGAATAATTGTTGCGTACAAAATCGAGAATCTGATAACTGCAACAGTTAATTGTTATTGATGTTGTTAATGCATGAGATCATTGACATTTATTTGTTTTCTATTCCTTTTTAAAGGGGTTGCTCGGTCCTTTGACCGGGTTGCCTTGAAATAACAACGATTTGTAATTCGAAAATTTACATATAAATTTTGTTGTCGTACGTTTTGTATTGTATTTTTGACAATTCATACAGAGTTTATAAAATACTTGTATTATGATTTTGTGTACAATAATTTTGTTTACAATTGCTAAGTGGAGCAACTCCTATCTTATTTCACGTTTTTTTTTGTCTAAAGTAGTTGTACCTATTATCGACACCTGCACCTATTATCGACATCATTGGTTACTTCAACAACTTTGAAATAATTTGTTGAATTCTTTTGCATGAATTTTGAAAATTGTCGATAGGTACAAGTACCTTATGGTAAAACTGTTAAGTTTGATTTTATAATTGAAAGTTCTTGTAATCTTGTAGCCTGCGCACGTGAAGGCGTGCTTTCTGGGATCTTCGTTGAGCATTCCAATAACGGACGGCAAACTCGCACTTGGCACGTGGCAGGGCGTTTGGCTGTGCGAGCACCGCGACCACGCCGGAAGTCGTAAGCTTGTGTTAACGTTGACGGGCTGTCTGCGGGACTCGGCGCGCAGTCCCCTCAGCCCGGTGAGTCCGATCGCGTCGACAAGCAGCTAGGACCACTCTCACCCCCGTCGCAGCGGCAAACGCCAGCCGCGCATATCCATGTCTATGTCTAGCTGGGAGAGCTAGCGGCTGCCTGCCTTTTAGTCCGACCCTAAGAGCCATCACGAGTCACGGGGACCGGCCTCTCACACCCGCACAAATCCAATCCAACCTAAACTCTAAATTAACTGCACAATAAAGCAAGCGACAAAAAGAGCTATGAAAAAAAATAACGAAAAACCAAAAAAAAAATAATAAAGGGAAAGAAACAAAGTAATCCTCCTCTCTGATGTTTCTGATGTCATTCGTCATGAGACGGCAGTGTCCGGGGTTCTCTCCAAGCTCTGAGATAGACATTCCAAAAGGGGAACCGGAACCCGCTACATTTCTCACATACAATGCGTCCGATATTCCGAATTTAATTCATCCGACAGACATTTGTTATTCTCATCTGACGAGGAATAAACGAAATCAATCTTCTCATCCTACTTTTCTACATTTATTATGAATAAACGCGAAGCATTTTCCGCTTGACTACAACACGCAACGTGGCACGTTTCTGCTTTTAATTTTAGGATAGAGGTGTCTTTTCAGGGGACGACAAGAAGTGGCGTTTCCAGCGCGTTGGGGGTGTATATAAACAGGGGGGTTCTGATCCAAAAACCCCGACCATTCCCCGCCGAGACAATCGAGCGTCGCGAGCGCCCTCTGGGCGCCCCCTTTCTTCTCTTTTCTGTATATAAATCACACACAAGGGTGCGCCAGCAGCGCCGCGTCGCCATTCTTCTTTGCTTTCTCTCTAATATTGTAAATAAAGGGGGCGAGGGCGCCCGCGCGCGGTGCCATTAACTTAACTCTCATAACTCGGGGAATCATGCACACAATCCAAATATATATATACAAAGGAACAAAAATTCGAGACAGATTGTGCAAGTAGACGATGGAGTTTTCCACGGGCCTTTTCGCGGCCATCATTGACGCAAAGAAAACAAGTTGAGAAAAACAACAAAAAAAATAACAAAAAAAGAAATAACGAAAAACGAAAAAAAAAAAATTAATGATTACTTCGAGGTGTATTTATATAAACGTAACGTTTAAGTGAGCAGTCGATGTTAGTTATTTATTCTCCTTGTCCGTAGCATAAATGATCGTCCACTAAAAGTACTGGAAATGCTTCATTTGAGTACGCTAATATGCATAAATTTCGTATTAAGAGAGAAGAACAATGGAAATTCAATGATAATAAAGGTTAAAGAAAGAAGAAGAGATGGTGTGTCTCGTGCAAGCTCATCGGAACGGCGCAAATTTATTCGAGGGAGGCGATTTTTCAGAGGCAAAGTGCGAGAGCGAAGCGTTGAAAGATGAAAACCGTCACAATGCCGATATATAAATATTATACATATTTATATATAAGGATCAATGAGTTTGTAGTATAAATAATTTTAAAACAAATGTGAAGAGCATGAATGAAAGATTGAGGGGCAAGTTAACCCATTGCCGTTGACGCCACAAGCGCCCCCTACATAACCTCAAAGTGCGAAAACCAATAGACAGTGCGTGTAACTGTAGCCACTTCACTCTAATCAAAGGACAGAGAATATTTCGCCCATCTCCATTGGTTCACACACACATGCAGAGAACTGTTAAATGAACAACGATTTGTGCCATTTCACGGCAATGGGTTAAGAGAGACGAGACAAGTTGGTTGGTTCGCTATTGAAGTGAAAAACCAAAAAGGATTGATTATCAAATGAAGCTAACGTAACAGAACAAAAATTACGCCTCGTTAGTGCACTTTGTTACGCGAATATTTCAAACGTTTGCAGAATATTTCTAAAATTAAATGCACGAGGGCAATCTTGTAATTTGTACCATGCCGGATGGTTCCATAGATAAGTTGTCGATAAGAATGAAATTTGGATTGCAGAACACGACCAGCTCAGAGTACCATATTGTTGCGATAGTGATAAATTTTTGAAAAAAAAAAAAAAGAAAGAAAGAAAACTACAAAAAAGGAAAGAAAAATTCTTGAGGTTTGGCTCAGGGTTATTGTTTTATGAATTCTTTGTCAGCCATTGATTCCATTTTTACATTCCATTAACTTCCAATTCGCGATCGCAAGCTAAGGTGGAGCCGCGTGGTGGAAAGTGAAAGAACTAACATAACGTATTTATTCAAATTACAATTATGTGTTTTATAGAGAACGTATCTTTTGTTTTATGAAATATGAAATATCTTATAACTTTTTGTCAAGAAAAAAAAAAGAAATTCCAATGAAAAAGCTTTTATTTATGTTTTAAAAGTTGAACAAAATACGTTATATCCGCCATTTTCCCATCGCATCAGCGCTATCTATAGACGATTTCTTTCGCGAATAAACGATGAGCGCGACATTCCAGATATACTTAAGTCCGAGAGGGCGCCCGAGGGTGCAAAAGAACGAATAATTAGATGATATCGCAGTTGCAACGATATTGCTCTCTCTCTCTTCCAAAAAAAAAAGGATACGCAAAAATATATTTGACATATGTATGTATGTAAATACGAAATCTCAAAAGATATACACATCGACTTTTTCCTTTGATTATATTTATAAATTGAATTCGAAACAAAAGCGTACTGCAGAATTTATTATAAACGATAATAACTTGCTTAAATTTATATGATGACACAGTTTTACATTGTTGAATCGATAAATATGGAGTGACGTGTGATATATAAATACATAACATATACATATAAAATTATATATAAATTATAAATACGAACAAAAGGTCATCATCATCAACTACGAAGGTCGTTCATTTGTTTATCTTTTATTTTCAGTTTGTAAAATTGAGTTCAACTTTTCAAGTTGAGTCGAAAAATTAAACGAAAAAAAGAAAACCCAGAATTTTCTTTATTAATTTTGAAAGGTGACAATTTTTCAGATGGACTATCCGCGCTCTGAGATAATGTTTTTCTTCTGATTTGTTTGAAGATTGTATTTCAGTACAACGATTGAAATGATAAAAATTCGAGGTTTCGAAATGTTACTGGCCTATATCAATTTGTTAAAAAGTCAGTAACATTTGTTCGTACAACTGTTCATGTATAAAATTGATTATAATATAGGTATGTAAAACCGTTATTCACATTGTACGAAGGAGCAACATCTTTGATACATTGAGTGATTTTTCCCTTTATACCTTGATAAGTCGCACTGATGCAAAAAAAAAGCTTCTAGCCTGAGAGAAAGATAGCGAATAAAATAACGAATGAGCTTTTTCGAAAATTTGCAAAGCAAGAAGAGGAGGAGGGGGTGCGAATTTAAATTTTCAATCACACGACACAACATCTTTCAAGCACAACAACATAATCTTATGTTTCGAAAGCGCACAATTGCTATTATTATAAAATTATTACAACAAAATGAACGATACCCGGTGGGAGAGCTTGCTACAACCGTTAGCAAACAATCAAAACACTGAAAAGGTACTAGTAGAATAATGATAAAAAAAACAGGCACGGATTTTTGAAAAAAAAAATTGTCAGAGCGGCGAATATTTTATACGTTGACAAAAAATTGAAATTATATAGCTGGATATTGTAGCGGACCTTTCATTTTATTACGTTTTTTTCTCTCTAAACCGCCTTGCGCCGAAAATCCATCAGAAATTGATGCGCTCGTTAACAATCGAACAAAAATTATATGATATATCCATCCACACAATTCTCAACACACAAATAACCAACACGTGAATTAAATACTTGTGTCGAAAACGCCCAGAGATTTTCTACATTTTAAACTTGGATAGGACAGTTTAGCAAATTGTGACTCGGAAATTTTCAGAATTTAATCCTTATAGTAAGATTTTAAAAATAATTAATTAGAATTACAATCATTAATTTAAGATTATTTGAAGGAACAAGGAAAACGACTGAGTTGAGTGTTGATAAGAAAAACTGCAGATGTAAATGAAAATATCTCGATGAATCGCCCTGTAGCAAATACTGAAAAACAATCAAGTAACAAGTTGACACTTTTTTAAACAACTTTTGGTAGGAAATAAAAAAGCTTGTATATGGAATTTCTGTATCACGATCCCTAACAACTTCTAACCAATTTTAATAATTAAGAATTTGTGCTGGCGGATTTCAGGTGAAAAAACTGGTTTGTTTACAAAGAATGAGTCAAGGTCAAACGGTCATAAAATAATTTTTTTTATAAATCAATATTTCAGACGATTTTTGATGTTCCGAAAAGTCGCATGATGTCTTGTTTAATAAAAACAATTCTTATGACCCTTTGACCTTTATTTGCTTTTGTAAACAAACCAGTCTTTCACATTTAACACGAGTATATTTAACTAGCGATCGACGCTTGTTTGCAACAACGGTCAACAAAACACAAATCAACTGCCATATATATATATGAATATATATATGAATATATGTATATGAATATATATATAAGTATTTTAGGCAAAATTGAAGCACACATTGTACGTAATAAAGTCAGCATTGTATATATGAACCTATATAAGCATGAGTGAATGTGTGATTATGAGAATATACGAAGAAGACAGAACAAATTGTGACGCGCGAATATAAAGAAACATCATTATTGTTTATTACATCATGTTAGGAATAATTCCAGCACGCAAAACCACCGACAATATGAACCATTTCGAATATTGATGAGAAATTTTACATTTTTGTCTCTATAAAAACACCCTGTGTGTCTCACTTTGCTTCTTCTTCATCATCTTCTTCATCTTCTTCATCAGTCTTGCTCGAGGAGAAAAAAGTGAGCGCATCGATAAAATATATGCCCTTGTTGTGTATATATTATATTATATAATAAATTACTGACGCCAACTGGAATTATTCGACAGCTTTTGAACATCTTTCAAAAATCACCGCCAAAGCTAAAAAGAAAACAAATGCCCGCTCATTTGGCGGCAATTTTTGAATTTTCTTACAATTCTGGATTCGCCGTATACATTGTTAATAAGTTATAATAGCAAAGAACCATTCCATCAAAATTCGTTTGATCGCAATCTTACGAATTTCATTTCTATTTGTTCATAAGCAAGTTTTATTGTTATCCTTAACCCATTGCCGTTACTGCCACAAGCGGCCTCACATAACCTCAAATGTGCGAGAGCCAATCAGCGCGTTCTATAACCGTTTCACTTAAATCAAGTGAGGAAAAAGATCTCGCGCACTCTCATTGGTCCATGCATCTAGGGGAACTTGACGTTTTAACGGATATGGGTTAACTCTCCCCCCCCCCCCTTTATCTCTTTGTTTTGTAAACAAAATGATTTTGTGTTTTATATATATAAATATGTAAACACAAATGATCCTTGTATTGACATATCTCTGACATGAAATGAGATTGCGGTGAAATGAATATAAATTTAGTCAAACGAAAAATGATCCACACACTATAAAAATTTTGCTGACATATTTTTTAATTGAGAAAAAAAATACAGTTTAATGTAAAAGGTTGACAAAGTAATTCAAATTGTAAGGTATCAATAATGTTGTATAATGTAAACATTAAAAGCAAAATGGAATGAAAGACATTAAAAAAACAACAACAGCTCCATAATATTTTATTTAGAAAAAATACTGGCCTTCCTGCTGACTAGCATACCGTTTTGGATAAAAGAAACAAATTTTCATGTAAATTATATAAATTGACAACAAATCATCCAAGCTCGTTTATATGCGTATGAGTAAATATCGTCATTTGATTCTGCAAAACAAATAAAAAATAAGAAATATCACAAAAACAACAAGTTAATTTTCTTTGTTTTTTATATCCTTAACCTCCATACGTTTTTGAACTTTCTGGTTTTGTTTCTATTTATTGCTTATCATATTATTTACAAACAATATTATAAAACAAATTTAAACTGATTGAAATCCTCAAGAGTTTAGCAACACCTCTGAAGTTGGCTGCGAAATGACGACGGTAGACTTCATGTGTCAAGAATTAATGCGCGCGCATCACCACCATTTTGTGTCACAAAACATCAATTTATTTTGAAGTTATAATCAGTTTCTTGTAAAAAAAAAAAAATAACAAGTTTTTGTTTTTACATTTTTATTTACACTGTGAATTTCGCGTTTTCTATTGTTGTCCATACTTGTTTTTGTTTTTAACCGCCCACTCAAATTGAAAAGGTTCATCTCTCTTATTTTTTCAACAAAATGATATTACAAAATACAATTTCATTAAAATCAATTTTTTCTAAAAAATCAACCTTGATTTTAACCGTTGTTTCGTTTTGGTTTAATTTTTTTCAACCGAAGAGACAATTGTAAGACGCGCGTGAAAAATATAGTTTGGCCGTTTCCGCGCCAGGTGGCCGCATATTATTTTGTGTTTCTTTCGTTCCCTCTCTGTCGCGCAACCGGGGCGATAAATTTGCCCCTCTTTTTTCGCCCGGGTTCTCTCTCACACTTTCTCCCTCTTACACACTCACACATGTAATTATACACATGAAATATCTGTCTGTATTATTTGTATATACGTATATTATTGTAAGAGCAGCGTCCGTGTCAGAGAGAAAAAGGGACAGTCGACGCGCGGAAAAAGTCGATTGGGACGCGCTTTTTTTTCGTACAATAAGCAACAGCCAGCCACTGCAACCGAGATGCCGAAAAGGAAGACGACGCCGAAGAAGGCGAAGCAGAAGAGCCGCAGGGTCGAGTACGACGAAGAGGACATCTCGAGCGAGCACGAGTCCGACGAGCACGAGGGCGAAACCGGCTCGAACGACGCCGAGGACGCCGAGGATGACAACGAAGCGCTCGAAAACGTGCCCGAATTACCCGCACCCGAGGTACGTCCGCTAACATTTCAATACTTATTTTCAAGGTTATGCTATTTTATGCTACCTTATTCCCAACCCGAGCCACTTAACTGTAAATTCTCCATCTTAATCATTAGACGCGTCCTTCATCTTTGCTCGTCCTTTTGATTGATTAATTTCAACATCTCAATTTGATGGCAACGTAACAAAAGTTTTGTTATTTATTATTTATTTATTTGTTTTGTTTTGTTTTGTTTTTTCTTTTTTTTTTCAAATTGACCGTTTCGTTTTTTCAGGGCGGATGGGGCAAAGTTGGGACTTTGTTGATGTGCGGTCTGACCAATTGGGACATGGCAGGTCGAAAGGCTCCGCCAAAGGGCACGACGGCGACAACAGGACGGAGCCTGTGGACGCCGCACACTTTCAAAAATCTTGACAACACTCGCGTGCGGCTTGTCGCTTCGGGGCCTGCAGCTGCGCACAGCGTCATCGTCACTGAAGATAATAGATGTCTCGTCTTTGGACGAAACGATCGAGGTTGATTTCTACATGACAATAACAGACTTGTTTATTTGTTATTGTTGTTTGTTTATGCTTTTTGTAATTTTGTTAACTGTAACAAAATATTGAAAAGTTTGAAAAACAGAAGGAATTCTGTGTCGTACTTTGGAATACTTGAAATATCGAATTTATTTTGTAATTATAATTCATTAACATTGTATAAAATGATAATGAAATTGGGAATTTTCAATTCAATGCGTGATAAAACATAATAGGGTTCAATTTGTAAACAAAGACTTAATTAAGTATTAACAAATGTAACAATTTTGTTGTTAAACATTTTTTAAAGTCTTTTCTAGTCGTTTCAAGTATTTTAACTATTAGTATTTAAAAAATGTTGGAATCAAGGGACTACACATTCAGTGAGTCATTTTGAAAAATTGTTTTCTTACGTATTTATAATCGATCGATTAATAGTTTCAGGTCCTATGAACTCTGTGGCATTATTTAATCAGATAAAAAGTTAATTTATGCGAATTTGTACAAAACAAGGTACTTACTAGCTAAACATTGGCCCAGGTTTCGAAAAACTAAAACAAGTTTTTAAATTATTTTTCAAAACCCTAGCTCCAAGTTCCGGTAGCGCCAGTTGGAGTAATTTTGTAATTTCAGTATAATTTTAATTTCATCTTTATAAAACTATTTCAATTTGTATAGAAGTTCGTTTGCTTCACACACAAGTACCCCAACTGGCCCTACAGCTGTTGTATCAACATAAAAAAATATTCGTTATCAATTTGAAAAACAGTTTGAAAAACGAAACCAGAATTTGCACTTCTTAATCATTGTTTTTTTTTTTTATCACAGGTCAATTGGGTCTAGGTGACACAAAGCGAAGAGACGAGCCGACGGAGGTCGAGGCACTGAAGGGTCACACAATCATCGGAGCGGCTTGCGGTCGCAACCACACGCTTTTCCTGAGTTCCCGAGGTCTGGTGTTCGCAGCGGGCGACAACAAACTCGGCCAGTGCGGCGTGGGGAAGAGCGACGCGACCATTCTGGTCGCCAAGAGGCTCAAGTACCAAGGCCCGCCGATCATCAAGGTCGGCTGCGGCGCCGAGTTCTCGATGATCCTTGACATCAAGGGTGGCTTGCACTCGTTCGGGTGTCCAGAGTACGGCGCTCTCGGCCACAATACCGACGGCAAATACTTCATCACCAGCACCAAGATGGGCTTCCGGTTTGAAAAAATTCCCAAGCGAATCGTCCTGTACGTGGAGAGAAGCAAGGACGGCCACGTGATGCCGTTCGATAGCGTCGAGATCACCGACTTCAGTTGCGGCTACCATCATACCGTTGCCATTAACAGCAAGGGACAGGCCTTCTCCTGGGGATTCGGTGGGTTCGGCCGTCTCGGGCACAACGAGCAACGCGACGAGCTCGTGCCCCGTCTCATCAAGTACCTCGAGCCGCCGACCCGCGGCATCCGGTCCGTTTATTGCGGCAGCACTTACACCATCGTCATCAACATCCACGGGATCGTTATGATGTTCGGCCAGACCAAGCGCACTGGCGAGGCTAACATGTACCCAAAACCGATCCAGGACCTCTCAGGTTGGGATATACGTTGCGTCGGCGTCTCGCAGACTTCCATCCTTGTTGCTGCCGAGGGATCGGTCATTGGGTGGGGCCCTAGTCCCACTTATGGCGAACTGGTACATTTTTGTTCTTGTTTGAAGTCAAATATTATTGGACTTGGGGTTGAATTTTAATTTGTTACTTTAATATTTGTAGGGCTTTGGTGAGATGAGGAAATCGAGCACAACTCCACTGGAAGTGAAAGCCCTCGAGGGACTGTACATCACAGCAATAACTTGCGGGATGTCGCACACACTTATGATTTGTCGCGACGAGTCCGAGGAGGAGAAAACAAAGATCCAGAAGCTCGAAGCCTACTCGGTTTAAGAGGCTCGAACTGAAAACACGTCTTGCCAACTTGTAAAACAAATTAATTTTGACTGATTTGTTTGTTTCCGACGTCATCGTATAATTTTATATTCTCATTATTAAAGTATATAGCACGTTTGTACAAACGACCTTGAGTCGCAGGCAACTTGTACAAAATTGTACCATCCTCGTTATGTACACACATCACTAATGTACTTAGCAACACGCCCTTTCGCAATAACTTATTCATCAATGTGAATCATTATTATTATTAAAAAACAAAAAAACATGCTCATTCGTTCATTTTTAAATAAATGGAACAAGTAAATTGTCATTATTGCTACGACGCCAATCGTCACTGTAATCTGTAAGGTTGTGATCAATTGTAACGACACACAAACTTGTACACGTCCACGAGACTTAGCCTTAGCGATTTTTCTTCGTTGCTCGCAATTGGGAGCTTGAATTGTCTATCGTCTGATTGTATCCGTTCAATTACATAGAATTTGAATATACAAAACGTGACACAAACTTTTTGATAACCATTCAAAATTTTAATCAATCATACAAAATCATTATTTATCATCATCGAAGAAATCTCGCGATCGATATTTCTTTACCGTTCATAATGAACGAAAAGATAAAGGGAACCTTAAGAACTGATATTGTACTTGATATAGTAGATGCGATAGGTAAAAAATATATATATTTTTTGATATGTTGCTGTTTTACAGATGGATCTAGACCTTTGCTAATAGTAACGCAGTTGTTCAACTGCGGGCGTCACCAGATGAACGCCAACAACAATTTAACAAACGATCTAATAGCGTTCACAAGCGAATGAAAAACCAGTTTGAAAAATTCGCAATAGAAAAAATGAAAGATTTTGTTCAACTAGCGACGCCCGGGCCAAATAATTACGAGTACACGAAAGTGATTCATTTGCCGGATTGTGTTAAAGGTATGGTTCACAAAACGGAAATCAAATCTAGCTCCTTCATTTAACGTCAGCATTTTCTTTTTCGTCTGTCGAATTGACGTGCGCTGGTTCACGAAACAAAAGTGAAAAAACAAAAGGGGTAGATTTGTTTTACGTTCCGAGCGACTGTGACCGTACAGTTCTTGTTCAAGTATTTGCACTAAACCACGACACGCGCATTCTGTTTTGTTCATTCCAGTCTTATGAAGACTTTATTTTGAGTATCAGTTTTTTTTAAGAAAACGAAAAATATGAATAAAATGGTTAACAGCTGTCTTCTACTCTAAATCTTCAATCAATTTACCCATTTATAATAAATTATTTAAAAAAAAAAACAAACACTGATAGTGGAAAAGGGATGGAAATGAGTTAGTCGAGTTTTGACAAATAAACCTAACTTTATTATCAATTTAAAAGACTACAAAAATATTTGATAACTCAATGAAAGAAAAGTACGAACATTTGTTTAATCAATCTAGTTACAAAATGAAAGTATTCGAGCTTAATATTAGATGACTTATAAGTAACACAAGGAGAGATAAGGTCAACTTATATTGAAATTTAAATAAAAAAAACTGTTTGAGAACTTAACTTTTGTCCAATTTGCTTCTCTCCTTGATTTTGTTTTTCTTAGCATTTTGTTAACATATTTCTTAATCGAATATTAAATGTACTCAATTTGTTGACAGAGATGAAAAGAGAGTTGAGGGTAACAAAAATAATAATAAGGGGAAAAAATCGAAAGTTGGAAAAAGAATAATAAATGTTGAGAGTCACAGGTGGCAAATACTAAATAGTGCAGCGTAAAAATACGGTCGCTATTCAGGATCAGCTCGTGCACTACCTTCGTCATCGTGGTTGGGACTGTGCCATGTTAGTCTTTCTTCGTAAAAGCGGATGACGATCTGAGGACATTTTTCGTTCGCTACCTTAGCTGGTACAAGGTCGGCGTCGTCTGTTCCCTTCCACTTCATCAAAAACATCAATTCTCCGCTCGAGTCAGTTGCTCCGATGATACGTTCAGGTTCCAAATTTCTGTCAAAGCCTGCAAAATCATCAACCAAATTAGCCGTCACGATTTCCAGCTCTTTTTTCTTTTGTACAATGAAATTGATGTAACGTTCGACGAAACTCATAACAATGCGGTGAAATGGAAATGACAACTTTTTCACAGTCGCATGCAAACATTATCCAACATTTGAGGACAAAATTGTACGTCACAAGTTAGGTGCTTATTTTGAATTTGTGTTATTGGTTTCGCACTCACCTGAAACCAACATCACTTTAAACCTAGGCTTCGCTGAACTTTTATGATATAATAAAAACTCATCTAATGTCGAAAAAAAATGGTTCAAATTAAATATTACAAACCATGATAGTTTTCAAATGAAATATGAATGATTTTCTTATGATTATTAGTATTAGTAATTTTTTTTTTAATTCAAATTCATTTAATTTACCTTCTGCTTTTTTCTCTTCATGGGCCTTCTTTTTTGCAGGAGCTGGCGTTGGAGTGCTAGTGCTTTTTCTCTTCTTCTGTTCTTTGTCTTCATGTTTTTTACCCGAGGCGGCAGCTTCTTTCTTCTTTCTCTGTTCCTCAAATTGTGCAATCAAATCAGGACAGTCCAAGTTTTCTTCTGGTTCCCATGTGTTTTCATCATGAGAATAGCCTTTCCATTTTAAATAGTATTCAACCTGTTAAGTTTGAAATCGTTTAATTATCAGTTATAAATGAATACAATTCCAAACAATTTGTTCGACTTGTTTTGTTTTTTTTTTTTTTCAATACTAACTTTTCCTTTAACAACTCGACGATCTAGAACTTTTTCTACGCTGAATTCCTCCTCACCGTCACCGTCCACAACATTGTCCTTTGATTTGCTCATTTTGAATTAGAAAACTGCTGCAAGATAAATGTTTGTCAATAAAAATCATTTTTATAACGTTCGTTCTTTTGGTTTTTGTACGTCATGTTATTTCGAACGAGATTAATACCGGCCGCCATTGCGACGAAAAAAAATAAACAAAAAAGGACAAACGAAAACATACAAACAAATCAGCGATTTGAATTCTAGCTGTTGAAATAAACAAAAGGACAACAAAAAATAGAAGTAATTGTTTGGAGATTAGCGGATTCCATGAAACTAACCTCTAAATCGACCTTGTTCTTATATTAACAAGACGCGGATGTTTCGATCTATGAAACCGTCCGAATTGAGGTTATGTATCGTCAATTAACGTTAGTGTTTGGTTCCAACTTGCGCGACAACGATGTTGAAAACAACAGTTAGAAGCACAAATATTTGACTCGTCGGTCGGGAATTTCACGTACAACACGCAATTTTGCCCGGCAAAAGAGTCTCGACGGTTAAATTCAACATGGCGGACAATTAGATGGGACTCCGCACGCGGTCGTACGATTGTAAAGAATGATATGTACGAAATTGAATTATTTTTTGTTATTTAGTGACTGTTATTGTACGTCCACTTATTTTGTCTCAACTTACCTAAGATTAGCTGATCGAAGCAATTGAAAAATGTCCTCGGCGTGCACTCGTCCAGCGTCGTCTTTTGTTGTTGGTGCTTCTCTGCATGCGTGCGTGCTATTGCCGGTGTCGCAGTTGCCGCGAAAACTGCTATTTACCAAGTTGCCAACTGTGAAAAATAAAATAACCGATACTTCTAGAACGTTTCGAGGAACAAAAATTCTCATGCATACGAAAATTCAAATAAACTGTTATTATCGTTCAAAAAAGTGTTTATTTTTGATAACAAAAATAACAACAATATTTTTTCAAATTATTTTATTGTGTAAGAATAATATTATGTAAGAAAAATTTAATATTCTGTTTGACAACAAATCGTCGATATATTTTTACTTGTCGACAAGATGTGCTTGAAAATATGATCCTTGAAATACAATATGTTTCATTGTTACAGCAAAATATAACAAAATATATATAAATATCAAACATTCGTATCATACTTGTTACATATTTTTGAATTTTTTTTCTACAAATTCTAAATAATAATATCGTTTTATTCTTCTGCCCTCGAGGTGATACAGCAGGTTTGTTTACAAATACGAGTCAAGGTCAGAATGTCATATAACAATTGTTTATTCAAAATAAATAAAATACAGACGATTTTGTCAATGCCAAAAAAAAAAAAAAATCGTCCAATATATTTTTGGTCAATAAAAACAACTTTGATGACCCCTTGTCCTTGACTCAAATTTTTAAAGAAACCAACCTTTCACTTCGCCTTAATTCATGTGATCACTGACATTGGCAAATGAGAGATTGTTCATTATAAATTTTCAAAGTTGCCGCTCATCTCAGCCGTCAAAAAGGGAGGCGTTCGGTGTCTCCGATGCGCAGCAATGCTCTATCGATTACCTCTCTCTCCAGCACACCCCAATTAAGTTTCGTTCGACCAGCGGAGCGAACCGACAATTAAAACCCTCCGATCATTCAGCTACAAAATCACAATTTTGTCCCCTTTTCAGCACTTTCGCTTGTGCGTCGGGCAAAAAGGTCATCTGTTTTGAAATAAAGAAATAAAAACAAGACAGAATGTCACGAGCGGCAGATGGCGCTGCCGCTGCACGCCTCCTTCTTCTTGAACGCGCGCTCCCCTCTGCCCCGCGCTAGCCATCCAGGAGAGCTGTCAAATATCGCGGAGTCCGTGTTTGTTTACCGCAAAAAAGTATCAACTTTTCTGCCGAGGCGGTGGTTCCGAGAATCGCTATCGGGTGCGTAATTCAATCGCAACGTTGGCATGAAACTTTGAGACGAGTCACGGCTACGTGATGGCTTTTTCTATCGCCGGATGCAAACGTTTTTTTCATTTCGGTTCGAGGGTGCTGTTTTACACGAACAAGGGCACGGTGATTGTTGTGTCCTATTTGTTCAGTCGCATTGTTATTGCGAACTAAAAAAAAAAGAAACAAACAAGCTTGACAACAAAACTCTCCTTTCATGCCGGCTCTTTTCTTATATAATAATAATAATAATAATTATTATTATTATTATTATTATTACGATATTTGAATACAATAATTTTTCCTAAAAAAATTTATGAGATGATGGTTTTCAGGATGGATAGAACAATGAACGAAAAGGAGGAACTCGTTAAGAAATCGCTGTTCAGTTTTGTAAGAAAGCAAGTTCCGACTGCGCAGCTAAGGTAAAAAACTGATTGGCTGTTTGTTGTTATTTTTATTTGTTATTTCTTTTTTTTTTTTTTTTTGATTATTTATTTGATTTTTGAATTGATTGTTGCAGTTTGATCGACGACATAGTTCTGAGTTATGTGGTGAGTATGGTGGAGGAGAGCGCCCTGGAAGAAGACCTGGACGTGGAGGGGCTGTGTGAGATGGTATCCGCATGTCTTCCGGAATTTTCAACTATTGAAAAAGAATGTGTGACCAAGTGGCTGTTGGACGTTGAGAGCAAACTGCGCGAGGACACCAAAGAAAATGCCAACTGCCAGGCGCAGGATCCGCTCAGTCATATTAGTCTGAGCGCTCTGTTGCCTCCCGACACCCAACGACTCAGGGTGCACCATCTTTCTGAAACCAGCGACGCTGGCAGCGACTCGAGCGGCGAATATTTCACCGAAGTATTGACAATTAACTATCCCGTCCATAAACTCCTAACCTTTTAAATCGGTTACTATTATTACCCAAATTATTACACAAAATAGTTTCTAAAAAACAAGCCTTCATTCCTAAAAGGTTTTGCTGAAAGAAAAAAAGTGCAGTAACCGAGAATCGAACCCGCGACCCGAGAGTTGAGACACTACGTCTTATCCATCGCGCTAAAAACGTCTTTAAGAATTGAACCGTTTTTTAAAACATCATCCTAAATAATTTCAAAAATCCAATATTTTTTGACCTTTTGGGACACAGAACGTGGATTAAAAATATAAGAATCGTTTGAATTTGTAGGAATCATCGTGGAACCAGGTAGCTCTGTTACAAGAGATGTTCCCGAGCGCAAGTCCTGCCGAAGCTAGGCACTGCCTAGCAGTCGCTGGTGGCGACATCGCCAAAGCAGCACAGCTAGCTTTGCACAGACAGGAAGCCGGTCAAAGTATTGTCAGCAATTTGGCTGTACTCTCTGTAAGTAAAAACAGAGGGAAAAAAATTGAAAATAAATTTTACAATTGTTTCACAATAAAATTGTAAATTTGTCTTTTACAAGTTTACTTTACTGTTAACAAAAATAGATAAGCGCCATCTGACGGCGATCTGGAAAACTAGTTTTCAAAACAAGTCAAGGTCGAAGGATCAACTAACAATTGTTTGTATAAAACATAACCTATATCGAATTTTGTTTTTATAAAAACTTGTTGTATGACCCCGATGACCTTGACTCGTAAACAAGCTTTTCATATCGCCTGACACTTTTAATAAGATACGTTAAATACGAGCCGATGTTTGCAGCAGCCGAACGGACGCAACAAGGCTCGTGTCAACGATGAGGAGCTTAAATCGCGAATCATCGCACGATACAGTTACGTGGACCGCGACGACGACTCGCGAGAGCACCGCCCGGTAGAGCCGAAAACCGAACCAAAGAAGCTCGTGCGCTACTTGGACAACAAGATCGTGAGCGTGAAAGGCGAGCGCTACACCGAGATCAAACGCGGCGGCGTCGACGAGGACGGCAACGAAGGCTTGCGAAAACGGGGCCATTGCCGCCCGTAACCAGTCCCCCTGCCTCCACCCCCCGACCCACCCCCCTGGAGGCATCTCGTTTCTTCGTATTGACCATACAATTGTTTAGACTGTTTCCTTCGTGATATATCTGCATTTTGTGGCCCCTACTGAGGCAAGGTGAAATTCAAACCCGACTTGTTTACAAAAACGAGTCAAGGTCAAGCGGGTCACAGGGATTGTTTATGAAACAAGACGGCATCAGGCGATTTTTTGGAACCTCGAAGATCTGAGGAAATCTGAAAATCGTCAAAACAAAATACAAAATACATTGTTTACATGACTCTTTGAGCTTGACCTTGTTTTGTAAACAAAGCAGTTTTTCGCAACACCTTAATGAACTTTGGTATTGTCAGGGCGTCGTATCGATATATCTCTCCTATCGAAAAGTACTCCAACTCAAAATGGGCCCCACCGTTTTTTGTTTCTTTATTTTTTGAGCTTTGCAAAAAAAAAAACAACTGCGTGCATACTAGCGCCGCCACATGAGAGTGCCGGCAATGACTTCTTTGACTGAAAACGTTTAACACCGCATTCGCATGTACAACCAATACATATTAGTATAAACAATGTACGAGTACAAACGTTTCGTTCCATTTGTACGTCCTTGTTTAGTCAGTGATATTAACAAATTTTATTTATTTTGATTATCGCGGAAACAAAACAAAACAAACAATTCGCTCTCTCTCTCTATCTCTTTGGCTAAGTTTATTTATTTTGAATTAATTTTAAACTGCTGGAAGATGCGTTTTATTATCGATCCTCTAATGTGGAACAGAGGCGGAAGATATTTGGAAAAAAATCAATCAAGGGTGTGTATCGCGTTGATCGTAAAAAATTGGATCATTTCCGAATGGTGTTCAACGCTTTCTCGTGTATATAAATGTAAGAATAATTTTGTCGATCGAGCGTACAATGGCGAACAGGAAAAAATACATGACCGAGGACAAAAAAAAAGAAAGAAACAGAAGCTACGCTTGTGAAAAGCTGATTCTTTATTAGAGGTATATCTATACCTATGCGGATAACTAAAAGATATTGTACAGAGAAAAAAAAAGGAATGAGAGTGTAGGCTAGGAGAAAAATTCGCTGTGACGCTTTAGTATTGTTTTTGTTATTTTTATTTAATTTTGTTCTTTGATCAGATAAGTTTTTTTTTTAAGTCTGCCATAACAATTGATTTTTGTGGTACCGCTCCCTTAGTTTCGCGTGTACATACATTTTTGCACCTGAATCATTTATTAATCAGTTATCATAGCGATTGTAAAAGTGGTTTTAAGGTTTATAAAGAGGAAACAAAAATTGATACAAAATGAAAACGGGTGGTTGGCTATTGTAAACTCGGCAATGTCACATCTTGCAGTCCCTCTTTTGGTCATTCTAATTCAACGTTTTCCAACATCCGTTTCATCCACGTTTTAATTGTCATTTTTCCGTTTATCCTCATTCAATACAATATACAAGACGTTATATATGAAACGTAAAATACAAGCATAATACCCTACGATAAATTAAGAAACTAAGATTATAACACGATTAACGTTATTAATTAATAACAAATATTATGGCCCCCTTCTGATGAGGGGGCGTTTTACGACATGCGGATATAATCCCATCGAACAAGATTTTGTAGCGCGCACTCAATCGAAAATTGAATTCGAGCTTTTATACTTACGCTCATTCTGTCAAATCGAAAATGATGCTTTTGATTATTTTGTTGTAACTTTTATTTTGAATACAACCTGTTTTCCCGCGCGTCAAAAATGCGAAATGATTTTTGTTCGTATCCGAAAAACGACTGATTTTTAAATCTCCGCGCTTGTTAATGTATGTTGATGCGATAATTCATCGTGTCTTTGATTGTAATTATTTTCCCGGCGTCGATAGATTTAATTACAATATTTAAGGCTAAGTAATATGTAAGTGTGTGTATATCAGGCATCGAAAGGTACTCGCTTTACCGCGCCATATAAGTTACCAGTATTATTATCAATACCTTTTCATCGTACTGTCAAAACTGTGTTATTTTAAGGAGCAATAATATCAACAAGGGTGTCTACTTTGCTGACCTGATTTTTTTAATTTTGTTTTTAACCGTAAGAAACCACTAATCAAGGTGTGTACATTTTTTGTTTTGATACTGTATCCATAAAACAGAGTCATGGTTAGTGAAATGGGATCCTTTGTTGGTATACCAATCAAACTTTTAAGGTGACATGTCAAAAAATTGTAATTTAGGCGCCTTATATATTTTTTTTAATTTTCTTTCTTGTCTTTTTGCTACCATAATTTTCGCGGTTTGCTTTAAAAAAAAAACTACAAGATGTTATGATTTGAATGCTGACATGTTTACTTTATATATTCGAAAAAAAAACAAGTTACTATTGGAGATAAGTTGTTTCTAAGCTGCATACATGAATAGTTGGGGGTTCGATGTTGAATAAAAAAAGATGTCCAAGCAGAACTGCGTCGTTAGACATTGGATTGAAAATGTGTGCAATATCATATAGAGGTGACAAAGTTTTGCGTGAACATACAAAAAGTAATTACAAAAATTAATGAACGTCTCGACAGATTTTTTATATCATTTGTGTACGCGTACCGATCAAAGTGTGTATTATCATTTTAGCTACCAAAAGCATAACTAATGATGTGTGCAATCGCGTCGCAATCTTTGCTCATTCATAGAATTGAGTGATATCTCTTTACTTCGATTCTGCTAAAAAAGATCAATCATGTAGAAAATTTTGCGAATTGAAAACAAAAAAGAGGCGAAGAGCGGTTGACCGGTTTATGAGCCCGGCTGCGAACGATAGATCTCATGTCGCTTTGTACGAGTACATCCATATGTACACATCGCTTTACAGGTGTAAAATTAGATATAGAAATCCGGTTAATGACATACATTAATCATCTTGTCATTGTGTAGGAGAAATTAAAAATATAATAAATTCTATTGTACAAACAATGATGCATCGATAGTCATTTATTCACACCGATCCAAATGCTTTGTACAGATTTTTATTTTTCTTTTTCATTTTAAAAAATACATGATAACAACGATGAAAATTCTCTCGAACAATAAAAATTCTCTCCCGAATATGTACAATGCCAATGCTATCAGCTTCCGTTGAACCGAGCCAGCAAACGCAAAAAAGTAATTGCAATAAATATGAACAGTGCAACGAACGATGAAAACAAAATTTTGAAAACAAAATTGTGAAAACAATTTGAGCCATCCGCCTCATGTAGAAACTGTAAAGAAAAAGAAGACTGAATGGAGACTGTGTCCAAAGCAAAATGAAGATTAAACAATTACTAAATTGATTATTTACACAGATGGGCAGGTATATATAAAACTTGTAAAAATGATAACATTAATGATTGGTTAACACGAGCAGTACGAAGTCACGGGAGCGTCATAGTCATAATCCACAAGTTGGATGCCCTTGTTTGCTGCCGGACCGCGGTGTCTGGGTCCGTTTTGACCTGAACTCTGATACATCTTCGGACTAGCATCCCAAAGTCCTGGAGTTTGAAGAATCTAAAAAAAGGTTGAGTTTGATTTGAAAAACTTGTTCTACTTTATAATGGTGCTACGAAACGTGGAGATCTTATTTTCTTTGAACAAATTTAGATGAAAAATGAAAGAACCTCGTTTCGCAAATTATTTATTTGTACGTAAAATAAAATTGTAAGCCAAATTGTTTAATTGAAAATAATTGTCCTGAATAATTGGTCATACTTTTTGTACGAGTTCCTCGAAACAGCATTCAACATTGTCGGCAGTCTTGGCGCTGCTTTCAATGAAAAGCGTCTGATGGCGGCGCGCGAAATTAAGGCCTTCCTCGGTGGTGACCTCGCGATTTGGCAGATCCGTTTTGTTGCCTACAATCATCTTTACGATGTTTGGTTTGTTCACGTAGGTTTGGAGCTCGTTAATCCATGTGTCCAATTTGTGCAACGTGGACCGATCCGTCACATCGTACACAAGAATCACACCCTGACCATCACGATAGTAATGCGGAGTCAATGTTTTGAATCTTTCCTGTCCTGCTGTGTCCTGAAATTATTACAATTATTTATTATTATTTATTATCATTATTTATTATTGTTTATTATTATTGTTGTTGTAATTTTATTTGGAAGAATTTTAATTTAATATGAATTTTCAACCAGTTTAGCACTCACCCATATTGAAAGTTTAATCCTGTTACCATCAACATTAATTTCTTTTGTCTTGTAATCAATTCCAATTGTTGGTTTATTTCCTTCGCAAAATTCATCGTCAGTGAATCTTAGCATGATACTAAAATGTAAAAATATTAGACATATAACCTAAAACTGTTTTGTAAACAATAATTAATAAACAAAACAACATTTGTATCTGCACAATTAACTTATTTATTGTAGTTCAGATGTGATGTACAGGTTAGGAGCAAAATATACTCACCTGGATTTGCCCACATGACTCTCTCCGATGATCAGAATTTTCAACGTTGTCAAAACTTCGTCGCCCATCGTTTCAAAGATTCTAGACGAGCTTAATAGTTGTAAGTAATTTTTTTGACGAAGTTATTCCTTCAACGAATCTTCAAAACAAATAGACAAATGTTCCTATTCTGTGTAGATAATTTGCACTAATAAAAAGTTCTGGATTTACGCGTTAAGTTCATGCAAATTTGCAGCATTTGAAGTCCTTTGAAAAGTTAGACGAGAAACCGTTGGAGCAGCTGATGATATTGTAATGACAGCGTACAAATTGTGAGTCAGGCCAGGAGCGTACCTCTACCTTCTGTCGCCCTTGAAATGCCCAAAATATTTTATTTCATCGACGATCCAAAAATGACAACCTCAGATCTTAAATTTTGAAGAAACAAATAACAAACTTATTCGTCGTCCTAAAAGTTAGGTTAGGTCCAAGTATTTATTTTGTTAGAAAAAAAGTTACAAAATCAAAATGTAACCTAAAAATTGTGTTTGTTGATGAAAGGTGTCTTCTTCCCTGACATGTCAATTACGTCACAGCTTTGTTGTCGGTGTGATAACACAGAGTGCGTTATCAGATGAAGAGAACCAGGGGGCAGGGCAACTGTTATCAACATAACCTCACTTGTGTCAAAGAAGTGTGTTGTTGCAGTTCTGGACAGTTAAATCTTTCATTTTCTGAAAAAAAAAAGATAAACAAACAAATTGATATTTTTGTTTACCTAACCCACAGAGTGCACAGACAACTTGTCACCATGTCAATGAAGAAGGATTTGATGCACCTTTTGAAACCATATTATTTTGTTAATATTTTTCTTGGGTTGTCGTACATCATCGCCAAGAGGATGCCGTTTGTTTGTAACTACCTTTTCAGTCAGGCTGACTGCGAGCTCGACGGGGTAAACATACTAATTTGTTTATATTTTTGTTTAATTGTTTGTTTATATTGGTCATGTTTTTTGAAAATAACTCGAATGACATTTCTTTTTCATTTTCAGAAAGAAACGGAGATATTGTTTTTTCTCGTGATCGTTATTATGGTTAAAACTCGAAAATCAGGAAGCGTAACAATGCTTAATTATCTGTCATCAAGTTTTGTTTACGCGAAAATTGCTAACTTGATTCTTTGGTTCTACGCTGATTTTCGGTTAGGCATTTTATATGGCGTTACTTTTGTTCGTAAGTACCACATGGTTTTTTTTTTCATTTGTGCATTATTATTATTATTATTATTATTATTATTATTTTTATTATTATTCTGAATGTTTATTTTTGTTATGTTGACAGTTTCGGGTTTGTTGTTACCTGAGCCGACGTATAAAGGACCTGAAAAAGTTGTTTACATGCGTGGAGCACAAAATCTCCAGGAAGAAATGGAGAGAGATAAAAGGACAGTTTGGCTTGTTGCATTTTACACCGCCTGGAATCCGGCTTGTGTAACGTTTGCTCCGATTTTCTCGCAGCTGTCGTACGAGTAAGACCTTGAGATCTAATGAAATTAAAAAGTAATTTAGAAGCTCTTAATAAAACCACTCTGACGGATTCAATCTATTTTGGAATTTGTAAAAATAGAAGTCTTGTGTAGATAAAAAATAAAGTTTAAAATCTCTTATCAAGTATCTGTGATAAAAATGTCTTAAAGTTAGCTTGATATATTTTTATGTTTGTAGATACTCGCTCGACAATTTTCGGTTTGGAAAAGTTGACATAGGTCGTTACCCTGACGCAGCACTTAAATATCATATAAGCGATGCGAGCACCAGCAAACAGTTGCCCACATTAATTTTGTTCAAAGATGCCAAAGAGATCGAAAGACGTCCGTTCGCTGATCCTAAGGGAAAACTAGTCAAATTTTTATTCTCCCTTGTAAGTTAGCACAACAAAAATTTGAAATAAACAAATGATTTATTTAATAAATGTAAAATGATTTAATTGTTGTACTTGATTTGTTTCAGGACAATGTCAAAGCGGGTTTCGATCTGAACAACGTGCACAAAACCTGCAAGACAAATCTGGCGAAGAGGAAAAACAAGAAGTCCGAAGCCAAAGAGCTTAAATCAGATTGAAATGATTTAAAACCAAAAGCAATTTGATCGAACTCGTCCAAGTCCGAGGGGGAATTTGTTAGTTCTTCCTGACTCGTGATGTAACATTTTTAGAATTCATTTATTTATCGATTGTTTAGTGTGGATGATGAATTTATAGTTGGCTGTTTTTCTCAAATGAGACCAATTGAAAGATAGTAGAGTGTTTATTGTTCAAAATCACTTCTATTTATTACAAATGCTGTATGAATTGCGCGTGTACGAATGTGCATCACCAATTTCTGTACATAATTAATCATAATTTAAGCAAATCGACTGTTCAGTACTCTAGCGCACTGCCGATGATTTCTGTTATTTCAATCAATAAACATAAGTGACAAACGAGTATAATTCTGTAATAACAATATAACTTTGATCTCATGCATTTAGTTTTTAGTTCATGAACTGATGCAGCTAACGAGCATGAGCGTCGCCTCCCCTAGCTCGGGATTCGCAACATAGAACGGAAATCTGGCCAGATTGTTGCAAGCCGCGCCGTACCGGCCATCCTTGCTCATAGCAATCACAGCGCCAGAAAATTTTGGATAATGTTTTGCTATCCTCTTGACAGCAGTTGTCGCTGCTTTGGAGGGACTTGCACCACGTCTCATCTCTTCAACTGCCAAAAATCTGGAAGAACAGAAAAATATCAGTTAAACAGAGGCGTGTTGAAATTCGTTCAAACAATTTGCAAACAGAAACGTTGTAAGAAACTTTGAACACTAACGAGGGCAAAAATCTCATCATGATATCTCCTTCGCCAGTGGCGGCTGCTGCGCCAACCTCCTGATCGGCGTAAGCACCAGCTCCGGCGATCGGCGAGTCGCCTATCCTGCCAGGAATTTTGAACTTGGCTCCGTTTGTTGATGTTCCTGCTGCTATTCGTCCTCTCATATCCATCGCTAATACACCGATCGTGTCGTGATTATCCGGCCCGATTGGAAACTTGGTGCTGATTCTTTCAACTTGTCTCCTGCGGTCGTTCAGGTTCACTGGTTTGAATGGACCGCATGATGTGAATGGATCGGGTGAGACGTTCTGCAAAAACAAAAGAAATCTAATTTCCTTCTGCGAACATTTTTTTGTTGTAGATTTTGATCTGAGAATACCTATGGTTGTTGAATTGCAACTACATTATAAAACTGACGATTTGAACGAACGTACCTTCCAGAAGTTCGGCTGACAATTGTCGGCACCCCAGTTCATCCAACTTTGAAAAGAATCTTCCGTTTGCAGCGACTCATTTTTGAAACCCATATTCATAGCAAATACTGTCGCAAGGTCGCCTCCAATCAACGAATGTCTCGTGTTCTCCAAGACTCTCCGAGCTACAGAGATGGCGCTTTTGATTCGTCGCAGTCCCCCTACGCCACCAACGTCCATCGTTACGCTAAACAAAAATTTCATCATTCATTTATTTACTTGATTGAACGAATAAAAAAACAGATTTGTTCACACCCGTCCATTATTAGAGCATCTAGGGTAGTCTCGCCGTTCTCATCAGGGCTACCCCCAAACCCGACGGTTTTTCTGCACTGCATGCTTTCGCATAGTTTACAGCTTTCCTCCACTGCGTCCAGGGCACTTCTTTTCTCGTCGTACAACGTCTTCCATGCTACGAATAAAAATGATATAATTATGATAAAAATTATGAACAAATAAATAACATGCTACAATATTAATGTTATAAATAAATATTGTATAAATAATTTTGTATAAGATAAAGGAAAGTTTGTTTTTTGTTTCTAATTATAAACTTTGGAAGCTGTTTAGTTTTTTACGAGGTTTTTTACTTGCACTCTGTGCGTTTTGCAAAAGAATTTCTTACCTAATTTTGTAGATTCTAGATAATCCCAAGTGATGACAACGAGAGGATAGGTATGGTTGATATTCGCAAAAGTCAAAAACAAGAGCTCACAAAAAATGAGACACCTGATGATCCCTCGCGATGAAGACTTCATAGTTGGAGAGTCGACTTAGGACTGTGACCCCGCAAGAGATATTCTGCTGCTTTTTATATATTTGTATTATTACTGATGCCTGATTATCAATTTTTTATTGATATGCCACTTGAGCGAGGGAATGCGTCAATGTGGAGATTGCCTGTGCCTTCGAATGTAAAAAATAAAAAATTCTTTCCAGTTGACCAAATAATTCGCTTAGTTTATTTAAAAATAAAAAATCAAAACAAACTCGTCGATAAACCTTTTTTTTGCAATTTTTATTTTTTTGTATTATTGTTTTTTTATTTTTTTCAATCAAAATTTAAAAATAATAACAATGAAATTGAACAGTATAGATTATATACATAAATAAAAATTATAGAAACGAACATCAAAAATGAACAGACTCCGACGGTTTGTTTATCATTTTTCCTAACCTAACCTAGTCTGAACATTCATAGAAAACAATAACAATAACTGCCCCCTGGCCCCTCCTACGCCCTCTATCTACGCGGTAGAAAATGAGTTCGCGCATGCGCACAACGACTCACTGAGCAACGGTCAGTTCAAAATTAAATGGTCTGTCGGGGCACAACGGCGAGTTTTGTTTATATGTCTGACGTTACTCTCATCGTGGATGAAAAGTTGAATCAAGCTTTCATTGTTTGTTAACTGTTCTCGTTATTCGACAAGTTTGTCGAATCGATCTCCAAGGGAGGAACTGAACAGATGTGAAAATAGTGATAGTAAGTGTTTGTTGATTGTTTACATGACAACATAATGACTAACAAAGTGTTTCTGATTTAATAGATATTATGCCGCATTGATATTGTTACAGTTGAAAACAAAGATGGGAAGCTTCGCAAGCAAATTGTTTTATTCGTGTGATCAGGATGAATCCTGTGAAAATAGAGATACGTGTTCTACGCCAATGAAATACTCGACAACTCCGCCGTTGAAGAGAAAAATCCTCTCTGACCCGAGATCGGCTACGATTGGACTCGCAAGAACACCAATTGATGTAAATAAATAATCATTTGTTTGTTTCTCTCTCTCTCATTTACTGTTACATTAGTTTAAAAATGTGTTTTTATAATTAATTAATTATGCGTCATATTTTTTAATGACTTGAAAATGTTTTTAGGTAACCTCAATGGCAGAGAAAAATAAAATGCCGACTTTCAGTGCGATCCCAAAACGATTACAACCTAAACCGTATCTGGAAACAAATTTTGATGAAACGATCGCAACATCGTCCATAAGCGATCCCTTGGATCCACGATCACCCAATGCTCCACTTCCGAGAACTCCAATCGTGGTATTTAACATTTAACTTGTTGTTTTATTTGAATATTGATTGTCCTCTTTATTTGTTCACAAAATTCATTTACCATTTTATTGACTATTTGAATTGCTTATTTTTATTTACTTGTTTATGTTTACTTGATTTCATTTGGTATTGGTTATTTGTTTATTTACTTTATTTGTTATGGTTATTTTATTTGTTGATTAAATTTTGTTTAAAGCTGCCCATGAAATCACAAGATAATTGTAATCTCAGGGAGAAGTTTGAATCGGAAAGTATGTGCGAGGATCCTCGGTCGCCTACGATTGTTTTTGACAGGACGCCGATTCTGAAACCAAAGTCGCCAGTGAACGAGCACAAGTCTTCAGAATCACGTCTCCTCTTCTGTGAAACAATGTCTGATGATAACATCCCTGAAATTCAGGCTCTACCAGACATCGTTCAGAATGTCTCAATACCCCGTCAGAGCTTTGTCGACAAACTCGCACAAGCTGATGCAGACGCAGAAGAAGAATGTCCCGAGGATAAGACGTAATTTTTCATCCCTTTTTTTTTTCATTTGTTTTTGTTCAGCTTGAGTTGTGAAACTTGTAAAATTATATCTCTCTTTTTTTATTCAGAGACAAAGTTGAAGAGTTGCCGCTGAGCACTCAGAAGATAATCGATAACATTTTAATGGCAACCATGCAGAAGATTGAGGCTGATGAGAAGATCCAGATTTATGAGGATTCCGAAACAAACAAATTGGAAAAGGAAGTGGTGGCGGAAAAATTGGAAAAGTCGGCCGATGATGAAAGGGTACAAAAGAAAGATGTTGTGATTGATGTTGACGACAATGAAAAAAGCGATGATTTAAGTCTGGAGGATACGAGATCGAAAAAGGAAACGAAAAAGTCTTTCGGACAAGAGTCTGCAGTTTTTACTCCGGTAAAGAACATTTGTTTCGATTTTCAACTGATCGAAAAAAATTGTAATCTTGATGTAACCTTGACTTTTTGGTTGTTTCAGACTCGAGCTCCCTTAGGAATCCGGTCGAACAATCATAACCAGTTGCAAATGCACAAAAAAACAAAGAATTCGAAAAGTGGAACCCATCCAACTATAAAGAGCAAGGCCATTTTCACGAACAATCAACAGGAAAACACGCCTCCTGGGAAGAAGACAAAATCAAGATTGAACGCAACGCAATGGGATCCCGATAGCACTATTGTAATTTAAAAAAAACGTGTGTTTCCATTAAATTTAATATTGGCGTTGAATGTTGTTAAAAACAAAACGTGACTGATTTTAAAAAGCGAACTTTTTTGAGAACAAACTTTATCATTTTAAAAAATGTCTTACTGTCATTTTTATATTATTTTGCATGAATCATTTTATACTACTGTGTATTATCGCTTGTGACTAACTTTTTTACAAATTAACTTGAAGTGTTAATCTGCGACTGTACTTTATTCAATCTTAAGCACAAATCGTCGTGTAAGAATTCCAAATCACTCTTGTACAAATGTTGACAATTTTTTTTATTTAAAATATAATACAATATCAGGTTTGATTTTTGGTAGACAAAAATAAATTACTAGCTAATTATTTCGATTTGTTTACAATTTTATCCATGGCTTCTCGTATTTGCATTTTGGCATTCTGTATAGAAGTTTCCAAATCCTCGCTTGGCCTAACCAAAGGTGCCGACACGCTAAGACCAAAAAATGGAATTAAAATGTTAAAATGTACAATTTAAATAAAATATTTTTTTCAAAATATAAAAGTTGACCTACTCTGGGCCTTTCATGACAATCCTTTTAATTTTAGTCTCGTTTTTCAAAATTTGGATTTTGATTCCCCGATCGACTTTTTTGACGTTCACGAACTGTTTTGAATCATCCTCTTGTTTTGTTTCTTGTTTCTGTGGTAGCAATCTCCTCGTATCAACAATTTGTGGTTTGAAAATCTTTCTCTTTGCTTCATCGATCTTACGACCTTTGTAATTTCTCCTGTCTTCCAAAACTGAACTTTTCGTTATCAGCTTGCTTTGCTGAACTCCGGCAACTTTAAAAATCATTTCGGCCTGATCGTAAGGAGCGTTCAGAACTTGAGACGTGGAAGGTCCTGCGGCAGGACTGCTATTCACAAGTGCAGGATGCTTTTTCTTTCTGTTGTGTTGGTCCCTGAAATGAACATTTTATAACAGCGAAATATATTTTGGTTGTTCCTTTTTTGTATTTTGTTTTCAATCAAAATTCGAGTCAAATCAATAAATAAATTCGTTTTTTTTTAATAAATTTTTTTTGAACGATTTGGATAAAAAGTGAAACAAAATGTAATAGCCGAGAATCGATCTCACGACCCTTGAGGTGTGAGTGTGCAGTCTTCTCCACATTGCCAAAATTATTTTTCTGGTTAAAAATTTGTTTGTTAAATAGTATCATCATAAATAATTCCAAATTTATACAAAAAATTCGGTCTTGACTTAGAACATTTCTATGTCACTTCCTAAACATTTTTAATTAAGTTCAAAATGTAAATTGATAAATTATCACGTTACAATGGCGCTGGTATAAACGGGTCAAGCCTCGGGTCAATGGGATCCTTCTGATGGTTTTGAATCCGAACGTAAACATCCTTTCTTCTTTGTGCAAGCTTTTCTCGAGTCTCCGCAAGACTTTCCAATTCCGGCGCGTAAAACACGTGTAAAGATCCACCATAAAAGTTTTTCCCATCATTCATGTGTTTTGCAATCCTAAAAAAAAAAACGAAGGATAAACAATATTTTACAAAACAAAACTAAAACATCAACAAACAATAAAACATTGAAAATGAAAACTAAAGTTATAGACAAACCACGAAACGAAACATAAAAATGTAATAAATAAAAAAGAAAACATTGAAGGTCAAAAAACTAAATAAAAACACAAACAAAAACATAAGCCCACATGGACCTTTTTGATAATAATAAAACAGTTACATCAACTTATATGTTACCTAGCACTTTGTATCCTCTCATAGTGAATGTGAAAAGCTTCTTCAAAGTCATCGCTAGGATACTGTTTGAGAGCGCAGACGATTTTCAGGTTCCCGTAAGGGTGGAAAAGTCTCTTCACCTCATCTCGGAGTTGTAGTTTTGGCACGCCAGCTACTATGAGGTGTCGCGACTCGTTGTTGATTGTGTAGACCTACATTTTTAAAAGCTAACAATAAGCTAAAGAAATGGACGTCCAATTGTTGTCTTTTATTTGAAAATAATTTGATGTATGAAAAAGTAAAAGTTTTATTTTTAGAGGATACTTCTTATCCGGCGCGCTACCTTCACCGCTGTCAACTTTCGGCCTTGTCTGTACGCAGCCCTAGTCTCGCATAACTTTTCCTGTTCATGATGAGGTAACTTCACAACTTGCAACCCTTCCATTAAAAACAAAACGCACGAAATCAAACCGGCCGTTGAGTTTGATCTCAAATAATAAAGTGATCTCGGTTGAAAAAACAATTAAATACGCGTGTGAACGATCTGGCTCAATTGAGAGGTTATGTTGTCGCCACGATCCGAGTGATAGAAAGAGAAAGAGTCTTGTTTTTGTTTACAGTGTGGACAAAGCTAGCGGCCAAACAGATGTAAACAATCAAGAGAGGTCAAAACAAACAATTGTTGACAAACATTTCTTACGACCAATCAATATTATATTAAATTTTTTCAACATTTTTCAATTTCAAGTTTACATTTCGGTATTTTTTATTTCGCAATATACATTATTTTGTTCATATCTTTCGTTTGTTCGTTTTGCAGTCGTTACAATAAACATTCCAACATGTCTGGGAGTGACATGATGAAGCAGCTGAGATACCTGGACTTTCCACAATGTGCAAAGGAAGCGCTCAGAAAAATAGGTAACATTTGTGTCTCACATCTGAAGATCAAGTTAAAAGGGGGAAAAAAAAACAAATTTATGAACAATGTTTGTTTACTTTGTAGAAACATTGTGCAGCCGACCGTCGGGAAAACAGATGGACCTCCAGATGGACTTGATCGCAGAGTTTGTTTTCGGCGAGATTGACAAACGGAAAAAACGTAACATCCCTTATTCAGTGCAAGAGCTGCAGCTAGTCGAGGTGCTGAGCGATTTTTTTCAGAGTGCCGGGGGAAGTCCAGCGGACCGGAACGCCCTGTTCCTGTCGCTGTTCCCCGCGGACAGTCCACGTTACAAAGTTCTTGGCAAATTTGTTTCCCTTGCGATCTCGACGGAAAACAAAGCTGTGCTGAACGCGACGGGCATCTGGTTGCAACAGCTCGGCTCAACCTCGACAGAGAGCGTGGGACTTGCACGACACATCCTCACGGACTATTTTGTCCTGACGCCCTGCTCTGTGGCAAGACTCAAAAGGCTGCCGCAACTGGCACCGCATTTCAGCGCAAATCTTCTCACGGCGATTGGACAAGTTTATAGAGATGAAAATCCGCCGACTGAACTGCTCAGGTTGACTGCCGATTGGATAGCAGACAACTCGGATCTGCTTCTCACGTCTTTGACTGATAATCCGGCTTTGCCCACTGGGGGGATCCCCATGACTCCGATTACACCCATCGCTGGCCTCTTTAGGTCAGATTTTTCTTATCAATTCATTTTATTAATTTCCGTTGACGCCACAAGCGCCCCCTACATAACCTCAAAGTGCGTATAACTGTAGCCACTTCACTCTAATCAAAGGACAGAGAATATTTCGCCCATTCCCATTGGTTCACACACACATGCAGAGAACTGTCAAATGAACGGCAATTGGGATCTGACATGTGGGCGGAGCTTAGACAAAAATGGCCGATTTAGCAGTACCATTGAAAATTGTATAAAAATGTACGCCTTACACAAGCAATTTAAATGTTTGTATTTTATGGAATATTGAATCAAATCAGTAGATAAACCGTTTTTATTGTGTGATTTTGTTTAAATCGTTAATTTTGGTTGAAAAAAGTACCACTAAAGTAGTTCGATCCAGATGGCGTTTGGTCAATGTCAGGTCCCAATGGGGTAATAAAAAAAAAGTTAACGATGCTGCTCCAGTTGCAAGAACATTGGAAGCATAATTTATTTTCAGTGAACGTTTTTTTTTTTATAGACTTACTTTTAGATTTTAGATTATTATTGTTCAGTTCAAGAGAAATTTGAATTATAAACTTGAGGAATTTTATATTGTGAGTGAGCTTTAATTATTTTGATTGTCTTTGACATTTTAGGTGGTGCATTCTCAGTCCACTGCGAGTCAACGATTCCGATCAAGAGCAATGGAGCGAGCAGCGTTACTACTCAAAAGTTCAACAGTTGTTGATGGACGCGGTGTTGCGATTAAAATCAAATAGTAACAACAAACACGCGGTCTCGGCGCAGCATTTTGCCGACACAACGAGGACGTTAACTACGATGTTGCACTCAAACTGTACTTTCCACCAGGAAGCTACGAGCTTAGCCATCGAAAGACTGGCACAAGCTACGAGTGCTGTGATGTCAGCTAACTGTATTTATGGCAACAAGCGTAAGTTCTGGGCACCTTTGATGACAGTTATTAAATTATAAGATTAGTCTAACAATTACACTGGTCTTTCATGTTCGATACAATTTTTTGCAGAAGAACTGTTCGCACTGTTACAACCACTGGCCTACCAGCACTTTTTAATCGAGTGGACGTTGCAAAACTGCGCCTCAAAAACGACTTGATGTACGCAATATTTAATGATTTATTATGTTTATGTTATTGTAAAATTAGTGTAAAATTGATAAGGAGACAGAAATTGAGGTTGAGATTATTTAATCGATCACGTGAATACTGTTCAGCATATGTGTGTACAATGTAACGCATATACAAAGGTACAAAATTAAATGTCCATCAGTTTCGTTGAAGAAATTCGTTGGCTTTTAAAAGAGAGATACAAAAAATATATCATCGCGTTTATCGTGACGTGTATAAAATAATTTATAATTCAGTACAATATCTTTGTCATCTTTTTTCGTCGTGCACTTTTCCAAAAATTTTCCGGTTGAGTGTTTGCCAATTTTGCGCAGTTTTCAAATCGTTTACACCAAAATAGTTTGTTTTCGATTGACTAGGACGATGGATATCACAAGATCTGAAAAGACAAACAAACTATTAAATTGAATCAATCATTATGATCGCCTAAATAATCATGTGATACACCGTTTAAAATTATGTTCTGCTATTTTTGGCATAATAAAATGTTATTCAAAAATGATAAGATGAATAACCATCAAAATTACCTTAAAAAATAAAATTGTATTTAGCATATCATAACTTTATCAATACAAGTCATAAAGAAGATAACGATGCAGGGACTGTGGGAGTTGAAGTTTCCTCACGACTTTGGGTAGTCGGGTGCCGCACAATTTTCGTACTATCAATCTAGCTTGGTGGGTGAGAGGCAATGGTGTCCTCGCTGCTTCCATAACCAAAGCTTTTTGAGCATCAGTCAAGCTACTTGACCTTGTAAATATAACAGAAACAAAAAATAAACAACTGTAAAATACAAATAATGAATATAGAAACATTCAAAAATTGGTTACAAATTTAGAAATAAAAAAAAAGTAAAAAAAAACAATAACTGAGATTTGAACTCGCGTCCCTTGAAATGAGAGTCTACCACCTTATCCACTGCTCCAAAATATTCTTTAACACTAAAAACATTTTCCTTAAAAATATTCTTCATTTTCATTAATCTTAGAGAAATTAGAAACTATTTTTAAGTTATTTTTAATACGGGACTGAATACTCACCGTTTAATCATGCAAGGATCAAAACTCTCAGCAGCCTCGAGCAAAGTTCTCAAGAGTCTTGGCTTATCCGCAGTATTTTGTAACGAGTTTAAAATCCCATGCGGATCACGGAACTGAGTTTTGATCACCACCCTCGCACCGTACTTCAGAAGCAGAGCGACCACTTGGACAGAGGGGTTTTCGTTCGATGCGACATATTCAGCAAGCACGGGACGTAGGGACAGGCCCTCCTCGCTGCGAATCACCAGGTTCGGATCGGCGCCGCGCTCCAACAGCATGCTCAGCACTTGGAGCCGATTCGGGATGTTGTCCGCGCAGGCCACATGCAGAGGAGAACCGATGATAGGAGAAGTCGCGTTCACGTCAGCACCTGCGTCAAATGTATCCATTGTTATTACTGTTGGAGACGATCCAAACGATTAATCTTCGTTTATGGACCGCGGGCTTTGAATTTCACAACTGAATATGGATAACTCAAGTTAACTGAGAGTCTTTAATAACCATTTGTCTGCAACCAAATTGGCAAAGATAACTAAGGCGATACCAAAGACTGGTTTTTGATGGTTTGTTTACAAAACCAAGTCGAGGTCAAGGGGTCGCACGATTGTTTACATTTAACAAACTAGTTCTGTTTTGGTTCTGAATGATCCGAACTTGTTTCGCTTCCATACTGCTACATTTCGACGTTGGTTCTTTTCCGGTTCTGTTTCGGTTCTGTTCCGGACAATTGGAAAATAAAACTTGTCCGAATTGTACCCCCATAGCCGCCATTTTGTTTAGTTCCCACGTCGGCCGCTTATGTTGCGCCGTTAATCTAAACTCCAAATACACACAAGGAAAAAGAGACGAAAAGAGCTCTGTGTGGTGTTGGAAGAACTCCAACGAGTCTTTTCTAAACCTTTCAATATCAATCTCGGCCTAAAATTAATTCAACTTTCGATTTGCCGCTGGCAAGCTGATGCCTCGCTTATTATTTAGAAACAGATACGTATATCTGCAAGTTAAAATTACCAGCTTCAAGAAGCATCTTGACTATGGAAACGTCCCCCTTGAGTATCGACAGGTCCAAGGCCGACGGTTTCTGATAGTCCGGACCCAAGTCCAACGTGGCTCCTTGTTTTAATAACAAATTAATCACCGCGGGATCTCCGCCGAGTATCGCGTAGTGCAAGATGGTCCGATAGTCGTGCCTCGCGTCGGCCATTGCGTTTACATCGGCGCCATAATTTAGTAACAACAGTACCGAAGATATGCCCTAGAATAAAACATTTCAAGTAACATTTACATTTTTCTTGATTTTTGATTATTCTCATTAACTCTTCTTCCTAATTGTTGCAAATTTGAGGTTATGTCGAGCAACTTGGCGTTTAGGTGATACGAAAAGCTGGTTTGTTTACAAACATTCAAGGTCAAGGGGTCGTGCAAGAATTGTTTTTAGAAAACAAATTTATCAGGCGAATTTCTAAAAAAAAAACAATTGTTGTGACCCCGACTTTTGTTTTTGTTTCAGGCTCAGGATGAAAAGCGTTATATTATGATCTTATCCTGTTACTTGTGGTAATCTTGCGGCCTTCATCAGTGGCGTGAGACCAGCACGGTCGCGAGTATTCGGCTGCGCCCCGAAAGCTAAAAGCAGTTCCATGCACTCCAAGTCGAGCGGCGATACCAAATTAATTTCCGAGCCAAAAAAGTATCTTTTGTTCGGATTCGCGCCAGCTTCCAAAAGAGTTCTTGCCACTTCGATGTGACGGTTTCTCAGCGCTAGCCTGAGTGGCTCGTCACAAAGGGTTGTTCTGCGAAAAATCATTGTTTTGTTATTCACTTTTATCTAGCTATTAATTATTTATTGTTTTATATTTTTATATTCTTCAATTTTTGTCAACTCAAAAAGACCTGGGAAATAGTTCGCCGGTGTCCTCACGATGATCCACTTTAGCGCCATATTTCAATAAGAGTTTGACCAAGTCCAGGTAGCCGTGCTCGGCTGCCAGGTGGAGCGCAGAATATCCACATTCATCAGTCGCGTCGATATCCGCGCCGCGAACTAAAAGAAGCTGCGCTGCATCCTCGTATCTACAGAGGTATTCGATCTTATCTTTCAAATCAATCCGTTATATAAATAGTTTTAATTATAAAATAATAACATCCGCGTTTTTGTTTCATCATCTGCAGTATATAACAATTTGGATAATTCAAAGCACGCTCCTCTTTTGTAACATGAATTCGAGAAGAATACGACTTGCAGGTGGCGCTGACGCAACGACCAAAATGGCGGAATTGACCAATTTGTGAGGTTAAGTCTAATTTCTGATGCAAACACTTTTATTTACTTTTGAGTAAAAAAACATTATTTAAGTCAATTTGTAAAAATATAAAGTACTCTGTTAGTTTTGTAACTTGCCACCATGCGGCGCCACTGAACTTACCAATCATTGAAAAGGATACAGTTACTTTTTTTTTTTTTTTGACTTTTAGAATTAAAGAATTACCTTTGCCAAACTGCGTAATGTAAAGGTCTAAGACCCTGGGTAACCGAGTCGTTGGGTTTAGCACCGCAAGCCAATAGGATCCGTATCTCATCCAATGACTGCATACGAATTATTGCATCGGCTAGTTCCCGCTGAAGCGGGTTCGAGATGCATTCGGCCGGCATCTGAACAATACATTTATTCAAATGACAACTTGTTTCACATCATTTAATTACCAACATTGAAATTTGAACACTTGAAACTTGAATTCAAACAGATGGCGCTGTATACAAAAACAAAAAAAAGTAAAAGGGCGTTGGTGCGTGTCGAAATACATAGATGGGGTTGGTTTTTGTTGCGTGAAAATTTCAACAGATGGTGCGACGCGTCATGCATGCCATTAAAAAGGACCAAAAGCCAAACCATCGTTTTTTTTTTGATTTGCCTACGCACTCTGGTGATAAACCGTAACTCGCTTTTAAGCGAACTAATTTTCTGCAAAAAAAGAGAAAGAAACAGAGGTTTTGTATGAAAAATTGTAAACATATAATAATTACAAGGTGCGTACAATTTTGGACGATGATAAAACTCATGTGAGAGGCGACTTAAAAGCGACCGTGTGATCTCATTTATTGACATTGCCCACGTGAATAGTGTGTTGCCTCTATTTTAAAGTGTCGCACAAACCGTGGGAACCGGGCGCGATCGCTCTTGCGAAAACAAAACCTTGAGCGAGTCGCGGTGTGCCAAAAATCTTTCGCGAATGCAATGATGCCGGAAGCCTCGTGATGAAATTTCGCCGCGATCTTCTTTTTTTCATTCACGAACAAATGGAAACAAAAAGAAATCAATAAAATATCTCCAATCCTTTCGTGTTTTCATTGTTATTGATTTTCCTTTTGTTATTACTTTTCTATGCCGCTCCATCAAAGCGGAGCTCAATCCGTAGTTTAAATTGGACATAGGTGGCGCTGACGTTTCACTTGGGACATTCACCTTAGTGGATGAGTGTATCATTTTCAGAAGTTGAATTAAGATGTAAAAGAAAGAACGAACGAATGATTTGAGGGTTACAAAAATGTAAACAGTCAAAGATGGAACGAGACGACGGAGGAAGAAAGAGGGAAGAAATGACAGGGTGGGATCATGAGACGCAAATAATTACGTAATATTGAAGGAGATAAGCAGCGCGAGAAAAAATCGATGCGAAATGGGACGGGTGGTGGTAAAGGTGGTGGTGGCGGCGGGCGAGCGAGTTAATTGACGCCGAGCGTGAATGGCGGCAACGGATGTAGGGCGCGAGAGGGCGCGCGATTTTCGATGTACTTACGTCGAAAAGCGTGCGCTGCTGGAGCATTAACGGACCGTGTTTAAGACAACTGAACTCGCTCGTGGCAAACGCGCTCTTATTTAAAGCTTTCGCAAATTTGCCCAAAATAACACAAAGGAGCCGATCATCGCGCGCAACTGCAATTGCGTAGTTAAAGCGAGCGCGCGCGCGCACACCCGCACGCTCTCGTCAACTTTTGTCACCTTATTCCGCGCGATTAATTGCGCTATCGATCCGTCTGAGGTCGCCCAACCAATCCGGCCCTCTCCTCAAGTCTCCTTCAACCCGCAAACTACTTATCTCCCTCATATTTATGCAGTCTGCAAAAAAAATCCATCTTTTTTTATTAATAAAAATCGATCCACACGATGGTCACAAAAAGTGGAACATGGAATTTTCATGAGCATATGAAGCAAAAGTCAAGTTCTGTTTTTTTTTTCTAACGAATTTTAGCCCTTTGAACCCTTTTCATAACCTCAAAAAATTGGGTTTTAATTATTTTAATCAATAATTTAAATAAATGAATTGTTTATAAAAGTATCAAACTAATCCAATTGTCACAATTGCTCCAACTCTATAATTTTTGAACTAAAAAATATGAAAATCTTTTTATAATCTTTTTTTTTTTTTAATTTTAATTTTTTTTAGAAACATTTCATTTTCTTTGTGATGATGAATTTTTTTTGTGTGACTGGTGGATTTGATGACGAAATAAAATAGTACGTTCGAACGGGCCTTTTCGAAATAATGTAACGATGATGAAATTAAAATGGATCAGCCGATGGGTTATGATTCGTATTATTCATCGAAACTTAGGAGGGGGCGATGAACGACGACGAATTCGGGACAAAGGAGAAGGAAAAGAAAGCGGCGCGCGTTGGGTTCGCAGCCAGGCTAGTTTTTCAAACAGGTTTTTCGCAGCCTTGAAAGACGAAAATAAAGTGTAAAGTTACCGGGAATCAACAGGTAGTCGCGAGGCGTTGTAACGTGTTGGGAAAATGCTGCGCGGTCAGGGAGGCGAAGGGCCGCCTCGCGAATAAATCTGTCGCTCGAGGAGAAGAAAAAAAGGGCCAACCCGATGAGAGTGCGTTGACTTATTTCAACAAAGCGGGATTCGCTTTTCTCAGAACACATCATCCTGCACATCTTGCCTCTTCCAAATTTAACCATCATTAACAAAGTCTTTATTCTCTGCACGCGCAACTCTCATTTTCAGTGCGACTTATTTTTGTTTTTGTTTCTTTATTTGTTTATTTTTTTATTTTTTTTTTTCGATAAAATATAATTATAAAATAGTAGCGCAGTAGGAAAGGAATGAATTTAATTATACAGACGGATGAATAATGTGCGGCCGAGTTGTGTCAAAAATTGTCGAGTTTACAAGAGCATCTCAGGGCATCAGCCATCAGAAATGGAAATAAACCGGTTCTGCATCGTTGATACAGCGTCACACACATTTTTTATCCCCACTCCGTTTGAATTCGGCGAGCCCTTCATGTTGAAGCCAGAAGCGGGCGCGGTACTCCGAAAAGAAAAAATCGTGCATTTTCTCTCCATACAGCATCAGGAATGGTTGTACAAAATTGTGACGTTGGTAAAAGGGGCCAAAGTCCACTGATCGGTTTCAAGGCTACCAAGGTCGCACCGACTCTTCTTCGTCTAAATTAACGTTTTACGTATCACGCTTTTCATTGAACATGATGAATTTCTTTTTTTTTTTCCTATCTTTTTATTTTTTAACAGGGAAAAATAAAAAAATAGAAAAAGTTATTTATTTTTGAACAATGATATTAGTTTTTAAACATTCAAATGAAATAAAATGAAGACATTTGTTTTTTACTTTCCAATGGCTTTATTTATTTTTTTTATATGTTGAACATTGTAACTGACCCGGCCATTCGCAAAATCTGCGTTTTTCCGGATTGTAGTTGAAATCTCAAAATAACGCGGTCGATCACGTGTACCAGCACGCGTCGTTTCTTGTTTCCCTCGAGTCCTACAACTTGGCACATGGCGTTTGTTTAATAGCCTTTTGTCTACAACTTGGTTTTACAAAATTTTTCATCTCGCCCAAGTAAAAATTCATGTGTCCATATATGGAACGTAAATGGCACATATATGGTTCCATATTTGTGTCACATATGGCGATCCACCATATATGACATTTGTGTGTCATAAATGGGCCCATATATGGGCCATATATGTATTTCAATACATAAATGTCCCATTCATGTTCTATATATGTGCCATTTATGGACCCATATATACATTTTTACTTGGGTCGAACTAAACTCAAAGATACAAGGGAATGTTATTAATAACGACTCGGTAATTTTTTTTTTCAGAAGTACTTTTATTAAGAAATACTTTGCATTCATTAAATGCCTTACGATTGTAATTAATAGTAATTAGAATAATTATTGTTATAGCATTCTAAATATTTCTAAGTATGTAGAAGCATGCTTCACTAACACATCTTAGACGACCTTACAAATTATAAGGGTAATTTACTCTTAAAACACAGCTTACATCTTAGAAATCGTGAACGCAAAGAAAATAACATCGTTTCTTTTTTGCTTGATTTTTTGTTGTCCTCACAAAGATGCGAAGTTACGTCTCAGGGTGTTACGTGTCTGTCTCACTCACGCGCTCGCTCACTCATTCGACGAAAAAAAGTTGCACTCTCTCAAACACTCGCTTATTCCTCATTTTGTTTCCTCCAACAAACCGTCTCGCAATTTTTTCTTGCTTCTCTCTCTCTCTCTTTCAATTTTTGAAACCTTTTTTTTTCAGACGCTCGAAGGAATAAACTGGCTGACACAAACTTTATTTTTTCTCCTCTACAAATGTCTAATAAAGCCGTACATGTTTTTTAATATTACTATTTGTTATTTTTTTCCCCCAACATTTGTCTTTTCAAACGAACAGTCGTTTTCATTTTTTTTTACAACTTCATTTTCTTCTTCGAGGTTTTCGCAATTACAATTAAACACCAACCTATAGATCAGTGATCGATGGACCAATTTTATTTCGAGATCAATGATCTATGGATGATTTATAAATATTTTGTTTGTTCTTTTTTTCTTTGAGATAAAACAATGAAACGGACAGGGGAAGATTGTTAAAAAAAATCGGGTACAAATTCACAGAAACAAATCTCTCTCGTACGCTTGTTCTGTCTCGCTCTCCCTGAACGGGATCGCTTGATCCCGGAAATACAATATCGAACGCTTCGAAAATGCTATCAGCTCGGCCATTGAGTCATTGCAATAACAAAACGATACGAAAAAAAAAAAATTCTAAAACGGCCGGAAACAAAAAAAAAAGTCAGATCTCACATTTTTCACCGGTCCTTTTTCTTATTTCTTCTCGGTGTGATTAATTTTATTTATAAACAAAAGAAAAAGATCATAGTTTGTACAAGGTCGCACGCACATAAATAAAATATAACGCATACATGATTGGAGAATAAATCGATAGTAATTGAGTGAAAAAAAAAACGTAAAAAAAGGGTGGGGAGGGGGTAAGGAACTAGACGCAAGAGAAAATCGTTCAAAAAAGGGAGGGGAGGGGGAACTTAAAACGTACTTGAGTCGGAGGAACGCGATTTTCTCTCTTGCTCTAAAGTCTAAAGTCTCCTATCAACAAATAATACCATTGTAATGCAAAATAATAAAAAATAGTAAAACTGAGCATTCAGGAAGAAACCAAAAGAAAAAAAAACAAAAAGAATCATACAAAATATAAAAACGTACAAAAAATAACGAGGGGCTGGAGGAATGGCGGTTGAGTCAGTTAGTTGAGTATTGTCGCGGCAGAGGTCGCTGCCCCAATCAAAAAGCTGCCTCAGCATTGGGTTGAGCGACGTTGGGGCAACATTTTTGGCGCCATGGCGTCGCCAGTCCCCCAGTCGGCACCCTCTCGGAGAACAAAAACATTGGCTCCTGCCTCAAAATGGCTGCTGTGATAAAAAAAAAACAAAAACAAAATCGCGGAAGGGGATTGGGCAATGTCATGGAAGTGGACGAAGGGGTGGGGGAGCTGAATATAGTTGATCTTTGATTGTGTTATCTTTGTCATCGCATTCGCTCTCTCTCTCACTCTCTGTTCACATGTACATTTATTATACACGATGAGTATGACACGGAGTTTAATATTTTAATTTGTTCTTCATTTTTCATCTTCCTTATTTATTTTTTTCATAATCCTCTTTTTTTTACCTAAAAATATAAACTGTTAGCTGCGCTGAGCATTACTGGCTTAAAGCACTCTGCTAAGTTCGCGTAAAATGCAATGTTACGTTTATTATTAGAAAACTAATTGTTTCTCATTGGTTTGAAATACTGGTTTAGAGATATAGAACTGTATAAAACCTTTGTCAACTGGAACTCTTAGAACAATGCTTTATTTCTCTTCTCTTTTTTATCTCTCTCTCTCTCTCTTTCTCTCTCGCTCGTTCACTCTGGTTCTCTTTATTCATTATAACCGCCTCTCTAATATCAATATATGGCAAGGAGTGGGGGGAGGGCAGGGGCTGTCAGGTTTGGCGCGCCTCGGATGGTTGACGGTAGGCGGCGCTCGCGACGCCTGTTAATTACTATTTTTGTTTTTGTTTTTCATGAAACTGAAATTTCGGTGGACATCGTTGAGTTGCGATTGGAAAAATATGACTCTTCGCTGGTGTGTGACTGTTTAATTCAAGGCTCATAAACAACGCGTTGTTGCTCGGCTGCTAATAAAGGTGGCGCCATCTCGCTTGCTTTTTTTACCCACTTTACACTAACATGGTTGAAAAGCGTTTACACTACGTACGTTATTAATCAATATACACTTTGTTCCTTCTTTTTTTTATTCATTTTATCAAATTACCGCTGCTTGCCGCGTTCTTTTCATCTCTTTTCATCTTCACTGTTTCTTTCTTGCACCAACTTGTCGTCAGGCTCGTCCCCCACTTCTCGGCGACCGAAGCGCCACCTACGCCCCATCTTTCGTCTCATCCGCGGGACGAAAGATCGAGAATAGTTTGGAGGTACGACCGGACACAAGTTGAGTCAATTGTTACATCTCTCTATTCACCTGCTGAAATTGTGGTTCATCTTTATTTAATTTCTTTTTTTATTATAAATTATTGCATTTAACCGGTGCCGTTGTAACTTCAATTTGTTTCATAGGTACGCGGACTTCAGCTCGTTAACGGTTCTTTCATCTGTTTTACTTTGATAATTATATATACCTTTTCATATATAATATATTTATATATTTATATATTTATAATAAATTGTTCATACGTATATGGGCAGAAAGAACTTGCTTTCCATTAAGAGCGTTCTACAAAAATATCTGTTATAGAGTCAAGGAGTGCGGCGTTCCTAGTGTCACTATTTTTCTTTCTGTCTTTTTTTTTTTTGTGTCTTTGTGTGCTCTTTTGTTTTCTTTTTTTAATATTCCTTTCCCCTTTTTTTTTTTCATAATTCAACCATTATTTCGCTAATTTTTGTTTCTAGATTAATTGGGTGTGTTTAAAACTGACGAGGATATGATTTTGGATCGTTCTTTTTATTCCCAATAAATGAACAAGTAAATTACCAACAGAAGAATCATGAAAAGTTCCATCAATTTGTTATTGCAACGGAAAGTGTAAAGATCATACAAACCAACGATTTAAACAATCAAAAACAAAATTACAAAAAAAAAAATGTTCGTTTTCTGTTTATTCCAAAGAGATTACAAAAATTACAGATCATTTTCTACAATTCAGCGAAAAACACGTGTCTTTTATTCCAAACACCTAATCCCCATCAGGATTGATCTAACAGTGAAATTTCACTACCTAAAAAACTCCCTGTGAACATAAGACATCCGCAACACTGACTATTCCTTCGCGCGCCCATTTTTTCTTTTTTTTTTTTTTATTTATCATCTTCATTCGAATGTAAAAAATTTTATTTTTCCTCTTTAGTGTAAAAAAATCGCGGGAAAGAGGGTTGGAGGGAGGAGGGGGGTGGGGGCGGCGATCACAGCGCAAGTCAAAACAGAGGTTAAGTTAATGGCGATGGTGGGGGGGGGGGGGAGAAGGGACTTGGCGAAATAAATAAACAGATGAAGGGAATGAATGAGATGAGTGGGGGGAGGATCGTCATCAATGTTCAGCTGTTTTAAAAAAGGCAGTCTCGTACAGGAAGGCATCTTTTCTTTCTCTTTTTTCTTGTCTTCTCTCCATTTGTTTTCTCTCCTTTTTTTTGTTAAACTTTTTCTTTTACTGGCTATGCGCGCAATCGTAATTAAAATAATGCTGCTCACAATTGTTTGTAACCTCATTCAAGTTCCTTTTTCTTGCTCCATTTGTTACTTTCGTCACAAAACCGAACTCACTCGCTCATACACACCTTAATCGTTAATTAATTATCCATTAATTATAATCATTACATTACGTTTTTTTTGTGAGAATTTTTTTACTCTTTTTTTTTTTAATTTTTTGTATATTTATCATTAATGCATGATATTATATAATCGGTATTACTTGATGACAAATAAGTGTTTTCGTAAACTTCTCTTTCTCTCTTTTTTTCACCGGGGGAGAATGAGGGGGAGGGGGAGGATCGAATCCTGGCTTAAACACACGTAACTAGCCTACGTCTCTAGCGGTCGAGTATTTTGCTTTGTTAACTTTTATTTTTTTTTTTTACCCACTGACCGTCAGCTCGGTCACAGTGTTTTTTTATCCTTGTTTTTTTCCCTACAACATTAATCGCCTCGTGCTCAAACAATTTCATACATGATTTATTTACACATGGAGATGCAGAGCTGTCCGAAAAAGCTGTCGTTTCGAGGGAGAGATCAAAGGTGGCGCGACTTCCGCGCGAGGACGTAAATAAAAAACATAAGAAGGTATATAAATGATCAGAATATAAATTTATATATATAAAAAAAAATCATAAGTCAAATAAAAAATAAAGAGGTGGGGGGGTAATAAATGCGGTATACAAAAGGACACACGATTCGTAATGATATCAAAAATTGAATTACGCGTGAGATTAACATATATATATATATATACACGAGTGTATATAATTAAAGAAAAATAATAATAAGAAAATAGGGGGGAGGGGGGGGGGGTTGTCAGTCTGAAACAGCTCTCAAGCGACAAGAGAATTGGTTGATAGCGCGTATCGGCGTTGTCTGATCGGTTGTTTGAGTTGAATTGTTTTTTTGTTTGTTTGTTTTTTTTTTACGAGAACTCACGGTACTTTGCAAGTATGGGCGCTCGATGTGGGGGTGGATGGGTGGCGTTTAGCACTACTGTAGGCTCGAGTTTAGGCCCTCTGGCAAGCGGTAGTTCATCATGTGAAAGGGAGGACTCGCGGGACTCGTTGGCTGCATGTTGACACCAAGATGCGACGATCCACGGCCACGTTTTCGCCTCTTGAGGATGCCTTTTCGTACCATGTAGAATCTAATAGTGCTGATCGGGATTTTGTATTTCTCTGATGCTACTTGAAAGGTCATGCCGCGCGCCACCATATCTGACGCCTGCTTCAATTCTTCCTCGGAACGGCGCTGTCGACGCTGGTAACCTGATAATACAATAAAAACAAATTGTTAAAACAAAATGATTTTCGAAAAAATAAATAATATTAATAATAATTAAATTATATGAATAATAATAATAATAGCAAATGAATAAATGTGAGATCAAAGATATAAAAGATGTAAGAGATGAGATGAGTATTTCTATTCTTTTCTATCTTTACTTTAAACACTAGCCGACGATGCACGCGTCGCCTTTTCGAATCATTTTATCCCCTCTTATGTCGCGCGTACACAATTAGTTTCGTGCGTGCCCATGCGTACGATCGCAAATGGAACTTACAATAAGAACGATGTTAAAAATTATTTTGAACAAATAAAAACGAAAAATAAGAATTATAAATACATAAATAGTTGAAATAAAAATACCAGAAGATATTAAGAGTTAATGAAAGGGTAATGGGATTACCTTCGATGGCTGGAAAGGGACTGCCCGGACTGCAGTTCATGCCGCTGGGTACCATGCTGATCGAGTATGGCTTCATCTCCTGCTGCTGCGTGAACTGTTCGTCCGGTTCCATCTTGACCATGCCCGGAGTTTCTGTGAGGGTAGCCTCGCAGGCGCTGAGCGCCTTTTCGAGATGCTGCAGCGCCTCGGTGTGTTCCATGTTCATGTAATTGGGCATGCCCAGGCCCTGCATCGCCGCGGCGTTCGTCTGCACCGATGACGAGGACGGCGACGCGGTCTCGCTCTGGGGTACGATCGATGCGTCGAGGAAATCTGAGCTGTTGAGGTCGCCTTCGTTGAGCGTGTCGTCGGCCTTGTAGTCGGACGAGGTGCTGCGCTCGGGCGAGTTCATCGGCTCGGATGCACCCGCGCCCAAGCTGCTTCCGCTTGTGCCGAGCATCCCCACGCTGCTGACACCAACGCCGCCGGTCGAGCTGGTTCCCTGTTGCTGCTGCTGCTGCTGAGATACTCCCGCCTCGTTCACCAAATTCTCCCGACCTTGTGTTGATAATCCTCGGATCTACAAAAGTTCATCCATCCGTTATTTATCTGTTTCGTTCATTTCTTTTTATATTCATATTATATTTTATATTTATATTTTTACAATCATTTTATCATTCGTATCCGTTCATTAGTTCAATTTTCACTTTCCCTTTACTTATAATAAGCCTAACTGAGTCTCCGTACGAGCCTCAATCCAATTTCCAAGAAACCGAGGGGGCTTTGTACCAAAAACAATTTCTACCTGAACCACGTTGAAAAATTAAAATTTTTGTTTAGTTTTGTTAAGAGAGCTTTCTCAGTAACTAGTTGAAATTCGACTCTAATCCTCCTCCCTTGACCTTAGACAAACAATTTAAATCACTTTTTTTTTCCGTGCCCACCAATTTGACTTTCATTTTCAAATCGAGGTTACGTTTGTACAGCATCTATTATTCCAGTGAATTATCATGAGAATTTAATTCATGTTCGCTTTTAACTTTAAAATTGTCTTAACCATTGTTAAAAAGTTGGTAAATAAGACATCCCAGTTGTTGAATTAAAAAAAAAGATTATATTCAGAGTCGAACACCATCAGGTATGGAACATTATAATCGCAAAGTGTCTTTATCGATTCTTCAATGATAATTAAGTTATATACCGGGTGTTCTTCAAGTCCACACGTAGAACAATCTCCAGTTCAAACTGAACCTACATCGTTTCTTTTTCAGTTTCGACAATTCAATTTTTAACAAACAATTCAACCCCGTATCTAATCTTATCTCTATTCACCGGAAATAACCAAGTTAACAACTAACCAGAAAAAAAATTAAAAAAAAAATAAAAATAAAATTTGAACCGAACAAGTTTTATTTTTATTTCCAACGAACCACACGTTTTGGAATAAAACAGAACAGGAATAAAATGTTGTATCAATAAAAGGCCAAAGTTATTTGGTATTTACATTTTGGTTTCTAATCAAGATGTCAATCAAATAAAATGTTTCATTTTCGGAATGAATAAAAGCCCTGTTTTGAGGGACAGGTGGGGGTACCTGTAAAGCTTCAGCGGCTTGCATGAGTTTGGCAAGTTGTTGCTGCTCGACGTACACCTCGCCTCGGTACATGAACTCGACCAAGGCGTGGAGCTCCCACATGCGGGTGTCCCTGAGGAAGATGACCGGGTGAGAGCAGGGGATGTCGAGGAGCAGCCGCTCGAGGTAGTCGCTGCACGCGGACAGCACGACTCTGTGACATTTGATCGAGCCGCCGTCGCAGGCGAGTGTCACGTCCACAAACTGCTCCGAGCTCAGCAGCTTCGGAAACGCGCTGTGCATATTCGACTGGTGCGAATTCCATGATACGCAAAACTGCTGTCGGTCGCCTCCGGAGTAGCTGCTGCCCGTCGCGGGCAAATTGCTCCCTGATGCCATTCCTCCTCCTTCGACCACTCTCTTTTTTCCTTTGATCTCTTTTGTTTTCTCTCTCTATTTTTTGCCCCTTCTCTATTCCTGTAACAAAACAACAATCAATCAATCAACAAAATAAACAACGCATTAACTAACCCATGAAAAGTAACCTCGAAAACAACTTTTGAGGTTACTTTCCTTCAACTTTGATTTTTCCAATTGTTTGTTTTTTTTTATTGTTATTTTTTATTGTGGCATTGTTTTCTTTTAGGTTAAAGTTGTGAATTAAAAATTTTATCTCAGAGGGTTGGGATTAACATTTGGTTTTCGGGGTTTTAATAATTGAAGGAAATGTGAACAAAAAGGTTTTTGTCGGACGCAAAAATGATGAAAGAATTTTTGATCGACCGGTCAATCAAAATAGAATAAAAATAATTTCTCAGAAACGCACCGCGCATTGTTTGTTTTCGATTCGTCACTTATTAAAGTATAACAATTGGGTACGAAATTTCCGACCGAATTTTATTGTCCACAAACGTTTTCAAGCACAATTTTCTAACCCAAAAACAGAACCGTTTGATTCTGAATTGAAATAATAAATTATTGAATTCGAATCAGGTGTTTGCGCGTCTTGTACTCACTTTTTTTTGTAAATTAGCATATCTGAATGAAGGCTACGCTTTTCACCGAAACGAAACAATAAAAAATCAAGCCAAATAAAATAAACATGTGACAGGGTCGAAAAGACAAAAGATCAAGATTGGTACGGGAGGGGATTTCAAACGAGATGTTTTTTTTTTGTTTGGAAAATAAAAATAATTAATAAATAAAATAAAATGGTCAGCGGTTTTAAACTCACGTGAACCCGAACGCAGAAGCTACAAATTTAAACAAAATGGTGTCTCGGAACAAGCGTAAACATGCACATGCATTCTCACCGACAGACACTCAGACACTGGCACGATTCAGACCGAACTTTCGTCTAACAATTTTTCGGGCATTTTCGGGTTTAAAACTCCGACTGACGTACCGAGCCGAATTTACTTCGTCCTATCTATACTATGCCTATACTCTTTCTAATGTCTTCTTTCTTTTTCAAATTCTACGATCCAACCAATTTCAATTTTCATAAACAATTTTCGAAAAAAAAAAAAAAAAAATAATAACAACAACAAATAAATAAATAAAAATAAGCAACCACCTAGTTTTCCGTAATTCTTTCAACAACTTTTTTCCAACCCAACTTTATTTTACATAAAATAAACATGAAAAAGAATCAACAATGAGCCGATAGTTTCGAGTGTGGAATTTTTTAGTTTATGGCGTCTGAGAAGAAAGAAAAAAGAAGACAAAAACTTCAACAATGGTGGGATTAATTGTTTGTTTGTTATTTATTGAAACAAGCGAGCGACGGACAAAAAAAAAGCAACAAGAACCGGAAACGGTTTTTTAAGAAACGGGGGGAAAAAATGATTTCTAAGAATTTGATGGAAAAAAGGAATTTGAACGGAAAAAAAATTGGTGATGAAGAAATTCCGAAGTTACGAAAGAAGAAAAGTGTGGACCTCGAGATGGAATATGGTACAAAAGCACGTGTGTCGCTCGACAGAGACAAAGCGGAGCGCGTGGCTCAGGGTACGGACACGCGGGTGTCGCCGCGACGGGAGGCGCCCTCGCGTGTCGCGACGCCAGGGCGCGGACCCGAAAACGTGCTAACGGTTTTTGCGTGTTCCCTCTCTCTCTCTCTCTCTCTCTCGGTCTCTCTCTGGGAGGCTTTTCTCGCAGCAGCCATTCTTGTTTCAAAACAATAGCTTGATGTTGACGAGAGGGCCAAATTGGCGTTCGAAAATTCAAGGGAGCGAGAGGGGGCGGAAAAGCGCGGCGCCCGAACAAAGGACAATGACAAGGACGCACGTAAAGGGACCCAAGAAAGAGAGAGAGAGACAGACCTGGGGCAAAAAAAAGACAAATCGCTTGGCGTTTTCGTGGGCACGTGAGCGGCCGCCGCAGCGGGACGCGACGCCACCCCCCCCTCCCCCCTCTCTCCCCTTCCCCACCCTTCGCCGAAAACGCCTTGAGCGAAAACGTCGGATTTTTCACGCGGCGGAGATTTCGCGTGAAGACCTCGAGGTTGAAAACAATGACGGGGATAACGCGCACTTAACAATGTCACACTCACTTGCAGGGCTCCTAGGACGCGCTGCAGCCACAAGCACTGTCGCATCAATTTCGGACAAGAATCCCTTAAGAAAACATGCATCCGCTGAGATTTGCACTGAAACGACAGGGGGAGCGCGCGAACCGAGTGGGGGTAGTTCCGCGAGACAGGAGAAGGGCTGGCCAACCACGACGCCAGCGCCGTTGCGCCTTCGGTTTTATCACTATCGAGATATTTTGATTTTTCTTACTTTATCCTGATAATCACTTGGCTCTTTTCTTCCTCACCGATTCGATTCGAATCATTCGGCTGGAGGCAAGGATTCACACACAGCTGTACCGGTGTTTTGAACCGATCAACCGCTAAGCCGGAAAGACGCACTCATTTATATTATTAAACCGCCTTTCCAATGTTGCCAAGCTCTGATGAGGGCGCTCGCGTCGCCTAACGCAATTTTCTCCCTCTCTCTCTCTCTCTTTCTCATCCTCTTTTTTCTTCAAACGTTTTGTTCTGAATGAAATTCTTACCTTGAGATTGTTGTTATTAAATATTAGAAATCATTTTTGCCGTTGAAGGGATTTTTATTTTCAAGAGATTACATTGTGGTTGGTGTTTTTTTTTTTTTTTTTGACAATGAAATTTTTCATACAAATTAATCAACATTCCAAGTTTCTTTTTGAATGTCCCGCCAAAATTCGGATCTGACTGCGGCCCTGCCGCACAAGGTTGGATTTTGAAACGAACGGGAATAAATGAGTTTCGGGATAAGAATATCGGTGTGGTGATAAAAAAACGATCGGATCGCGGTGCGAAATTGAATGAAACTTTAATGCTTTTGTGGGAGAAAAAAAAATCATTACAGTCACTCCTTTCCTCGAGTCGCGCGCGTTTTCATGAACGTGCGCGTGCGCATGACGCGCGCGCGGCGAATAAATTTAAAATGGCGGACGCAAGCTTGAATGATTGTTGTCTATGTTGTTTCATGATAAAATAAGCATCCACGAAAAAGAAACGAAATAATGGGGCTTTTGTTTTGTCCACTCATCAGATTCAAAGACGAAAGAAAATAATAAATAAATACGATGGAAAGTTTTAGGTTATGGTCATTTACAATTTTCGTCACACCTTTTTTTTTCTAGCATTTGATAACGTATATTAATAATGAACAAAGTATCATTAATTATTAATTTTTAATCAATTAATCGATTTTTGTTAAAGTTTACGGAAAAAAAAATTGTCCTTAGTTGATAATTAATACTTAGATAATAAGAAATATAATAATTGATTAATTATAAATGTGATAAAAATAGAACATTTTGTTGTAAATGTTGGTATTATAAAAAATATGGTATTATATTTAATTGAAAAAAAAAACAAAGAGAGGATTTGTCTAATTTGAACTGAATAGAAAATACCGCGAAAATTTTGAAGTATGTGGGGGCGCTGCATGTCGAAGTCTCTCAAACGTGTGTGTCGTAGTTGAAAGAGATGGAAGTAAATAAAAACATTGCGAGGTGAAAAAACAAAATCATGGGGAAGAAAAAAGCAGGCGAAAAATTGGGCAAAGCGCTAATTAAAGATCGTTTCGGTTCGAGGCGAAACGCCAGGAGGGATGGCGATTCATGTGTGAGTTATTTTTTTGTGTGACACTCAATGTCGTATGCTTGACACTTCGGTTTGAACCACATGTTTCTCTTTCGAGGTTAACTTCGACCCAAATGAATTAGTAAACAAAAACTTTCAAAATTGAAACAAAAATAATCTTGAAAGTTAAACGTTATATGAGGTTATAAAACTTACAAATCAAAATTCAAACAAGTTAAAATTGAACGTTCTTAAATTTTTGCAATGAAATATTGTTCTTAAATGAGGAAAATGATTTTTGTACAGAGGGAACCACACAAATGCAATATAAAAAGGGACAACACGCTATTGTCTATCTTGAAAATTGCATCTTGAACGCCATCTTCAGGTGTTTTTTTTTTTCAACAGTAAACAAACTTACTGACATTTTTGTAATAGTAATGTAAAAAATGTTGGTTAAAATTATTCGCAACAAGCTACATTTTTGCTCCTTACCAATCTAATTTTCACTATTTTTGTTTGGAAAAACAAAATTTATGTATGAGAAGTCGATTGCCAAAATTCGCCACTAAGATGGCGCCACTTTAGATATGACAATAGCGTACACCTATAAATGAGTTTGGTCGTTTTTTTTTTTTCAATTGGAAAGCATACAACTGCTGTTTTTGAATTCACAGATTAACAATTTTTGAGATGAAGGTTTTGATTGTGGTTATAATTTTCAGTTACACACATCAGAGCTCAACGATGGATACGACTGGGGTCGTCTCAATCTCCAATCAGTTACCGAGGAGAGTTCGTTTCAAGAATTTTTGTCAACGGCCGAATTAGCCGGCACTGAATTCCAGGCCGAGAAACTGAATGTGAAGTTTGTTTCGGCAAAGAGTCAGATTGGACTTGTCACAGAAAGCGAGAGGAAACTGATAGTCGCCAGTCAGGAGAAAAATAAAGATCTTGTGAAGATCCCAAGGAGGCCCAAGTGGGATTCCAAAACAAGCGCAGAGGAGTTGCAGAGCGCCGAGAAGGAAGCGTTTTTAAAATGGCGCCGTCAGCTGGCGAATTTACAAGAAGCGGAGAACCTCCTTCTCACGCCGTACGAGAAGAATTTAGAATTTTGGCGCCAGTTGTGGCGGGTGATTGAGCGCAGCGACGTAATTGTACAGATTGTCGATGCCCGAAATCCATTGCTGTTTCGCTGCGCTGACTTGGAGAAATACGTGCACGAGGTCGATCCAACAAAGATGAACCTCATCTTGTTGAACAAGGCGGACTTTCTGAGCGCGGAGCAGCGCCAGAGTTGGGCCGACTATTTCGCTCGAGAGGGCGCCAGGGTCGCGTTCTTTTCTGCGACGCGTGCTGCGGAAACCATCGCAGAAGAGTCGGAGGAGGAGGACCCAAATCCGGATGACGTTCAGAGTGAAAAATCAGAACCAACAGGGTCGATGGACAAAGAAGTGGAGCAGGTTGCAAAAATAAAATTGTCCAACGACCTGGTGACGAATAGTCCAGATTTGTTGAACCGGGAAGAGCTGATTGAATTGTTTAGCACAATATATAACGGAAAGACGTACACGGAAGGCGTGAGGACAATCGGTCTGGTAGGATACCCAAATGTGGGCAAAAGTTCAACGATCAACGCTCTGATGATGAGCAAAAAAGTGTCAGTCTCTGCGACCCCGGGCAAAACCAAACATTTCCAAACGCTCTACTTGCGCCAAGATTTGATGCTTTGTGACTGTCCGGGCTTGGTTATGCCCTCGTTCATCTCCACCAAAGCTGAGATGATCCTGAACGGGATATTGCCGATCGATCAGATGAAAGACCACGTGCCCCCGATGAACCTGTTGGGTACACTCATCCCTAGGCATGTGATTGAAGACACTTATGGAATTTTGTTGCCCAAACCGGCGGACGGAGAAGATCCCGATAGACCGCCGCATTCCGAGGAGATACTCAATGCTTATGGATGTATGTATCTCGATCAAACTGTGGATATATTGAGACCCGCAGAATCGTATGCGAAATCTGGTGGAGGGTTTTGTAACTAAAATTCATGGCTGCTGCTGGTACACTAACTACAAATTATTGTCGATCAATTATGACAAAGATGTTCTAAACATCATGACGAAATGGCTGAGAAAAAGTTTCAGCATTATTATTATTATTATTATTATTGTTATTGTTATCATCAAGAGACAACAATGTCTCTGGTACAGAAAATGACAGCGGCACTGCAGTGTATTCTTAATCTGAGGCAAATTGTGGAATTTTCGAAAAAAAAATGAAAAAAGGAAATTATTATTCACACTCACGAGTGTTTGATATGTAGAATTTTTACAAATCTCTCGTACAAAAATATTTTATTTATCGAGCAGCTTGGTCTAAGCGATAAGGCGTCAAGTTTACATCAGGAAAGTCGGGGACTCGATTCCCGTGGCCAATTCCTTTTTTTGTGCAGTTTTATAGCTTCGCTGGACGTTAAGGCATGTTTCGCAAAATTGTCAGAACAAAAAATGTGACAAAACAAGAATTATTTTCGTATACATACGGATTGTTTCATTGGATGAAAAATCGATATGAAAGAAAGTGTACCAGCGACAGCCATGATTGTGTTTTTACCCTATTGTCCGTTTAAATAACATTTCTAGAATATTTATATAATTTTAAAAACCTAAATTAATATTTCAGAATTATTATTCAGACGGACATTAAATGTAACATTGTTTAATATTCTTTAATATCTATTATGTCTAATATTCTCTGAATATCTTGTGCTTATATGGTATTTCCGCGATCGGATTCTGCTTGTCTCAATAGTAAAAGAACTTGGTATTATTTCACATTTATGTCAATCATCATCATCTTCATATTTTAATGAAATGGTATGTCAAATTTGAGCCTAACATATTGGGTTCTTTTCTGCAATACCGATGACAGTGATGGGCAATATGAATAAGCAAGGGGTCAAGTAGTACAGCCACCTCCTTTTAAGTGTCAACACGGAACAATCATCCTGCATCTATTATACATCTTGCACTCTTACGAGATAAATCATACCTCGTCAGGAGCCAAATTGGGGCAAGGGGAGGGGAGGGGCTGAAGGTGAATGAAGATGGTCCGTTAGTTGGCATGCAAGTGAGATCAACCAATTGATGGGATATCAAATTTTGAGATTTGAAGATGGGGACCCAAGAAAATAGTGAATATGGTTAGAAAAAATGTGACAATGAGAGCTAGCTGCAAGTCGTGCCAAGGGAGCTTGAGTCTACATACAAAAAAGGGCATCTGGCAGCTATTTATTGTCAACTACAAGTCAACCTGGACCATAAAATTGATGTTTCCAGAGACTTCCGGGTGGTTACATATCCCATTTCGTGTTTCTTTTTTTTTTTCAATGGAGGGTGCAACAATCATCACCATCAAACAACCCGGGCAGGAAGAACCAAAGCAGCCATGCATATGCTCAACCTGGTCATCGGCGCAATGATGAATTCTCAGTCGGTATTGCAGAACAATGGCGCCAAACTCATTTATATCCAGAGAGGAGCAACATTTATAAACCCTTGAAACTTGTTCTGTTCCTTTTCTTCTGAACATTCGCGCAAGTTCCTTGAGTTGATGTATAATAATAATTGTTTGCAGATAACCGTGGGTTCATGACGCAAAACGGCCAGCCGGACAATCCTCGGTCGTCCCGATATCTGCTCAAGGACTTTGTCAATGGTAGACTACTGTACTGCGTAGCGCCGCCTGGCATGTCCCAGGAGCTGTACCACAAGTTTCCGGAAAAGTGTCGCAGCCTCCCACGACACGTGACACCTGCAACACTGAGAGCGACAAAAGGCAATAAAATTGGCGACAGCGGGGATGTCGACCGGTCGTTTTTTAAACAAGGCCCTAGCTTTCACTTCAAAGGCAAGGCCGCAGTCGCGACACCAAGGTGGGTTGTTCAAAAATTTGTCTACATTCAAATGTTTACATTCAAATGATAAAATAATTCGTCGTTGGGTTTTAGCGAAGGAGACAAACCTTGGAAGAAACACAACAAACACGTGAACAAGAACAAACGAGAAAAGTTACGTCGGGTGCATCGCAACTTAGATCTTCACTGAGATCTTGGCATTGCTGGTCGTTAGTTTATTTCATCACTGTAAACACTTTTTTGGCGAATAAAATAGGTCTTTTTTGCGTTTAATAAACCCTGTCCGATTATTTTGCCTGACCGGTCCGTCGCGAGAGACCAAAAAATTTCATTGTCGTCGATCATCTTGTCTGTACAAAGGCGTGTCAACATTCTCAACAGAGGTTACAGATTCGATGCGCTCTCAATGTACAATCATGATGAAAAAAATTGATTCAAGTTGGCCGCGGCGGTCCCCGGTTCAATAAAACAAAACCGTGTGTAAAATCTTGCGCGCAAATTTTGTCTCGAACTCGAGCAACAGCTCGTCGATGTCATTGTCCAGGTCGTCGCTGTTTGCCAGCTGAAAGAAGATGAATCGTGTAAACAAATCGACAATAACCAATCGTGATAAATCGTGAATGTTCGTGATATTACCAGCGTCACTAGTTCGCAGATCAAAAACGAACCGACCGTCGCCTCCTCGTGGTTGTCTTGGATGTCAATGTTTATAAGATGAGCTGGCTGATTGTCCTCGGGCGTTCTCGATTCCATACACTCGATCACCTGATCGTACACTCGCTCCTCGCATGTTATCAGGATATCGAACTTTTCCTTCGACAATTGAAACCGTTCTGGTCTAGTCTTTATTCTTCTGTTTCGGTCTAACATGTGTAGTAAACCATTTTGCGTATAACTAACATCAAATTTGTTAAGGAAAACAATGTAAATCACATATCATTTTTTTAAACACATAATTTTTTCGTCAATATAATTTTTTGCGACGTAATTTGTTCAGTGTCATCGCTAAATTCAATCGGGTGTTACGCAATGGCCTTGGTAAACCCTTATTTATAAATAAACAAAAATATTCATCGATTATATCGTAACAAAAAAAAGCATCTAGATATTTTTTGTACTCGTTTCTTTAATAAAAGAAAGTTCGTTTGATCTTTCAAATTAAATTTATTATAGAATATTTATTCACTACAACACCCAACCTTTTCATTGGCAATGAAAATTAACACCGCGGAACAAATGGCTCTGCTGAACCAAAACAAACATGGCGGCTACGGGGGTACAGTTCGAATGGCAATAAAACGGTTGAATGTTTTAATCACAGCATTAATTGAACGAATTAAACTTTAATTATTATTTTGATTGGACTTTATTGATTCAATAGTTGAAAATTGAATGTCACATTTGTACAACATATGGTTGAAAAATAAAAATACTACTAGCCGCCATTTTTATTAGTTCGTGTGTCGGTCGCCAGTGTCGCACTGCTAATTTAAACTCCCATTATTCTGAAATTGTTTTCAACACAAAATCTCTCAGGTCCATTATCTCAGCTGAAATGAAAGAAAAAAACAAAGTGTAATTATTCAAATTGTTGGTTATCAATTCAGTTAAATTAATATCATTTATTTTTGAAAAGGATACTATTGTTTGTCTTTAGCCATCAGGTCATTGTAAATCTCTTCGTACGAGGTACCAAAATCGTAAATGTTCGGTCTGTCTGGTGCGTTGCCGGGCAATTTCACCTTGTCGCCCGTCCCAAAAGACTGGACATTGAAACCCTTTTTACTAGAAAAAATTCAAACAAACAAACCAATGACAAAAATTAATTCATCATGTAGCACTTAGTTAACATAGGTTAGGGTTTAACCTGACCCAGAAACCATTTCTACGCAGCCCTGAAGTGCCACCTTTCTGACAAATTTTCCTTTCAATTTAAAGCAAGATAAATAAAACAAAAACATGAAAAAAAACAAACAAACAGTTACCTTAAAAACGCATGGGCTTCCATGCTCCGGTTCATGTTGCTCGAACAGATAATGGCAACGCTGATAGAATTTGACGATGGCATCGTTCGAATTCACTTACCGAGTCGACTATGAAGAAAAGAGTGAAAAAAAAGTAACCTCAACGAAACGTCTGATGACGAATGGAAATAAGCAACCCGACGTTTGGGCGTCGCTGCTACTTTGACGCGAATGCGGCGACGATTTCAGTGGCGTTGTCGTGGCCCCGGCGTTGTCATCCTTCGTCTTGGCGGGGAAACAAAAATGACAACTTTTCGGTTGTGCGAATGATTCTCCACCGTTCGAGGGCGAGGAGCAACCTGCAATAAAGATGGCCGTGATTTGTTCTCAAACGACCAACCAAAATCATTTTCACCATTTCATTTTCCAACTAAATGTTTTTGTCTCTTACTTGTAAAAACTCACCTTTTTTATTCGTGCGATAAATTTTATTTAAAAAAATAATCAAATTTTCATTTTCATTTAAAATTCCCATCTTTCAGAGTTCAGACTTTCCGAGGAGGTGAAAAAGGATGCAAAGTTTTGGAACGCGTTTCTTAGATGTTGCAATTGTCTTTTATTTTCTTTATTTTGTTTGTTTGTACAAACACAAACAAAAAATATACATTTATATTTTCAATTCAAGAAATTCAAGTACAATGGCACGTTTGTTTACAATTTGACGTCTGTTAATTTTTTTTTATTTTATTTTATTTTTTCTAAGAAAATTGGTTAGATGTTAATATGAACGTAAACGTATTTGTACTACGCCTCTCATTATTTTTTGTACACACTCACCATCAGTGCACTCATCATAAAAAAATCTATGACGCAGTGTGACGTCATTGGCAGCGGTCACGTGGCTAATGTTTTTCTCCCCGAGAGAATATAATTATAATTATTAGATAAAATGAAATAGAATTTGAGATCTACACCGAGATCCGATAGGATGATAAATTTCTTATCATAACTGCTGGTTAGAACAGAAAGTAATTGTACCAATCACATATAAATGAAATTAAAAAAATCCTCCATTACACATACGAAAACGTAAATAAAAAAAAACTAATTAATACAATTATAGTAATAAATCAAAATAAAAATAAAAAAATATAATAAAATCTGATAAACTCATATCTATTTATTATTATGACGTTCCCCTTCTTAATATTGACTTAACAACCTGTAAATATTGATGACCCATTGACCTTTCCTAAGCCCTTCAGATGTCCTTTTAACCATTATTATTATTACTGTTATTTATCAAAGTAAAAAAAAAGTCATAATATAAAAAAAATATGAGAGGAAAGGAGGGAAGGATAGTGGGGGATCGAGGGAAGAATTTGGGGTTGTTTGTTTGTTTTGTGATTGTGTGTGACGTGTAGGTGGCGCGTGTAAGTGTTACTACTGACGTCTCGGTACGGATCCGTCACGTGGTGGTGGTGGTCGAAGACACAAACAGCCTCCCCCCTCCCCCTGCTGGTGGACTGCGATTAGCATTGGTGCAAGGCCGTTGGCGCTGGCGCTGCCGCCGCCGAGAAGAGGAGAGCGAGAGATCGAGCAGCGGAGGAAACGGTGGATCGCGCGCGCGCAATCTGTCTGTCTCTGTCTGTGGTTGCGCAGTGCTCTCCGCGGCCATATTTCGAAGAGGCTCGGCTGGCCGCGTGTGTGCGCGATTCCGCGAAGCTCACTCGCAACTTAACCTCAAAAAGGAGGAGTGCAAGAAGGAGGATGTCCGCGGAGTCCGGGACGTACCCGCGTACCACTCAAGAGAGTGACGCGTGGGCGCTGCTCGCGCTCAAGAGCACGCCCGCGAGCCCGCACAAGATGCAGTGGGACCCGGACGCGAAGGGCGCGCCCATCGCCCGACTCGAGGGTAGGGAATTCGAGTACATGGTCCGACAGCGGCGCATCGTCATCGGCAGGAACAGCAGCAAGGGCGAGGTTGATGTCAACATGGGCCCCTCGAGCTTCATCTCCAGACGACACCTCGAGGTCTTTTACGACCATCCCTATTTCTTCATGACCTGCAACGGCAAGAACGGGGTATTCGTCGACGGCCTCTTTCAGCGCAAGGGGGCTTCGCCGTTTCAGTTACCCAAGTCGTGAGTTTAATCATATTTACATCTTGCACACGTGTTCCGTTCTTTCGTTCTTTCTTCTCTCTATTTACAAACAAACGCCGCTTGTCAATTCCAGTACCAATGCGTAACTTTTTTTGTCCCTCCTCTCCCTTTTTGCACATCATCAATGTAAACAAAAACAGTTCTCCTGTTTATGGAAAATTTTCATCTTGTTTCTTTCTCTCTCCCTCTTCCCCTCACTCGCTCTCTTTCTCTCTCTCTCTGTTCTGTCTCTTTTTCTTGCTATATAAAATATATATAATTTTATTTGTTTACACAACAGACAGTTACAGAGGACATGATAGAAATAAAGTCTGTCTGCTTTGTTTATTGGCTTGTACGTTTCATTTGTTTTGTTATTGTTTGTTGTAATTTTTCTGCTTGTTTGTTTATAAAAAGAAGACCGATGTAAATAAAAGCACGATTTTAGAGAAAAAGTTTTACTTATGGAATTGAAACTTAAGTATTGGTTGTCCTTTGTTTACATAATGATGGCAACGGACGGTCGCGTGTTTACATTTTGATGCGAAGTATTTTGTAGCGCGATTTCCGTCCGTGTTCCGTTGTAAATTTGTCGTTGATTGAGTATTGATTTCTCCGTGGAATCTATTTGGAGCACGTTGGGAACACCGAGTTAACCTCACTCTTTTCTTACGTCCCCAATCCGATTCCACACTATTCAAAAACCATTCATTTTGTTTGTTTGGTTTCCAACTCGTCCGACAAATGAATGTAAACAAACAATTTTGTCAGCCATTTTCAATGTCAAGAATCTTTTGTTTACAAACGACCCCCCCCCCCTAGTTTCGTCTGAAGTTTGCCATTCTTTTTGCATCGAATGTTTTGATTTTGTTGTTCTTTTTTCCACTATTCACCTTGTAAACAAAGACACGTTTACAAGAAACAAAACGTGGGACAGAGAAGATCAGTTTTGTCATCGTTTTCGTTGCGAATCGTTTTTATAAACCATGACCCACTTATCATCTCTGCTTTATCCAATTTTCGTTTATTCTTTCTTTTATCTAAAACAATTGTGTATATTTTTTCCCTGGTAATTTTTGAGGAATTGAATTAAACTGTTGTTTTAATTTCAGATGTCAGTTTCGGTTTCCTAGTACAAACATAAGGCTCATGTTTCAAAGTCTGGTGGACGACCAGGAGCAGAACAGTATCCGGGTGCCGTCGCCGCCGAAGCACAGGGCGCCATTGCCGCCGTTGCGGATCAACATCCCCGACACGGGCTACACGAGCAGCCCGTTCCCCTCGCCGACTGGAACAATCAGTGCGGCGAACTCGTGCCCGGCGAGTCCGCGCGGCGGACAGGGCAGACGAAATGTCTCAGCTGACCTGCAGATGGCAGCGGCGTACGCCGCCGCGGTCGCGAGCGACCCGCACAACGCGCCCAGTCTCGAGCGCCACGAGATGCACCAGGTTGGCGCACGTGGACAGCATCATCAGGAGGCGATCGATGGGCGCTACACCCGCACGGTGAACCGTCCGGCGACGAACCTGACGGCCCCGAGCGCACCGAGCGGCGGCAACTCGAACGGCTCGACGCACTACAGCAGCCCGCCAAAGGACGACACGAAGCCGCCCTATTCGTACGCCCAGCTGATCGTCCAGGCGATCGCCTCCGCGACGGACAAGCAGCTCACGCTCTCGGGCATCTACTCGTACATCACCAAGAACTACCCGTATTACCGCACGGCCGAGAAGGGCTGGCAGAATTCGATCCGACACAACCTGTCGCTCAACCGGTACTTCATCAAGGTGCCGCGCAGCCAGGAGGAGCCAGGCAAGGGCTCGTTCTGGCGAATAGACCCGCAATCCGAGGCCAAACTCATGGAACAAGCTTTCCGACGGCGACGACAACGCGGCATGACTTGTCTGCCGCCCACTTTCTCGCTTTCTTCCAGGTAGAATTGCGGTCGTTCGAGGATACTCTGAATCTTTGAATCTAAATTTGTAATCAGCGGCTCCGAGGCAAAAATAAATTTGGTGGCTCTCGGTAGTAACCAGACGAGTGGTTTTCAGATCTTTGACGACTTTGAACGGTTTACAATTATGAAGTGTCCTTGTTGAAATTATTTATCATTGTCATTCTACAATCAGTTTTTCATGCAACCAGTAAGTGATGAAAAACATTTTTATAACATAAACAACATTTTGATCGAAATGGCGGGTGTCTGGTTTTTACTGGAAGCCACACAATTATGAAAACATTCAAAAACATACAATCCTGCCCACAAATTGAAGTTGAATTTTTTTTAATTAGACTGAAGTTATCTGGTTCTGTCTCTAAGCCACTGATCTGTTATATTGAAATCTTGATTAATATTTCCAGGAGTGCGCCACCATCGCCGTCGCATGTTGGGATCAGTGGTTTGATCACACCGGAGTGCTTGAGTAGAGAGGCTTCTCCGGGCCCAGAGTCCTATCCGGACAGTTCAGTTCCTTCGCCTGCTGGTCAGCTTACAAGTCAGTCCGCACCGGGATCCCCTGGCCATCCCTACGGCAACCCTGCCCACAAAAGTCGCGTCGTTCAGCAGATTACCATTGTAACTAATGGCGTCACTGGCGATTCTACCAGAGATGGTATTATTTTTTTTCTTTCTTTCTGTTTCATCTTGCTACATATTCACACACTCAACAAGTTTGGAGGAGAAGATTGTGTCTTGACACTTGTTGAAGTTTAGGAAGCTTTTGAAACAATATAATTGTACATGATTTAAGTTTATCAGTATAAACAAACAATTATTTTGCTGCGAAATTTTAAATCAACTTAACTTCGTTTTTGTCAAACTTTCAGTAATCTACATTTTTCTACACGATTAAATTACGGAAACTGAATCAATTTCCTTAAGTCAATTTAATTGACTAATCATTTTTTCGGTTGCGTAACAAAAGTTGTTTGTAACATTTCCAGTAGCAAATTTTAATCTCGTTTATCTTACAAACATATTCACTCATTTTTTTTACATCCTCTGACTTTATTATATTTAATTCTGTAAGGAAAATGAGATTTCCATCTACCCTTTATTAAAACTAGTCTTTCAAAATTAAAAAAAAAATATGTTAGCATCATTTGTTTGTTTATAGAAAAATATTTGGTGCCTGGGAACGTAGTCGAGGAACACTCGTTATCGCCTGCTGGACAATACAGTCCGGCACCTGTGATCGTACAAACAACATATAATTACAGGTAATTTGCGACGTCATATTTTTGGTACATCGAAAATTGTTTGAAGCAAAAAATTGTAAAATTTCGGACGATGTCAAAAGTTGGTTGACAACACTTTTAATTCTTCGAAGTGCATCCGTGATTTAATTTAAATTAAACGAAATGAGCATATTATAATGAAATAATATAATAATTAAATTCTAAACAGATTATAATTAATGGCTTGATTTACAAGTCATTTCGAAATTGAACTTGATTGTGAAATTTAATTTGAATTTCAGATTCATAATTGAATTACAATTAAGAGTAACAGTCAAATTACTAAATATAATTATCATAAATTTATTTCTCTTCTTCTTTTCTCTAAAAAATGTTCTTTTATTAATTTTTTGGAATTTAAGCTGAATTATTGAATTTTTCTAGTGGAAGTTTCATTGGACCGGAGGCTGGTATAGGAACGAAGCGAACGAATGATGACCTGGATAGTTCTCCAGGATCGCCGGCACCGTTGGCCATAGTCGAGAGCCCGGAGCCGGCGGAACACCAAGCCTCGCAACCGAAGCGGCAGCGCGTGCACGATATCGAAGATCACTGAACGTCGCCGCCCTGAGAATCACCATTCTTCTCTAGAACACACACACACACATACACACACAGTTTTTTTATGTAGGCCATTCTTATCATTGCGTAACTCACATTTATGGGCAGGGCCTGTAGCGCCCAGCTTTACCTTCCACAATTATTCACTTAAGAGCAAAACATTCAAACCGACAGTAATAAATACCCCATAACTATATATTATGAAAAGACAGAAAGATAACAAATTCAAAAAAAGAAAACCTAGAGATAATGCGCGGCGCCTTTTTTCTGTTCCTAAGGCAAACTAATCGTAAAAACTGGATGACAAACGGTCAAGTCTAGAGCTTTACTGTATATTAACGATGTACACATTGTTTTAAACTAGTTTTAAACTAGCCTTGTTCATTCTTGTTTACAAACAGTTGGAATGATCTTTTTTTTTTTTTTGTTTATAAACATATTTGGCGAATTTGTGACCAACCGAAAGAGTAACTGGATAGAGAGAGGAAGAAAAAAGACTTGAAAGGGAGATACATGAGTAGCGATCAAAGAATGATTTGAGTTTACTATTTCTCGCTCTAAAAGCTCCTTCTTTATTTTCTCTCCAGGTGTTCACGATTTTAAAGAAGGACTTTGACCGGATCCAGCTTTTGCGAGAGTTTTCTTTTTCTGTTCGTCCCCGAGCTTCGACTAATGTAGTTATAGTCGTTTAAGCAAGTAAACAATTTTGAGAATCATTTTTTTATTATTATAAAAAATAATTAATATGAAAATACGTTTTTTTTTTTTCAAAAACAAAAAAAAAGAAAAATAAAATTGATTTAAAAATCATAATAGTCAAAAAAAGTGCAATTGAAATCATTGACTACAAGTTTTTATTGTACGCATATTGCAATGCTTTGTGTACGAGGACACATGATTGTAATCTATAACATTTTTTTTGCAATTTGTTCTCCCCTAATCCCAATTTGATTTATTTTGTATAAAAAAAACAAGAAAAACAAAAAATTGCAAAAAATGCAAATGTGATGATTAAATTCGTTGAATATTAATTGAACGCCCCTTTTCCACTTTTTTCGGCGCTTTTCTCCTTTTATTTTTGTATTACCAATGAGATTTTTTTTCGGTTCCCAATCGAGGTTAAAAGGTAGTATAGTGTATAGGCACAGTTTGTTGTTCTGGCGCGCCGTTTTATAAAAATGGTAACGCACTGCGCAAGTGATTTCTGCGAGGAGAACAAAGAGAGATAGATGTTTGCCGGACATTTTGACACTTGTAACTGTAAAATTGATCAATAAACATTGATTTCGAGGAGGAATCTTATGAATCCATTTTTGTTATCAATTTCCCCTCGCGATAAATGCATTACTTGAAATAAAAACGAATTAAAATATATATTTCAGATCAAATTTAACAGAATTTATAACAGAAAAGAAAAACAAAACTGTTATATTGAACGAAAAAGTGTGTATCTAATTTTATCTTGAGAATTTTGTTGTAAGGAACTGTTCAGCGACCATAGACAAGAGGCAAACGAATAAAATGTCTTGAAAATCTAAAGATAAGAACATAAATGTAAATATTATAACAGGGTTGAGTACGCGTCATGGTTTTGGTTTTTAAGTTTCATACCTTGCTGAGTGCCGTGATAGATATTTCAATGATCGTGACGACTTGTAAATTTATTGGTTTATTCGTTATGATCATTAATATTGAATAACTTTTTTTCAATCTTGGATGAACGTCACACCAGACCGTCGAGGTGTCACTTGAAAAGTGATTCAGATGACTTACACTTTCATCAGGATAATTTTTCTAAACAAAATATATACTTACACTGTTGCGCTCAATTTTTCACTTCCATCGATCAGCGTTTGGCCCATTTTGAATAGCATATACAAAAACGGAATATTGCGAATAAGAAGCGATGCCAGTCCGATTGTTGTGCTGATGATTAGGAAACATTTAGATATGAAAGCGTTTAAATCTATCATTTGTTGATACTGCTTTTTGTACAAAATATTTCTTACGATAAGTCTACTATCGACCTGACATCCGACAGCGGATCATTAAATTCTATCATTGAAGCGTCGGTCAAGTTGATTGTCACCTCAAAATAACAATGTTCAAACAATTAAGTATATAAAATTTAATAAATGATACAAATAGTGAAATAAAAATTGATATATATGCGGGGTGTAGTACCAAGTAAATGCTCAGACACAATCGGCCTAAATCGAAAAGGATAATGCAAAGGAACATGTAAAGTCCATATGTGGACTGGATGTTTGCAACAAACCTTTGAACAAAATCGAACAAATTAATTTATGCCCATAAATTATATCCATAAATGTCACATAAATGGATCATAGATGGTACATATATAATATATAGATAGCACATATATGCAACATAAATGTCATATGGTTCCATATTTGTGACATATAAGGCGATTCACCTATTAAATCCATTTATGTGCCATTTATGCAGCTTATATGGATCCATATATGTGGGATTTGTCTCATAAATGGGCCCATATATGGACCATATATGTATTTAAATACAACAATGTCCCATTTATGTTCTATATGGATCATAAATGGTACATATATGAAACATAAATGTCACATATATGGTTCCATATTTATGACATATATGGCGATATATGTGGCATTTGTCTCATAAGTGGACCTATATATGAGCCATATATGCATTTAAATACATAAATGTACCAATTATGTACTGTATATGTGCCATTTATGGACCCATATATACATTTTTACTTGAGCTGTTCTTAAAACTAACAATTGCAGTTTCTGATACTCTCGAATAAACAATCGCAACTTGTTAAAAAAGTGATAGTAATTATCTGCTCGTTTGTTTGCATGACATTCATTATCGATGAAGTGACTGATTTCACATCTGCGCAGAAAAAATGAAAAATTTTGACTTGTTTTTCTTTTTTTTTTTTTTATATTTTTACATTACCATCACCTCAGTAACATTAATTTAAGTCTGCCAAACAAGATGTATGTGTAGAACATGACGTCATTAGATAAATTGATCAAGAAAAACGTCAATTCTGAAGTTACAATGTTTATGACCTGGAAATCAAAAAAGCGTGAAACGAAAATTGTTCTGACGAGTTTTATGAAACAGGAAACAGTGCGTACGCGAATCATGTCACTTGTACGAGGTAAACCAAAGGGGTCCAGTCCCATCAGTTCACTATAAATATTCGATTGTTCGACAAACGCAACAAACACTTTTAATGTCGCGAAACTGGCGTAAATTTCGTTGCTGATCTTCCCGATTAAGTGACGAATATCCATCTTATTTAAATTTTGTTCTCTGACTAACAAATTAGCAGCTTTTAGTGCTTTCTTATCATGATATTTGAAAGACGTTTCCATTGTTACAGCCAATATTAAATTCAACACTGCAAAACAAACAAATCTGTTAACACACCACTGTTAACACATTCAAAAAATGCCTGTATCATCATATGACGCCTTACGTGAAAATGTCACTACTGTCTGGTCGTAATAACTCCGGAATCGCTTTTTTACAATAGCGTCGTCACTTCGTACAGGCACATTCCAAAATCGGACAATTTCCTCATTCAATCTTTTCCTCTGAAGGCATCATTTTTTATATTGTTTATATATATTTTTGGTTTGAAAAAGTTTTAGATATGCAGTCATATATGTCACGTATATGCGACATTTACTCAATATATGTGCAACATATCTGCAGCATATATGCTCGCATTTATGGCAAATTCCATATATGCTTGCATTTATGGCAAATTCCATATATGCTTGCATATATGGAAAATTCCATATATGGTTTTTTGCCTGGGGTATTAAATATGTAAGATCATATGTAAGAATAAAAAAAAAAGGTAGTGTAAGAGTATACCTTTCGAGTGGCGCAGACACTGAATAAAAATTTGAAACTCGCTTGGTACCAATGTAGTCTCTTTGTTATATGTAACAATGTATTTCGTCTGAACATATACAAATTCAGTGAAATTTGCCCACCCAACTGAATTTTGAATTAATTATTTGATGGGAAATAAATACCATAAAATATCATATACATATAATAAATAAAATATAAATATCACATACATATAATATATAATATATCACATCTTACTTGAATTAAAGTACGTTTGATAATTATATGAAAAATGATAATACACTGAATGAACTTTGAGTACAATAATGGCCCGGTGGGCCAAATCCCGGTCAATGATAGGACCATCTGTAAAGCTAAAAACGTTTTACTATTGTCCATATTACGAACGGCGTTTAAGAAATGAGAGTGTGTATTATATCTGACAGTATTTTTCTCAATGTCTACTTTTCAAAAGTCTCAATATTGTTTTTTTTTTTTCAACTCGATGCACTTGCACGCGATCCCAATAAACAAATGGATATCATTTTTTTCTCCTGTGATATCAACAATGAGAATAAGGAAAATGTTGTAAAAATGTTTTTGTTTGTAGGTAACATTATAAATTCATTAGTTGCGCGTCGAGGGTGAAAATAGTTTGATTGAACTGAACTTAATTTTTTTTTATATAAGGGAATAATATAAATGGATTAATTAATAATGCATGGTTGAGCGGTACTACTTTCATATAAAACTAACCAAGATATCTACGCGCATTTTTACAAGATAAAAAATATTCAAAAGAACTATACAAGTTACAAGTTTGCAAAATGATAATTCACGAGAAAACTATAATATTATAAAAGTAATAAAATAATGTATTAAGTTTGAGTTCAAGGGGTCTTTTTCTGTTTGCAGTTTTCCCGTTGGGAGCACCAGTTATCGAGGACTCTAAACACAGTACTATAACAAAAAAAATTAATAATAAAATTTAAAACTAAAAAATTAATTTAATTATAATGATAATTAATATTTTTTTTTTATTTCGGACGCATATCAGTGAACATCACAGGGAAAAAGGAACATATGCTGCATATATGGTTGCATTTATGTTGCATATATGCAAGCATATATGGGATTCGCCATATATGCAAGAATATATGCTACAGATATGTCATATATATGGCACATTTATGCCGCATAATGTTGCACAAATGTCGCATATATATCTGCTAATATAAAATTTTTGCTTGGGATCAGAAACTTTCACTTTTTTTTTCGGAACAATGTTTGAGTAAAAATAATTGAACGTTTGGTCATTGTTATTACTGATTATGCAGATATTCTGTAATTGCACCTTTGACGTGCAACCAAAATTTCAATTTGCAATGCGCAACGTTACTTATAATAGCGACGCGTGGGAGTTGTTCAACATAATATTTCAATATTGAGTGCAAATGAAGTTTTATGAAGTTACAACAAATAAAAACATGTGTAACTGGAACGTGTACATATTTGCTTCAACATTGCTTCTTCTAGTGTAAGTTTATGACGACTAATTGTTTATTGTTATCTCTCATATATAATTTTTTTAGGTTCTGCGATGGAAAATTGCCGGAACAATATAGTAAGAGATATACCTATATTTATTAAGATTTATTCATTTACATGCTTAAATGCTGTTTTGGAGAAAACGCTAAATTGTTCTTTTTCATTGAATATATGTTATATTCCAAGTAAAAATTTATGTGTCCATATATGGAGCATGAATGGGACATATATGGGTTCATAAATGGAACATGTATGGGTCCATAAATGACACATATATGGGTCCATAAATGGAACATAAATGGAACATATATGGAACATATATGGGTCCATAAATGGCGCATATGGGTCCATAAATGGAACACAAATGGAACATATATGGGGTCCATAAATGGCACGTATGGGTCCATAAATGGAACATATATGGAACATATATGGAACATAAATGGAACATATATGGGTCCATATTTGTGGCATTGATATCTAATAAATGGGCCCATATATGGGCCACATATGTATTTAAATACACAAATGTCCCATTTATGTTCTATATATATGTCATTTATGTTTCATATGTGCCATTTATGGACCCATATATACATTTTTACTTGAGATATTAAGCGAATCCGTGTCTGAATTGTAGAGATCGACGTATACAGTACATACGACGATGACGTGGAAAGATTCAAACTAGTGAAACTGAAAGGATTGATCGCTTCGTTGAAAGAGTTGTACGATATATGTTACAATAATGCAAACAAACTGTACCAAATAACGTCTGATCTGTTGGACCTTTACGATCAAGCGGAAGGTTCTTTCAAACAGGTACAACGCGTCTATAATTGCATCGATCGAGAACTCGCCCAAGATTACAACAGTTGTGTATCAAAAGAGAAACAGATGATTGAATCAGTGAATAAAATCGTCACGACGACGTGTTACAAAGATCTGCAAGACTGGGCGAGGATAACGAAACAAAATTGTATCAACGCCATAAGAAAAGATAATTGTTGCAACAGAATTAAGTCGGATTATGCGCAGATGAGATCGCTGGCGGGACAGCTCAAGTCGTATCTGTACAACGAAAACGGCATAAAGGAAAATTTGTCAAACAGAAGGACCAACGTCTTGAGAGGTGTTATTAGGATGAATAAAAGCATCAACATGACGGTGCACGGGTACGTTGACCAGTTGCTAAAGATGAAACTTATGAAAATGTCGTCACGAGAAGTGGAACGTTTTAATCATGATTTTATAGAAAACGTTCGTATTGTCATGCCGAGCGAGATTGAGCCTTGGGATCAAGATCTCAGATATACAAGATCCTCTGTTAAAAAGCAACACGACGAGTTGAACTATCATCAAAATGAATGCGACGCAACCAAAAAACGACTGCAGGCATGTTTAAAAGCAACGGAACGAACTAAAGTCACCGCCACTCAACAAATGGTACACGATTTTCTCAACGGTCAAATTTTTCTTGTCCAAGATGATTGTGAGTATCGGATGATTTTTTTTGTCAGATTAATCGCGCGACATGTTTTTTTGTCATATATAAAATTTGTATAAAATACTATAACTGTATATAGTGCAACTATACAAATATAACTACTAACCGTCAACTATACCCAAGGAACAATGTATATATGGGTCCATAAATGGCACATATGTAGAACATAAATGGGACATTTATGTATTTGAATACATATATGGCCCATATATGGATCATAAATGGATTTTCAGGCGGATCGCCATATATATCACAAATATGGAACCATATATGTGACATTTATGGACCCATATATAAATTTTTACTTGGGTATATATATATACTATAACTATAAAATACTAAAACATGTACGTCTGTTTGATAGCTCTGGTAGAGGTAGATTGTGAGGACCACGTCCCTTTCTATGGGAGCACAACGAAAGAAAGACTTCATTCAGCAGAGACGAACGAAGATGATGCGGAAGTATGGCATATCGAAGGCAAAAACGAGAACAATGAAAGTTACAAACGAACGCTGGTGGCCAAGTTTGTAGAAAACGAACAAGTTGAGCTACACGAAACGATCATCTACTCAAACTCGGACATCGCTCCTCTAGACAATAAATATATTATTAAGTTTAAAAAAGTTTTGTAACCGGTCACATAAACAATGTCTATTGTTCTCTATTATTGATTAATAGCTGATTAATTTAATTAATAATTTATTAGGCAATTAATTTAATTAATTTTTGTAATAACGCTTGCATTAAAATGAAGTGCAATTATGGTGTATATTTAATTAGACACATTGTTACGAGACGTGACAATAAAAAAGACGTTTACAAGAAACGAAATGACTGTTTCACTTTGGTTCTGACAGTGTATCCTTATTCGCTGTCTTAGCAAGACTGACATGTCAACCTGCAGTTCAAACAAGCCAAGTAAAAATTTATATATAGGTCCATAAATGTCCCATATATATCACAGATATGGAACCATATATGGGTCCATGAATGTCACATAAATGGATCATAAATGTCACATATATGGTTCCATATCTGTGACATATATGGTGATCCACCTACAAAATCTATTTATATGCCATTTATGTAGCATATATGGATCCATATATGTGGCATTTATGTCTCATAAATGGATCCATATATGTGGAATTTATGTCTCATAAATGGGCCCATATATGGACCATATATATGAGCCATATATGTATTTAAATACATAAATGTCCCATTTATGTTCCATATATGTGCCATTTATGGATCCATATTTGCATTTTTACTTGGTAAGCTTACGAAAAAACAAAGACGATTGCAACATCCAAATTCTAATCCCCCTTCCGCAGCAACAATACAATTTTTTCATCAGTGTGATTTTATTTTAATATAAATCAATTTTAATCCATCTTTTGATATGGATATTTTAGGGGCAGCTCTATCCCGTCAAATCAAACGGTTTTTGTACTTTATTTTATTTTCTTTTTCACAGTATTATTTTAAGAAGAGTTTCAAATTTTATGATCGTTTTTGTAATTGCACTGACATTTTTAATAACTTGTTCTTCTCATGTACAATTAATTTTTTTAATTGCATTACGTCTGGGGGTATACGTCGCTGAATAGTGACGCGCGAGAGTATTAATTCACATAATATTCCAATATTGAATGTAATTGAATGATTTATTTATAATTAATAAAGAAACATGCGTAACTGGAGTATGTACGCATGTGTTTTAATATTGCTTGTCATAGTGTAAGTATGACGAATAATATTGTTTTTCATTATTCGTATATATAAATATATAGATATATTATATATAAATATTGATCGCATATATCAATTCTTTAGGTTATGCAGTGGAAGACTGGACAATGAATACAGTAAGAGATATATGTAAGGTCAACCGGAGTAATTGTGACACGAAAATGCAGAGTTGTTTTTCAACTTTATATAACTTTTGTAACATATATGACGATCCACCTAAGAAATCATTTACGTGTCACTTATGCGGCAGATATGGATCCATATATGTGACATTTATGTCTCATAAATGAGCCCATATGTGGACCAGATATGTTCCAAGTAAAAATGTATATATGGGTCCATAAATGACACATATATGGGCCCATTTATGAGACAAATCCCACATATATGGGTCCATATAAGCCGTATAAATGGCACATAAATGGATTTCTTAGGTGAATCGCCATATATGACACAAATATGGAATCATATATGCGGCATTTATGTTGTATATATGTGCCATTTATGTTTCATATATGTACCCATATATAAATTTTGACTGGGGGTTTTTAAACATGACCCTATATTAATTTAAATTATAATTACTCTGGCAATTGTTGTTATTTTTGTCTTATATATAATAAGAATTTTTTACTTCATATAAAGAATTGAATTCAATTGCAGGAATAGATGTTTTTGCAGAAAAAGACGGCTTTTACAACAAAGATGTGCGAAGGCTGGCGAAATTAGACAAATTGACGGAGTTTAAAGCTTGGTTGGAAACGTTATGCAACATTTTTGATGAAAAACTACAAAAAATGTACGAAATAGCTTCTGAAATGTTGGACATTAACGATGAACGGATAAGTTCTTCAAAACAAGTACGTGCGATCGATCGTTGCATCAGGCTGGAACTTTACAAACAATATGACCACGCCACATCAAAATTCAGACAGATCATTGAAATGGTGAAGAAGATCGATACGCGAACGTGCTACAAAGAAGTGGAAACTTGGGCGAAGAAGGCGAAACAAAATTGCATCGACGACATAAATAAAGATCGAAATTATATCAAAGCTAAAAATACTTATGAAAAATTGATGATGACGGGCAGACAAATGTACGAGAATGTTAGAAACGAAGTTTCAATAAATAATGGTATAAAAAAGACTAGTTTGACAGTCATAAATTCTGTGAATAGTATGAATAGCTTGATTCGCTCCTTGCTGCAGGAGTTCCTTCAAGAGTTAACGATGATGAAAATGATGACATTTACGAAGGACCAAATTAGAGCTTTCAGTAGTGCTTTTTTACGAAACGCTAGTGATGTACTTTCAGTAAAGGTTGACTATTGGAGTATTCGAATCAATGAACATAGAAAGAGTAACTATGACTATCTCGAAATGTTAAACGATACTGAAATTCTATGTTACGAAAATCAAGAGGAACTTGTGTCAAGTGTAGATGCAATTAAAAATCAAAAATACGCCTCTACTAAACAAACGATACAATATTTGGTCAAGTCTCAATATTACCTTGTCAAAAATGACTGTGAGTATTCGCATCTAACTCTTACAGCAATACTAACAACAGAATATATACAACTTTTGGTTTTCCGTGTAGAACCCATGGATTACTTAATTAAACAATTTTTTAATTACAGAAACTAAAACAATCTAAAGACTAAATTTATACGCTTGTTTTATAGCTATTGTAAAAGTGAATTGTGAAGATCATATCCCAATCTATGGGAACAAGCCCCACGAACGTACTATTTCACGAAGGTTGAGCAAAGATGGTACGGAGATATGGCTCATAAAAGGCAAACTCAGGAACGTTGGATACTACGAACGAACGCTAGTCGTCAAATTTGTAGAAGACATAAGACTTGAAGTACACGAAACGATCAGCTACACAAACTCGGAGATCGCTGATTTAGACAACAAGTATATTATCAAGCTGAACACAAATTTGTAAGCGATATAAACAATGTTGAATGGAAAGAAATACATTGGTTGTGCTTATTTGTTTTGTATTCAAATCAGTGGTAACGAAGATACATTTGTAGAATAAAAAGGGTCTGTTCGACAACAGCCTCTCCCATACCTAACTTTTGGATCTGGCCATGAACTTTGTCCAGTTGCAGCTTTTCCGATGGTGTCATCATTTCTTCAATCTGAAGATAAATCACGAAAACATTAGACAGATAAAAGAACAGCTGTATAAGTAGAAGATATTAATATTAACGAAACAAACATCATTTAGTTGTTGTTGCGGCGCCCCGTGCTCTTTGAGAGTAGTCATCATGGTTTCGATTCTTAATTTTTTATCAATCATCCTCCTGTTGATTGTCGACTCGTGTTCTCTCCTTTGCATTAAATTGTACAGAGAGTGATAGCAATGCTCAATCACCATCCTCACGACCTGATCCAAATCGATATAAAACAAAAAGAAACCCTTCGTTGGGTTCACCGATGTCGTTGTCTTTTTGAGCTCTTGCATCTGGATATACTTTTCTTCCAGCAGCAGAAATGTCAGAAACTTGGCCTCTTTCGCAGAGATCATTGCCAGGTGATGAATTCTCTCCTGTTCAATATACTTTTTTTCCCGGACCAGCCTGGAATGAATGAATCAATGAATGAACGTGCTCGAATCGAACAAATTCAACCACAACTCTTTACCTGAATATCCTTGCAGCCTTGGAGCCAAATTTTTCTAACACAACGTTTTCTATAGTGGCCCAAGCAAGTTGGTGAAACCCTTCTTTCATGTTAACGCTAAATTGACCACCACCAGAATCCCCGACTCTTTGTACAAATCTGCTCTGATCTTCAACTAAAAATATAAAAAATATCAATTAAATAAATTAACAAACATCATTAATCATTATTTGAACTGGACTATTAATTAGAGTTTCAAGAATTAACATTTCTTGAAACTTGATTTAAATTACCAATAACTTTCAAATACTGATCGACGAACTGAGTGAGCATTGGATAATTGAGTTTTCTCACTGATTCTTTGATTTCGCTCATGGGAATCGGATTGGACGTGTCTGACCACGAAGCAGTTCTCAGATACATGAGGATCAGCAACTGTTTCATTAGTTGTCCAGCATTCTCATCGACCCTTCGTGTTATTGTATCAACAAGAATTTGATCCCTAAATTTACAAAAAATTACAATTAATTTTGATATTAAAATTGATATATTAAATAATTAAATAATTAATAATTAATGAATTATTTTGATAATTTTAAAATTATCACCTTAGATCTTGATTAAAACGGTCAAAATTGACCCTCCAATAAATCCCAGCATCGCCAGCGTTTTCTTCGTTGCCTTGCAACATCTTCATCAGCGATTTGATATTCAACGTTGGTATACCAAAGTCTGGCTTATCAGTTGCCAATTCGCCCATCTTGTCTGTGCACACACTTCGCATCAGAAACTGGTTCTTCACCAGCAGTTCAAACTTTTCTTTTAAAACTGGAATTGTCGCCCTTCTTTCAGCTAAAACAAAATACATCATCAAATGTCATATACATTTTTTACAATTTTCTTATATTAATTTCTTGCTAATTTTGTCCTTTTCTTATATTATTTTCAATATTCTTGAATCCAATAATACTTGCGAGGTAAAAGTTCGAGTCGACGAAACATCTTAACTATCAAGTCAGAGGCGGTTTCGTAGCCGCAACGTAAAACTTGTTCCAACATCATTTCTGATATTTCATCCGTCCTGTCTTCGTAACAATTTTTAACAAAATAAATATACCTGTAACATTATGAAAAGATAATTATTCAACTCTCTATTAAGAAAACAAAACAATGTGAGTTTCTTTTTTTTAATTATCAGCAATGTATTAAATAAAGTAACATTTCAACATTTCATGTTTTAATATAAAAAATAATTGACTATTGAAAAAAAAAAAAAAAAATTGTCAAATACTTGCCTAGCATATCGCAACATTGCAATTACTTTTTCTGCATCCAAACTGTAAATTATCTTGACATCTTTTTCATTAATGTCTCTTTCATTGTAAGTGACGAATCCAAATTTTATGAGAACACACAGAGCTTCCTTAACCTAAAAAAATAACAAAAATAACAATTTAATTCAACGTCATTTATTTACAAATGTTTATTTTTTATTCAATTTTTGTTTACAATACATGAAAAACACGAGACCTACTTTGATTAACGGCAAGCCGGTTGTGAACTTGATCAATCCGAGCGTTTTTGCTCCATGTTTAAACAAGTCATCGCCAACGCACTGCACGACAGGCCCGAAATGTTCGCACAAAATTAACGAACACAATTTGCCCATTATTCGTGACATGTTTGTCCCTTTTTTTTAAATTTTTGTCGTTCACTCTTTTTGATCATCGGTGTAAATAACCTCAAAAAACGTGTTTGTTTTGATTCTCTCTCGAACACACACCAACCACGTGACTCAACCGGAGCAACTGCGCGGCAAATTTGAAACACCGTATCTCGTCCTTTTATTTATTTCATTAAATCAGACGCAGTGACAAAAAAAATATAAAAAAAAAACACAACCCCATTGTGACGCGAGACACCAGTTGTGGTCAACCGAAGGGAGAAACTTTGTTTGCATCTAATAATTATCAAACAATTATTAGATCGTGTGTTTATTTTGTCGTGCGCATTTTTCGTGGCGCTGCGATCGTTCCAAAGTTGAAGTCGGAATCAGAGCGGCGCGCGGAGAGTGAAGCTGATTCAGTGTGTTTCGGCGCACGCGATATCGCTGAGTGGGATAAATTGTTTGACTGCCAAGTTTGTGTTAGAGCCGAAAGAAGAAACGAACAAAAGGAAACAAAATGACGCAGGAAGGACAGTAAGTTTTGCTAAGCGCTATTCAAATAGAACCACCGTCCCGACGGATGTTCAACTTGGTTAGACCGTAAAATAGGTACACACGAGCTCTCGACGGCCATCTTGAAAAATGACTATTGATTCGAGAAGTTTCTTCAAGCCGGCTTCACTCGAGCTTTTTGTCATTGAAGATACAATTGTTCGGTTGTTCGCGGTCCCGTGCATCGTAGATCGTGAGGGATCGACGCCGAAAACCCGGTTGACAGGGTGGCGACAGTTCAATCCCGAGAAGCAATTTGAGTCGCGACCATGGCGGACGCACAAGCCCGTTCGGCCCACGTTTGTTGGGGAGAAAAAAATCAATGCGCTTTTCGAGGGGACGCAAGAAAAACATCAAACCGGGACGATTTTAATTGTCCTCGCGACTTGAACGACACATTTTTGTTTGAATGTTAAGGCTGCACATGTACCTTGGGACCGAACGGTGACTCGCGATTTTCGCCGGTTTGGCATGCCTAACCTCAATTGCAATTTTTAATTGTCTAAAATGTGAATAATAAATGAATAAACAAACTGATAGATAAATAACAAACAAGGAAATAGTAATTAATGGACATTCAAAATTAGTTTTGTGTAACCTAACCTAACATAGGTTACAATTATAGTTGGAAAAAAAATGTCCTTGCAAATCGTGACAATAGTAATTTTTGTAATTTCATAAAAGAGAATGATTGTAGCGCCACCTATTGTCAGTGTAACTTGGAATGTGAATTGATGAGTCGTATATTAATGCTTGCCTTTTCAATATTTATAACATTTTGTACAGTCATTCAGAAAAAATGATCACTTTTGTTTTCACTGTCTTTTGTCTTTGTCCCTTGTAAACATTGTGTCCTAACCTCTTTTGTTGTTTTAGGTTGCCACCCCCGCCAGTGATGTGGGCACAGAGGAGTAACATATTGTTTGTAACAATTTGTCTGGAAGACTGCAAGGAGCCGGCGTTAAAGGTGGACGCGGACAAAGTGTATTTTAAAGGAGTTGGTGGCACGGACAAAAAGGCGCACGAAGTGACAATCAACTTGTATAGCGAAATCGACCCGGAAAAGACTGTGCAAAGTATGAAAGGCAGAAATATTGAATTAGTGCTTACGAAAAAGAATGAGGGCCCGTTCTGGCCGAGACTCACCAAGGAAAATCAAAAGTTCCATTGGTTGAAGAGCGACTTCAACAAGTGGGTCGACGAGGATGATAGCGACGAAGAGGCTAACGATGGCCAGTCAGAGTACCTTTCACAGGTTAGTTTATAAGTTGTGATACAAAAAATTGGATTAAAGGTAAGAATACAAAATTAATATCGCTTTTTTGCAGATGATGTCACAGTTAGGGCAAGGTAAAATGGAAGGAAAGCCAGACTTTGACGACCTGGATATGGAGGACGAAAATGACCGGCCGGATAGCGACGACGATGACATGCCCGACCTTGAATGAAAAGGTGCGCGACGCAACCAGAAAAAAGCAGCAACACGAACCAACAGACTCATCGACGAGTGCGCGCGACCCTAAACATAAATATATTCTCAAAACACAACACACTCAAACACGTGACTTTACGTTAGCCAAATTTTTGTCAGCGCGAACAAACGACCACAACTCCCCTATGACGATTTTCGTAGATCGCGAGGGGGCCGGCGAAGGGAATGTCAACCAATAATCGATCCAGCCGATCTGTTTTGAGTAGTAGCCTATAATAAGTTGGCTGAATCGCCTCTGTTTCATGCCCGAGAGCAATAAAGACACTTGGTTTTCCTTGATACAAACAGCAGTTTCAATTTATTCGTAATAATTGTATTTTAATAATTATAAAAAAAAAACATCTTAATTTTTTAAACATCATTTAACCGACGATACTGGAGGCGCCGCGCAGCGCCAGATATCCGGCTGTTATGTCCATCGGAAGGCTGCGCACCGTTGTAAATTCCTCCGCGGTCGCGTAGTACAGCTTTGTTTGCGGATCCGTGTATCGTGCCTGTTTCAAATGACAAATCTTTTATATAAAATAATATTACATGATAAGAAACAACCCGCGTTGAAAACATTGTGCTATCTTGAGATACATTGTGATCAATACCAAAACGAACTTTTGTATGGAATACACCGTCTTTTGTTTCTAATATAGAATTAAATGATGATAATAATAAAACAACAATCATTCAATTTCATTTTAAATGATTCTCACCGGCAATCCTGAGATATCGGAATACTTTTTGGCTGGCTTGAAACTGGGAGGAGCGTTGATCGAACTGTCTGTAAAATAAATAAAACAGTAATTAAATCAGTGGTAACGAGGATGGATTTTGTACATCTAGAATTCCAACTGGGTCTTACAATGCACAGCTTCCGAGGGCCAGGGAAGGGCTCGCTCTTGAGAAATAACTTGCTTCAACGACCTCCAAGTTCTTTTTTTGCCGAAGCTACTAGTCGGGCGGAACTGCTGCTGGAAGTCAGGATTCTTGAACACTGTTTGACCTTTCTTGGGCGGTTCTGTCATTTTTTTCCTATAAAATAATAACAATTCTAAGACACCATCCCTCCAGTTCTACATTGAAGTATGAGATTAATTACAAGTGTTACAATAAAAGGATTTATTTTTGAAACTTGAGTTGCAGTACAAAGAGGATATAAGAAAAAAAGGTTTCACAAAATAGTGTGAGATGGTATAAATGACTGTATGTTATTGTTCAGAGACTTCAGGGTATGAGAGCACTAGAATCCTGCGAGTGTTGCATCCTAAGGCGCAACCAATTGTTTGCATGAGAGTTGCGTTCGGTTGTCTCAAAAGGATTTTTGCCCAAGCGCTTAAAACCAGAACGGACCAATAAAAGTTGTTTTCCTCGCTGAAATGTGGTCGGTACTGTTGAGACTCATTGATTTTAGGTAATGCCGAGTTCATACTACCTTGGAAGGTCAAAATGTCGCTCGCAACCCATTTCTTGGTAGTTTTTGATTACCTCCGCAAGATCATTTTCATAACGAACGAAAGCGTTCTCGCTTGGCTCTATCAGACAGAGGATTGCTTGTTTACACAGAATCTTTATCTGTTGTCTTCTTGACTTGTTCCTTGCCAAGTTGTCCGGAACGCTTATGTCCTAATTTTAATTAGTTTTTATTATTGTGAGATAAATTTGTGCGAGGGATCCGGACCGAAGTAAAAATATCGGTTCATGTTCATAAAAACTATAAAAAAAATTTCAGTTCTGATTCCTGTTACGGTTCTATAAAGTATCGGTTCGGGTTCCGGGTTCGTTTCGGGTGTCTAAAATTAAAAATGTATCGGTTCGTTGAAATTAAAAATTGAAATTAAAGACATCCGTTCCGGTTCATGGTGCAATTCCACGCAATAATGGTTCTGATTCCGATCGTTCCCGTTTTTTATTCAATTACAAATATCGGTGTTTTCCGGTTCCCGGTTCGGTTCAATGAATCAGTCCGAATTCCGATTCGGTTCGTTATAATAAGTCGGTTCAAAGTCCGGTTCAGTTCCGGGTTTTCAACGTTCAATACCGATTCCGATTTCAGACCCAGAAAATAACAGTTCTGGCTCGGTTCTTTAAAGTACTGAAAGTCGGTTCAAGGACCGGTTCGGTTCCGGATTTTCAACATTCCGATTCCGGTTTCAGATCCAAACAATACCGGTTCCAATTCCGGTCCGGATTCCTAAATCAGTTGATCTGAAAATCGTTACTTTCACTGATATATGCAGCGTAACATGCACATTTTCTTTAACAAAGCTCGAATCTTTAACATGGAGGGCGAGATATCTTTCCATCAACTGCAATTCTGTTTGCAGGTACTGGACCAAATTGGAGGTTACGTTTACAGTTGTAGGGGGCGCATGTTTCTTGCTGTTGACCCACCAACGCTCAGGTTGACTTTTTTCCCTCGGTTTTTTGTTTTTTCTCACTGTCACCTTTTGATCTACCATTCTCTCCATCATGGCCTTATTAACTGACTTCAAGTACGATGACAACCGAGTTTCTGTTTTCCAACATCTCGCCAGACCTACGCTGTTAAAATGCTCCTCGAGTTGTTTCGGATCGGACATGTCGACGGTGCCTTTTTCAACGCCACACGTCATGTTTAGCAGCTCCTGCTTCACCTCTCTCGCTCTCTCTATCGGTTTGGAGTACCGAAAAGGTTGTTGCACCGTCGGAACTACCGTCTTCTGTACAATTTTGCTCGCCAGATCTCGCCACCAACTCCGCAGCAAACTTTGTAAATAAGTCTCTTTCGTGTCGACATCTTGCTGCACATCAGCGTCGCGTGCTTCAACACACGCTCCCATCCAACAGGTTAATCCCACGTTTACAGGATTGGCAACACTCTGAATTTGGCTTCACTTTGACATCTCAACCAACTGCTCTTTTGTTTTTATAAAAATTCTGTCATTTCTTTTTTCATAACCGGACTGAAATAAAGTAAACCTCTCCTCATCATAAACGTTTTGGTTTCCAGCGAGTCCTTCAAGACAATTCAAATTTTAAAGTACGAAAAATGTTTGTATCCCTATAGTTTAACCTTAAAATGATACCTCTGTCTATTTACCCCGCGAGGATTAAATATTTTCACGTCCCATGAACGAAGTTGTTTTTCTTTTTTTTATTTTCCTTCCTTCTCAAATTTTTAAACAATTAAAATGATTAGTCTTAATTTGGTATCGTTTTTTTGAATTGTTTGAAGGAGTAAACAAGAGGACAAAGATACAAAAAAGTGTTTGTGCAACTAACCTTCAAGATCAGCTGATCGAGCCGCAGCAGAGAGGGAAACCAGAAACCGGCGCGCAGCAGCGACAGCGCACAATAGTGGCAGTAACAGTTTGAAGGTCGAAAGGTCGTAATCGTTGTGTGTGAAAAATAGATCGCTCCGTTGCAGGGCAATTCGTTTCTCGTCTATCGTCAGAAATACAATAAAAGGATCAAAAATGGTTCGCAAATTCTTCGTCGGTGGCAACTGGAAGATGAACGGAAATAAAAAGGAGATCAACGATATCGTGGCTTTTTTGAAAGCTGGGCCCCTTGACCCAAATGTTGGCAAGTTGAATGACAATCCATCATATCTTTCATATCAAATTCTTTATCTCAGTTTGTCTGGGATGAGTCATAACGTGATCGCCAGACGCGGGAGATTTGAATTTCGTTTCTTCTTACAGAGGTGGTCGTTGGTTGTCCGGCAATCTACCTTGACTCGACAAAGAGCATTTTGCCCGCGAACGTCAGCATCGCTGCACAAAATTGTTACAAAGTTGCCTCGGGAGCTTTCACTGGCGAGATCAGTCCGGCCATGCTCGTTGACAACGCCATCCCTTGGGTGATCTTGGGCCACTCGGAGAGACGCAACGTTTTTGGAGAAAATGACCAGTTGATTGCTGAAAAAGTCGCCCATGCTCTGGATGTTGGCGTCAAGGTCAAATGATCTAACAAAACAAGCCTTATTTATTTTTTAAAGGCCGAAAACTCTTCAAGCCAAAAGGATTGATAGGCCGTGCATTTTTAATTAAAAAATTTGTTTAACATTAATGTATGTTTTTTTTTAGGTAATTGCCTGCATTGGAGAAAAACTTGAAGAACGCGAGGCAGGCAAAACTGAAGAGGTCGTGTTTCGTCAGACAAAAGCAATAGCCGACAAGATCAAGTCGTGGGACAACGTGGTGCTTGCATACGAACCGGTCTGGGCGATTGGTACAGGCAAAACTGCGACGCCTCAGCAAGCCCAGGAGGTGCACGACAAATTGCGTCACTGGTTGGCCGAGACCGTCAGCCCGCAAGTCGCGGAGAGTCTGAGAATCATCTACGGCGGCTCAGTCACGGCTGGAAATGCCAACGAGCTCGCGAAAGAGAAGGACATTGACGGTTTCCTCGTTGGAGGAGCTTCCCTCAAGCCGGACTTTGTTAAGATCGTTAATGCAAGGCAGTGAGAATGCTGCTGGATACTGAACAATTAATTCGAACTTACGATTTTAAGTCAAATCAACTTGCAAAATTCTTTAGTGCGATCAAATAAACTTGTCGATTTAAACCAACTTGTCTCCTTTATTATTTTGTTTATTTAAGGTAAACTGTTAGTTTGTGTTATTCGTACCAATTTCAGGTTAAAATTAATGGAATTTTTTGTTGGCAAATGTAAAGTGATCTAAGATGCAGGTCCATGAAGAGTTAGATGTGCACAGATTTCATATAAATGCTTTCCATAACATCCAGTTTTGAATGCAAATTAAAAACAAAGCTAGTATTAATATTATAAGAAAACAATCTAGAATAAACAAAGTCTAACAAAGTCAACTATATTTTATTAAAATACAAAGTTCAAGCTAAAGGTTAACGCAACATTCCTCGTGTGATGACATGGGCCGGAGGGTCCAAATTTCTGATACTATTGAGACCGTCGGCCTTTTCCTTTGCGCACGCTATGTCCATCAGACTCTTGAACGTTCGAGGTTCCCAGACAGCCAAGTCTGAGAGCGACTTTCTGTTTAAAAAGATGTTACACTTTGCTAAACCATCCATTAGAATCTGTGCTGTTATTCCATGGTCATGGCAAATCCCTTGCAATCGTGCTCCCCAAAGCTGAAAAAAAACATAGTTTGTTAGATAAAATTCAACTGTCAAACTTAGCGGAATAAAAATTAAAAAATATTGTGTGAAACCTGTCTTAAATCCTGCTTTTTCAATGCCCTTCCCAATGTGGAATACTGCAGAGCACGACAAACACCTCGGATTGCCAAGCTGTAGCAATTTTGTCTGCGATTCTTGTAATGCTAAAACAAACAAATGTTTCACAGTGAAATGTAAAAAAGAAATTGGGGAAAATTAAATTGTTCAACCGTGAACTTACAGCAGTCATGCGAAAGATTCGTCGTTTCCTCCAGAATTCATCGGGCCCTTTGTTCCTGGCAAAAAGCGTCAATGATTTAAATACCATTTTTCCAAACAACAATTTTTCACACCACAATGAAGAGAAAAATCGGGACCCGAAGTGAGGTTAAGTGGATGTAAAACGGCGGCAAATTCAAAAGAAAACAATTTCTAAATGTCACATTTTGTTTATCAAATTCCAAATTTTTGGTGTCAACATTTCTCGCGATGTCATTTAATCCTCGAATTTTGATGTTTGTTTCAAAATTTTATTTAATTTTCATTTAATCAGAGCAGAAGAAGATGTTGGCATGCCTGAAGTTTTGCATATTGCAGCTATGTTTACAGCAACGATTTCCGCCATATTGAAAAGTATACGCGAGAGAGTGATTAACGCTCAAGGGAACAGACAGCAGGTTGAAGATCTGAAGATTTCTCAGTGAAACGGTGATTGATCTGGTATAATTCTAGTTTGGCCGTAAAACAAGTTACAATCAAACATGCCGAAGAATAAGGGTGAGTTGCAACAGACGGACCAAATTTTATCTTGCCAATAAAGTTGAGATCATCAATGTGCTTGTCCACCTAACCTACACATTATTATTATTATTATTTCGATCATTTTCTTTCTGTCAATCGGTCATTTGCAGTGACTTGATTATAATTATCAATGTTATCAGAAGTGTTGATGGGTCTTTTTGATTTCAGGAAAGGGAGGTAAAAATAGGAGGAGAGGAAAGAACGAAAACGAAACCGAGAAGAGAGAGTTGGTGTTCAAAGAGGACGGTCAAGGTTAAATTTTGTTGTCTAAAATTTGATTATGAAAGATTGAAAGTGAACTTTTGATTTTGACTTTTAATTTTGACCTTTAACGTTGATTTTTAATGTTGAGTCTTAATTTTTGTTAGAATATGCTCAAGTGACAAAAATGCTTGGCAACGGAAGGTTAGAGGCAATGTGCTTCGATGGTGTCAAGCGATTATGTCACATACGAGGCAAGCTTCGCAAAAAAGTTTGGATCAATCAAGGCGACATCATTCTCATCGGACTTCGTGATTACCAGGACGCAAAGGCGGACGTTATCCTTAAATACACAGCCGACGAAGCTCGCAATCTCAAAACTTATGGCGAATTCCCTGAGACTGGTACGACCAATTCTTGACATCTTTTTTTTTTAATTAAATTTATTATTTATATATACATACAAATTACAATAATTTCATTGTTGATTGTTTATTTTTAGTTCGTATCAATGATACGGTTACCTTTGTCGAGGATGGCTTTGACGAAGATATCGAATTTGGTGATGAAATTAGTGATGACGACGAAGACGATGTTGATAACGTAAGTTGACACAATTTTAATCTTTTCTTTTTTGTTTTGAACGTTGCATTTTGAATAAAAAAAATAATAAATAATAATAACCGTTTCTCATAATTTCAGATCTGATGAAACATCGGATTGAAAAGCTGCCCTAGCATAATTCAGACAACCATCAAAAAGTCGCTGATTCGCAGAACTCAGTTTATCAGCTAATTTGTAATTTATCAATGAGACATTTGTATCCAAAAATCCAGCGTCGTGGTTTGTTGCAAACACTCCAAGAGTCTTCATTTGTTTTTTTTATTTACCATTTCAAATTATACATAGATAGGATGATAAATATAAGTATATCAATTTGATTACACCACACATAACTTGCTCTTAAGTATCTCTTGTTGTTCTGTTGTTATATGTCTCTTTCTCTCTTTGATAAACGTCACTCGGTGGATATAATTTTATTCAAGGAGATATTTCTATTCGAATAAAAAAAAATTGATGACAACCTTTGGTATCATTGATTTACCATCTGCCACAGGGATGTAGTTCGGGTGGGAGGGGCAGGGGATTTTCGTCTTTTGTTACACCAGAAAACACAATATAAAGGCGCGTTCTCAAAAAGCATGACGTTTGTGATTTGAGAGAACCTAACCAAAAAAGAACGGTGTTTGTTTCTCCGTCGAACATTCTCGAGACAAAGGACGCCACGATACTGCGAGTGTTCCAAAAGCAAACCAGTCTGTCTCCGTCTCACGCGCCCGGTTAGAGTGAGAGGGCAAAATAAACAGTCAAGTTGAAGAGCCGCGCTCGCGGCGACGGGCCATTATTCGTTGGTAGTTGCCGCTGATCGGGAGTACATACACGACCAAGTTAATTTGTCCTGCATTTAGTTAGCCGTTGGTTCGAGATACGTGTTGAAAGTCGCAACAATGAGTGACCCAAAGAGGTAAGTCGGACGCGGGCCCGCATTTGCGACCACGCCGTCGCGTACAAACAAAAACTCTGCCGCGTACACACATCAATTTTAGCTTGTCATCATCATGTCGGCGCTTGCAACCCGTCCCTCGCAACATCTGAGATTGGACAAGAAAACAAAATGTCCCGTTGCAGCACCGCGCCTCGACGATACAAAATCACAATTCCGTCCTCATTGATTTTGTTCTCACGTTTTTTTCTTCCCTTTTTTTTCTAACCTTCATTTTGTTCTCAGCGGCGGAGATGACCTGGCAACAGCGATCTTGCGTAAAAAGGACAGGCCAAACAGGCTGATTGTCGAGGAGGCAACGAACGATGACAATTCGGTCGTGGCGCTGTCCCAAGCAAAGATGGACGAGCTGCAGCTGTTCCGAGGCGACACCGTGCTGCTCAAGGGCAAACGACGCAAGGAGACCGTTTGTATTGTCTTGTCGGACGATACCTGCTCTGACGAAAAGATTCGAATGAACCGCGTCGTTAGGAATAACCTCCGCGTGAGACTCTCTGATGTCGTGTCTGTACAGTCATGCCCGGATGTCAAATACGGCAAGAGGATTCATGTCCTGCCAATGGACGACTCGGTTGAAGGATTGACCGGGTAATAACAATAACATGCCACGCTATAAAGAAAAAACAAAAACAATATTTTTATTTATTTTCATATTTATATTTATATATATTTATATTTTTATTCATTGTTATATTAAAAGTAAACGAGTAATTTGTTTGAATAATTTTGTATTGATTAATTTTGGCTCGTTTGTTTGCATTTAGAAATCTTTTTGAAGTATACCTGAAGCCATACTTTTTGGAAGCGTATCGTCCGATTCACAAAGATGACAACTTTATAATTAGAGGAGGTATGAGAGCCGTGGAGTTTAAAGTTGTTGAGACCGATCCCGGTCCCTATTGCATTGTCGCTCCTGATACTGTCATTCATTGCGAAGGCGATCCCATCAAACGCGAGGTAACGAGACTTATCAGTGTAACTTTTATATCATGTTCGGCTCGTTTCCAATGATAAAGAAAAAAAAAAAAAAAAAAGAAGTTCGATACAAAAATACCATTCATTGTTCAATGTACTTTCAAATTAAAAATATGTAAAATACATTACATAATTCAATTTTTATTTTAGCAAATATTTAGCAAAGAAAAAAGAAACAACTGAAATGCTATTGAAAAAAACAAAAGTTTAACATATTTTTAGAATTAAAACAATTCTGAACTTTCATAAATTTAAATGTAATACAACAACGTATTTAAATGATCAATAAAAAAATGAATAAAACATCCTTCTGTGAATATATAAAAAATGATAAAGTATATGAAAAGAGTGAGAGATAAATGAGATGGATATTTTTGTATAGGAAGAGGAAGAAGCTCTGAATGCCGTGGGTTACGATGACATCGGCGGTGTACGTAAACAACTGGCTCAGATCAAGGAGATGGTGGAGCTGCCGCTGCGCCATCCGTCGCTATTCAAAGCCATCGGAGTGAAGCCGCCGCGTGGCATTTTGTTGTACGGCCCACCTGGCACGGGAAAAACGCTGATCGCTCGCGCTGTGGCGAACGAGACCGGGGCTTTCTTCTTCCTCATAAACGGCCCGGAGATCATGAGCAAACTTGCAGGCGAGTCTGAGAGCAACCTGAGAAAAGCGTTCGAAGAGGCGGAGAAGAACTCGCCGGCCATCATTTTCATTGACGAGCTGGACGCGATCGCGCCCAAGAGAGAAAAGACCCACGGCGAGGTCGAGAGACGCATCGTGTCGCAGCTGCTGACTCTCATGGACGGGATGAAACAGAGTTCCCATGTCATCGTGATGGCCGCCACCAACAGGCCTAACAGCATAGATGGCGCTCTGCGCCGTTTCGGTCGGTTCGATCGTGAGATCGACATCGGTATCCCTGACGTCACCGGCCGACTTGAGATCCTGCGCATCCATACGAAAAATATGAAACTCGCCGAGGACGTTGACCTTGAAGAAGTAATTTTTCATGTTTCAACGAAACAATCTTATCTGTTACAAGTATTTCATTCTTGATGTAAATTTTTAATTTTAGATCGCTGCAGAGACTCATGGACATGTGGGCGCGGATCTGGCGTCCCTCTGTTCCGAAGCTGCATTGCAGCAAATTCGTGAGAAGATGGACCTGATTGACTTGGAAGACGACCAGATCGATGCCGAGGTGTTGTCTTCTCTTGCTGTTACCATGGAGAATTTCAAGGTTCCTATTTTTAATCCTTGTACTCTACTTTCTTAATATTTCTTAAAAATAAATTTCAACAAAAATTTATTGTCCTCAGTACGCCATGGGCAAGAGCAGCCCGAGCGCTCTGCGCGAGACCATCGTCGAGGTTCCAAACATCACCTGGGACGACATCGGAGGACTGCAAAATGTCAAGATGGAGTTGCAGGAGTTGGTGCAGGTAATATTCGAATCATTTCAATCGAAATGTTTTTGGAATCTCTCGGAAACTATGATGAAAAAATGATTATGAAAATGATTAATTGGTCTTTTTTCTGTCCAGTACCCTGTGGAGCATCCAGACAAATTTTTGAAATTTGGAATGCAACCATCGAGGGGAGTTTTGTTTTACGGGCCACCAGGTTGCGGTAAAACATTGCTCGCCAAGGCCATTGCCAACGAATGTCAGGCTAATTTCATCTCTGTAAAGGGACCTGAGCTCCTCACTATGTGGTTCGGTGAATCCGAGGCCAATGTCCGGGACGTCTTTGACAAGGTTCGTCATCCGACGATTTCATTTCCGATGATTCTGATACATTCGTAGATTTACAATAAGTATTTTGAGAAACCATTTGAAAACCAATTTGTGTTGCAACGTTTAGGCTAGATCCGCAGCTCCCTGTGTGTTGTTCTTTGACGAACTGGACTCGATTGCAAAGTCACGCGGTGGCAATGTGGGAGACGCGGGCGGAGCCGCTGACAGGGTCATCAACCAGATTCTCACGGAGATGGACGGTATGGGTGCAAAGAAAAATGTCTTCATCATCGGTGCTACAAATCGCCCGGACATCATAGATCCTGCCATCCTTCGACCGGGGCGTCTTGATCAGCTCATTTATATTCCGCTTCCTGACGAAAAGTCTCGCGAGGCTATTTTCAAAGCCAATCTACGCAAATCACCGGTTGCCAAGGTTTGAATTACAATTTTATTCGATCTTTAATTTCTCGATTTTTATATTTTTTGTTTCATTTTTTTATTGAATGTTCTAATTGTTTTTATGTTACAGGATGTCGACTTGAGTTACATTGCCAAGGTCACTCTCGGCTTCTCCGGAGCTGACATCACAGAAATTTGTCAACGTGCGTGCAAACTTGCCATCAGACAATCGATAGAAAATGAAATCCGCCGTGAAAAGGAACGTCAAGCTAATGCATCTCAGTCGATGGACGTAAGTGTTTCATTATGTTTTGTTTATTTTTCAAACCTCGAACACTGTGCTCACATGTTGAAATTTTCAGACCGACGAAGAGGATCCAGTTCCTGAAATAACAAAAGCTCACTTCGAAGATGCGATGAAATTTGCTCGTCGTTCTGTCTCTGACAACGACATCCGTAAATATGAAATGTTTGCTCAGACTTTGCAACAATCTCGAGGATTTGGCACCAACTTTAGGTAAAATTTGGGATCATTTAATTCGGTTAATTTTGATGTGATGTAACGATGGGATGTAATTTGTTTAATGTTGTTGATACGATGATTGGTGTGACGTTTCAGATTCCCACAAGGTGGTAACCAGGACACGACACAAGGCGACGCAACTTTCCAAGATGACGGAGATGACGACCTTTACAGTTAAACGTTTAGTTAGTTTAGACAACAGGAAATAACAATCGAAAAACGGCGACTTGAAAAACAAAAGAACAACAAAAAAAAATCTTATTAATTAATTGAATTAAACTAAAAATTCGGATACGAAAAGCTTGCAAGCCGAAAAATAATTGCCAGCCCCTTTGTTTTGCAAGCGCGAGTCAGGGCTCGGAGGGGGCACACTTTCATATTTATAAACCATTCATAATTTTTCTATGTGATACGCGAGCAGAAACGTGTTTTTAACAAACTTTGTACGTGAGGCTGAATTTCGTCTGCGACGTTTTTGCTTGGTTGATGTTACAGCATTTTCAAACAATACTATACAATTTTATTAATCGGGTGGTCTTTTTTTGTTTTTGTTTTTTTTTTTTTTTTTGTACGATTCAAAGATATTGTTTAAGCATATAACAAGAGCTGATAAAGGTGGTTACAAGTTTGTTAGCAGTTTGCATTGGGCACAACAATGCAACGAACGAAAATGATTCAAAATGTATGTTATTTCTCGAATTTCTCACGTCAAACTTTTTATGTTCTATAGGTTTAGCGATTGAAAAAATAAACAAAAAATGTATTAATACAAACAAATAACCGTATTTTTATTTCAACAACGATATTTTTCCACATTTTTCCCAATGCAATAAGCACTTTCAATAATGTGAACCAAAAACAAATGCATTTCATACAAAATAATTTGTAAATGCACAAGTAAAACAATTAATTTTAATTTTAATGTTGTTTTTTTTCACGCGAGTAATATTAGTCATGCTATTGATTAAGTAATGACTAAGTCATTTCGAGGTAACTGATATTTCTTGTTGCGATATAAAAGCATCGAAAATATAAACAAACAAATTATGGTTTCGAAACAATTTTTAAAGAAATATTAATGAGCACAAAGTTTGTCACAGGTTTAACAAAAATGAAAAAATTTTTTCATTATATATTTATAACTAATAATGTTTTGCAAATTTGGCCATGATTCAAATATACGCAAAGCGCGCCTTCATTCCTAGTTACAAAAACAAAAAAAAACAAAACAAACAAAAAGATTTAGTGACACCTCCGAAGATGGCTGCGGATAGATGCTAATCTCATGTGTAGAATTTTGCTGCGCGCGCACTGCGTCTTTGCATAATTACAAAACAATTAATTTCGAGGTAAATGATCTTTCATGTATGACAAACAAGGTGAAAAAACGTAAACATTTCTGATCTCGAATAAATGTATCTAAAAATCATGCTTACACAAACATTGAAGTATAAAAAGTTTGATAAAATTCCATCTAATCAGTTTTTCATTTGATCAATATTGTCTTGTAATTTCGGCCGTTATCTAAGTGTCTTCAACTGTGATATATAAATATAATTACAGCAGAGTGAACATGTATATTTAGCACACCTTTAATTAGTTTCGAATCGAATTTTCCGCGCGACGAAACGTCTAGAACAAAATTATACATTATTGTCTGTTTCCTCCCTTTTCGTGCAAATTGAACAAAGACGAACAACCGCCGAACATGACCTGCTCAATTAACCAACCTAACCTCACATGCTGAATTTGCAATAAAAATGTGATAACATTTGGCACGCAATTTGAAAAACAAACTCAAACTATGCATGAAATAAAAAGAAAATGGTACCCCAATTACATGAACAATTTTCAAGTAATTATTTTCGGTAGATACGAAGAAACGAGCGAGAAAGAAGGTGGAGGGGGTGGAAGACCAGGGACGTATTTTGGGCCGGCCGGCTCAATGTTTGTGTGTGCAGAATGTGTGCACGGACGCATCGCGCGATCGCGTCCACGAATTAAATGTGCCGGGCTGATTGACAACAAGAACATTAATCTCATTGTTGATAACAATCATTTAATTTGACCGCGAGATCGATGTTGTCTTGATTGTAAAGAAAAATCACGTATATATAGATATATACGGTTTTGTTATAAATCAGGGACGGGCATGCGATGTGCATTAGCAGAAATATGGCTTGCTTTCAAAATGTGAGTCACCTTGTTTTCATTCTTATCAATAAACAATTTTTTTCCCCTTTCAAGAACCGACATTTTGTTCACTTCGACACCGATATGGTGACGCAACCTCAAATTTGTTTATCTGTCTATTTTAACAAAAATCGAACTTTTTTTATTTATAGCTTCAACACTCGCTTTATATTGTTTTGACAATTTTTTTTTTTTTTTATTTTCTTGTATATTTTTTATTCAAAAAATCAAGCTGGAACTTGTATGCCCTTATAAGGTCACCAGTTTGTTTATAAACAAGCTTAACATTCATGTGACATGAATATCTTTCTTAATGGCCGACTGTTTTTTAATGCAATCAATTGAACAAACTTTTTTTATTTTTTTTCTTGTTTTTTTTTTTTTTATATTTGTTATTTTTTGTTCTTGCAATAAAGTAAACAAAGTGGATACATTATTTGTAGATAATAAACATTGATTGAATTTCAAGTTATTTAATTAGCGATAAGATTTGTATTATGTAATATAAGCAGCGAGCGGCTGATGGATATTTTTTTGCGATTCGGCGAGTTTTATTATTTGCCTGCAACTTCTCACGTTCGATGTGTTACGCAACACGCGCCACCACGTGGTGCCTAAATGTAAACAAAAGGCATGATGTTAGCGGGCCCCTTAATCTTCGCTTCTTTTTATCCACAAAAGACGAATAACAGTTCACCCCCACGTGTGACAAACAAGTTGATCCAAATGTGGAAAGTACAATTTTCAATTTTGTTATCATAATCAATTGCGATAAGTCGAAGAAGCGATGAAAAACAACATGCTATTTTCGATTCTTTTATGTATTTGTGTACTCTTCTTTTCGGGCCGGATGTTTTCGTGGATGACCTTCAAGCTGGGCTTCTCCATCTGCGTCATATCTCACCATTTCAACCTATTATTTCTTTTTTATTTTTTTTTATTTATCGGACTAAAATCCACTGATTTGGTTTCTTTGTATTTACGTATGATTTTTAAAAAATTGAGTTCTTTCGATCCAGCGGTTTGTATAAGTATCGCCAACACACGCAACATTTCTTTTCTTTTGTGTACAGCCAAGCCAAGAGGGAGAGCGAGAGAGAAAGAGAAAGAAGAGAAGCCGTAAGCTCTGTTTTCGACTGCCAAAAGTACTGCGCAGTTGCCGGGCTCGCTCACGTCTTCGTTTTAACAGCGGCCGACTTTATATTTCAATTACCATTTTCGATCGACGATGCGCAATCATTGTTTAAAATGAGACACGAGTTTTATCCAGATGATCAGTTCGAGTCGAAGATGATGTTGCTCGAGTGAGACAACAGTCGACGTCAGATTTTGTTTTTGTTTTGTTTTTTTTTTATATTAATTAATTAATGATATTGAATCGAAGTGTCAGGGCCGGAAAACGTCCTACGGAATCCTGAAAACACCCCCGTACCTCACATTTACACTCCATAAAATCAAAACAAACGTCCATTTTGATTTTCTTATGTATTTTGTCGAAACAAATTTTTGTTCATTTTTTTTTTTTTTTTTGTCAATATGCATTAAATTTATGACTCCATGTTACATGAAGAATTTCCAATTTTTTATTTCAAATTACAAAGAAATACGGAGAAAAGACCGGAAATAATAAATTTAGATTTTCTCTCAGATTTTCAGTTGAAGTATATTTTAGAAAACAACAAACGATTGAATCATCTGATTTCATACGATTAAATTATTACGATCAAAATTAAATGTTTTTTGGGGATCCAATGATTTAAATATAAAATAAATAACAAAACGCAGACAAATGTTTACACAACATTTGTGTAAATGTTATGTACACGTTTGTGTTTACAAATTTTTAAACAAAGGCGAATAAAAAAAAAAATTCAAGCGAAATCAATTTTAAGTGAAATCAAATTTGATTTGTTATAAATGTTCCAGCTAATAAGCAAACAAATGTCATCATTCGGTCGGTCATTTCGGTCAAATTGCATCATTCAATCGGTCAGTTTTGTTCGTTTGTTTTTTTCTGGTTTTTCTATTTTACGTTCGTAATATTTTAATCTGATTTATTAAATTTATTTAATGAAAATCATGATTCTTAATCTTAATTGTAATTAAATATTTTTAATTCGTTTTTTTTCCTTTAATGTGTTTACGCACCAGTTCCAAAAATCGTTTTTATTTTAATACTAAGACTCAGTACAATAAAAAATTTTACATTAAAATATTACTTTGATAAACAAAATAAAAACAACCGAAAATAATGTTATTGCTAAAAATGAAAAAAAATCTTATTCCACAAAAAAAGTTACTAAAAAGTTGACCCCTTTCATATTCGGTCAGAAATGGGTTAAGTACAAAAAGTACTGCCTGACCAATATCAGGTACACATTGAATACGTAGAAATACGTTTTGTCTAATTCCAGTTCTCCATAATTTACAAATTTCTGTTCCTCCGGCCCTGAAATGTACGAAAGCGATGATATACAGTGTGTAAAATTTTGTTTCCTGCTACATTTTCAATCAACAATTTTCCAAGGACGAGAACGCCGCGATTGGTGCGCAATCGCCAAGCTATACATCGTCTCCAGTTATTGTATTATTACTTGAAACTACAACTTGCGAGTGTTTTTCTTCACTGACCTACCTCGTTGCGCGCAAATCGAGCCTGACTATAATATCATGCTATTTTTGATGATATTTACGTCAATCCACGGAAAGGGCTTGTTCGAGATAAAACAAATGCGACGGCGCGTTTGATTGTTGTTCGATTCGACAACGCAGAATTCGTTGCGGTTGGTCATCGGCTCTAATATATAAAATCACGTAAATAAATTCTGCGCAACAACAAAGTTGTTTCAAGGTTGCGCCCAGATTGATTTTCTATTACAATGTAAAACGATAAGATTTTGAACAAATTTGTAAACAAAATTACATTCGAAATAACATTGAATTCAAAACAATAGCATTGTAAACAAATGACCTCTAAAATGATAACTAAGCAATATGTAAATAATACATTTACGGAACAATAACATTCAAATTTGTATACAAAACAATAACATTTAAAATAATGTTCATATTGACAAACATCGTCATCGGAAACAATGACCTCTAGAATCGTAAAATTCAAAATAATAACAAACCATTATTTATCATTCAGAACTATGTCTTTTGGAACAATAATATTTAAATTCATATACGAAAGGATATTGAAAACAATGACTTTCAAAACGATGACATTCAAACATTTAATATTTATTTTAAATAATAAAATAATGCAATACAAAATTCAAAACAATGAAATTCAAAATAATATATTGTTTGCGGACAATCGTAACCAGCGAAGATTTCCGACGATGTTTATTTAAAAACACAATTGCCACGACTACATTGTGTTAATACCATAAGATCCTTTCCCTTTCCGTCACGTTTCATCTATTCGCGAGTTTTGCTTGCCGATATTTTTATCCATGGCAGGACAAGTTTTCATGAACCAAATGTAGGTTGGAATGGTCAGCGAGTCAAGATAATTATAAACCGGGACGAAATAATAATATGACACAAAACGGACCTCGGCAGCGCAAAATCCAAAATTAAATCGGGCGTTTGCGTAAGCGCGCCAATCTAGACGTCGCGCGCGCGAAAAAGAGCCAATGAACTTGAGTAACCTGGCACTCGAAGGTGTGTGCGTGCTCATGTGGTCGTTTGCAAATGCGCGCCACTTAACTGTAAACAACATTGTATATTTACAAACAAAAAATGCAAACAAAAAAGATGACGCAACATTCAAATGCGGTGTACACCATTTGTTGCAGGGAAATTGTTGTGACGAAGAATCAACTGGATATTCGTGTGACGGGCTAGTAACGGACACCGCCTCAGCAATAATCACCATAGGTAACAACCTCTATTTTTAATTTTGCTATAAGCACAACACTCGAGTTCCTCAAATTTAAAATGAATCGCGGCGTCTGCCTTTTCGCCGCTCTCTATTTGATAACCGGTTTGACGAAAAGTAGATGCCACTTGACGTTTATGAGTTCTGTATATGCATATCAAATTGACACAATTAATCATTATTTTCACCACTCGAAACACGAAAAAATAAACAAATAACAAAAAACAAAATGGTTCCTCTCGTTTGATTCGAGTTAATTTTGTAAACATCGGGTTAGGATATCAAACAAAGGGCATACAAAAACAACAAAAAAAGCAAAACCTCGATTGTATCATAAATATAGTTTTTGAATCAAATCATAAAATTGTTGAATTTTCAATGTCAACATTGGTAGTTTATTTGATTTAAACTAGTGGTTTGCGGGGTAAAAGATAAAACAAAGTATTGGGTTGGAAAAAGAGAGGGAGAGAGAGACAGGCAAACAAAACAACAAGAAGTGTGGTGTACGTGCCGCGCGGCGCATATAGCAGAGGGCGTCGTCAGATCTGCTGATCCGGGGTGGTGAAGGGGCCGCCGCTATGCGCGCGCACCCACCGTTATAACTCTCAGCTCTCCAACAATAAACATAAGCCGCGCACACCATTTTGTCCCGAACAATTCAATTGTTGAAAAAAAGTTTTTCAAAAAAAAAAAAAGAAAAAAAAACGGAAAAACAAAATCAACAAGAGGCACCTTTGAATTCCCTCGGATTTACATCGGAGAGCAGCAATGTCATTGTCAAAATCGTCAACAATGACTGCGCGTCCAGTTTTATTTACATTGCAAATTGATTTCGGTTATGCGATTTGAAAAAAGGAAAGAAAGAGAAAACCTAAAAATAGAAAAAATCCGTACGAAAACAGCAGGAAATGGAATAATCACGACGAAAGGCGTTTCGCAAAAACATTTCGCAAAAAATAGTTGAAAAACAAGAGGCAACAAAAAGCGGATTTGAACATTTGTAATAAAGTAAGAAGAAAAATAAAGAGACAAAAGAAAGAGAGAAAGCGTTTGTTTTGTTATTTGGGCGTCATAAAAATGTTGATGGGAAGTGAGATAGGAAAATAAACATTGTTGACACATCAATGTCAGGACGAACAAAATGGTGTGATGTAAAAGAGCTCGAGTGGAGGGGGGAGGTAATATTCTCCGGCGTACGTGTCTGGCGTCTGAGCAGCCATGTTGGCGTTGGTCAGTCGGAAACCAACTGCCGAGCAGTGAGGGACGGTGAAGTAATTGTGGCCAGATGTGTTAGCCGAGGGGATTTTGATGTGCCTGCGAGCCTGTGATAGGAGGCTGAGCGAACTAGCGAGAGCCGAGACCAGCCGGACGGAGAGAGCGACGAGAGTTTTCAACATCACGCGGTGACGGCCGACATCAAGCGACCACCGAGGGCCCAAAGGCGATAACAAATAAATCATAAGAACCGACAAGAACCGGACCTTTTTGACCATCAATCATCCCATCCATTCTATCAGTTCGCCTCGACGTACAATTATTCCGGCATTTGTTGTGTAAATAATTGTAAATAAAGCCGCAACATTTCGGTAAACACAGTGCGAGACGAAATTAGCACGCGCGCGAGCGCGGTTCTGTGATAGTGAACGAGAGTGAGTGCGAGAGAGAGAGAGAGAGCGTTCGTTAGATAGTTTTTATATTTATTTGAATCTGTGATATAACCGGCTCCGCGAGTACCGGGATCCTTTTGTACAAACGACTGACTTTTTATACGTGTGCGCCGTCTCTTCTCCGCCCGCCATTTTTTCATCCGCCGACATCATGGTGGAGAAAATCCTTGAGGAGAAAGACGACATCCAAACCGCCAGAGGTGAGCCCCCAATGTTTATCATAACAAGGTCATGTTTGTTTGCGTCCAACTGTCATCATCGTCCGAGACAACTTTTGCCTATCGATTTGTTATTGGTACGCTCCTGGCATGGCCGCCATCGCCGCCATGCTGCAGCTGCCGGCGAAATTGCTAGAACAATTGTTTTGATTTTGTCCCCCCCCCCCCATTATCGGCTTGTTACATCTTTTAAGATCTTCACACAAGATGTGTCATTATCTTGAAAAAAAAGTAAAGAAAAAGAAAAACAAAGGAAATTTGATGTTCAAAAATAAAGACAGTGCAAATTGCAATAATGCGATTCGCTGACGTTTGCTGTGTACGTGCAAGGAAGTTTCTCGAATCGCGGCCACCGCGACACGTCGACGAGGAAAATTGATTGGCCAATGTCCAACCAAATTGGTATAATATTTTGTTAAATTGCGTGATGCGAGGCTCGTTCAACGGTAAGCTACTACGCGTCGCACATTATTTAGGTTACTGGGCTTATATTTTACAACGAGGCGGGCCAATGGGCGTGCGCCCGCGCGCGCATCGCTCAAGGTCATAAACAAAAAAGGGGATGACACCGATGATGGAAGTTGATTTTGAACCCGATGTCGTCAAACTTGATGACGAAAGATAATTAAGGTGATGACGTTTTGTTGCAGGTGAAGGGGGATGCCGGGATGTAACATCGACAGGCGAGTCGATGTGCTCGGTGCAAGCACGCCAGGAGGAGGCTCGTCGCAAGCGGCGCAAGAAGAAACGTTCCGGCTCGTCCCTTGTCTCGTCTTGCTTTCAAGGTCACTGTTCATTTACGTTCATACACTCATTGCACAATAAACTGCTACGTCAAACAAAGTCAAAACATAGCTCTGTTTACCTTTTGCTTTATTTACCATTGTTTGTTTACTTTTGTTTGTTTACGAAACGGTACTTGTCCTTGAGCTGGGCCGGTCTTGTTTATATGCAAACTTGAGTTTGTTGACGAACAACGTTAACCTCTGACCTTCGGTGTGACCTTCAAGAGTTGTTTACCTTTAATTAGTAGCAAAAATAAATGGGAATATTTTGTAAACATTGTCGACAAGAATTGCAAAATGAGAGACCGAAATAATTTGAAGGTCAAAGGTTAATGTGTCGTTGGAAACAAAAGATGTAACAAAATGAATCAACGGATGAAAATTGTTTGAAAGGTTTGAATAAAATGTGTAAACGTGTATGTGTGTTTCAGAGCTTTACAAACTGACGGGCGAGATATTGGGCGAAGGCGCTTACGCGTCGGTGCAAACATGTGCGTCGATTCACACCGATCTTGAGTTCGCGGTGAAGATCATCGACAAGATTCCAGGCCACTCGCGGGATCGAGTGTTCAAGGAGGTCGAGACATTTCACCATTGCCAGGGCCACGCGAACATCATACAGCTCATCGAGTGCTTCGAGGATGACGAAAAATTTTATCTTGTCTTTGAGAAGGTCAACGGTGGACAGTTGCTCAGCCGCATTCAGGAAAAGGTACACTTCAGTGAGCGCGAAGCCAGCCAGATTGTGAAGGAGATTGCCAGTGCCCTTGATTTTTTGCACAAGAAAGGTAAAATATTACAATTGCCAAAAAAGGAATGATTATTTTTGAATTAATACTAACATTGGAACGAATTTGACAGGCATAGCACACAGGGATTTGAAGCCGGAGAACATCTTGTGCGTCTATCCGGACAAGCTGACACCGATCAAAGTGTGCGACTTTGACCTCGGCTCTGGTATCAAATTCAATAACTCGATGTCGTCGCCTGTGGCGACCCCGCAGCTTTTGACGCCGGTTGGCAGCGCCGAATTCATGGCACCGGAGGTCGTCGAGGCGTTTATTGGCGAGGCGAACTATTACGACAAGCGCTGCGACCTCTGGAGCCTCGGTGTCATCATGTACATCCTCCTCTGCGGCTACCCGCCGTTCTACGGCAACTGCGGCGCCGACTGCGGCTGGGAGCGCGGCGAGAACTGTCGCGCGTGTCAGCAGCTGCTGTTCACCAGCATCCAGCAGGGCCGTTACGAGTTCCCTGATAACGAGTGGGCCAGCATCTCGAACGAGGCCAAGGATCTTATCAGTGGACTGCTCGTCAAACAGGCCAGCCTACGCCTAAGCGCTGAGTGCGTGCTCAACCATCCTTGGATCAATCCTGGACCTCCCGCCAATGATATCGGCAATCGTCCACTTACTACACCTCAAGTCATGAGGTGCGAGATTAAAAGATTCAATTTTCTTTTACTCCAAGAATTTTGACTAGGAGAGACAATTTTTTTAATTGTTTTTTTTTACGATAATAACAAGTAACGACTTATTAAAGAAGATTTGAACATTTTCTATCATTTCAAAGTTATAGAATTGCTGCTATTGTAATTGCAAAAATAGTTTCTGGATTAAATTAATGATAAAATTTTGATTTTCAGGCGCAACAATTCAGCGCGTGAATTGTCAGCGTTCGCCGAGTCCGCGATGGCTGTAAATCGTGTTGTGCTGCAACACTTTTCGGTGAACCTCGAGGAGTTGTTGGAAAATCGCGAGCCACGTCTATCAACATCGTCGACGGACGATGACAACCATCCGTACGGCCATATGTCCGACTCATCGAGCGAGCGGTCGGACGGCAAACGTTGTGGCCATCACTCATCCTGTGAGTTGGAGCGCCACGGCTCCTCCTGTTCCGTACATTCTTCTTGCGATTTTGGGGCAATCAAGACTGCACGCACACGCGCTTCTTCCATCTCTGATAACAACAATCTCATCGGGCTCTCACCGCCGAGCGAGAGCCGTCTCATGCAGCGCCGCATCAAAGCCCGTGCAAGCCTCTGCGAGAGCGTCGCGTAAAAAGAAACACATCTCTGCATTTTACGAACTGTTGATTGGCCGGAACAACCAATCGCGGTATCATTTTCACACCTAATCGTCTTCATTGCTAATCTTCCCACTCACAGCCTGGAGAGCGCCACTATTCCAAGTCTGCGCTGTAAATATGTTGTCTATTTTTGTAGGTGCGCAGAGTTTGGACACCAAAGAAAAAGAATTGTCGCGCTCAACGCGTCTCAGGTGGCGCCTCTTCTCATCCGACTCTACATCCCTCTCATTTTAATTCTTTCCTTTTTTTTTTACTTTTCAGTTTTTTTTTTTTGAATGTAAATAAGAGCCATTTTTCACTTTTCAGTCCCACCATTTACCAACTTGTTACAATTTTCCAACTTTTTACTCGCTTTTAATTTCCTTTATTGTTCGTTTACTTGAAATAATCTTCGAGGCCATACTTTTTCTGACTGTACATCCAGAGCCCCCCTTTTTTTAATTTCAATTAACAAGAGTGACGAACATATAAAGATGCGAGATTCACTTATGACTTTCTGATTGTTTGTGTGAGTGTGTGCGTGAGAGAGAGAGGGTCGGTCAAAGAAATAAAGAAAAAGATTGTGTGTGAAAGAATAAAAGAAAAAAGCGAATGCGTTTTCGTTAAAATTTTTTTTTCAACAACGAATCTAAAAGATTGATGGCGATTCTCTGAAAATCAATGAAACGCAAAGGAATACATTGTTTCATTTTTTACTTTTTTCTTTATTTTTTGTGAAAAATTTAATAACAAATAAACCAAATGACGTATTATCTCAACTTTATTTTTCATATTCATTATTTTCCCTTCAATTTTTTTGTCTATTGTCTAACTGTTTTTGCTTATTGTTTTCTTTTTTTGGGTTCTGGTTTTCTTTGCATTTTTTTATAAATCTTGTTAAAATAATTGCACAATTACATGTGCAAAAGTCCCCTCGAGAGCTTAGAATCAGAAGCTAAGTTTCTTTTTTTTTTTTTTTACATAAAATCATAGGTTTAAGAAGAAAAAGAAAATTTAAAAAAAGGGTGCCGTTTATTCAGCGAAAGAATAAGAAGGAAGAAGGATATGCAGTGGCCAAAAAAAAAAGTTTTATTTTTCATATATTAGTGATTAGAAATGAAAATTTCGAACTGAATATATCAGAACGAAAAAACATCAGTTTAGAAAATTGTTTCGACTGCACGTTCGGTAATTCGATAAGAAACAATTGAAAGTGACAAAAACATTATTTTTGTATTTTTTCGTATTTTTTTAAGTTACTCTTCAGTAAAATTGTAAGGCTGGTGTTTTTTCTAAATTCGGTGCGATTTAGATTGTGTAGAAATTCGTTAATGTAAATATTAACACGGCTGTTTCCAGTAGAAGAGAACAAAAAAAGCGGCCTAAACATTTGAATTTGTCAAAAAATAATCTACGTTTAAAAAGCTTTATTTTTTTTTATTGCGACACGTGATGTTGAATTGAAAAAAAAATCAATCGTGAAACCAAAATTGCGAGTTCAGTTTCTTTTCGTTCTTTAGAAAAATGAAAAGAAAAAAAATCTCTGATTTCGAATACGAATGTCGCGATCTTTGTTTTTTATCACAGATAATAATGTTAAAACAAAAAAAAAACAAAAAAAAAACAAAATTATGTCAAATTACCTCGACAAAGAGATTCAATTGAATTAAAAAAAAAAAGTTTCGATTGCGAGAAGAGGATCGAGTTGAATTGTCAGTAGGGGTATTATAACAGTTACAGTTTCTTTCCTAGATTCGATGTTACGGCGAGAATTCGAAGTCTAACAACAGTTGCAAATGTAAAATACATAATCAACCTTACCACAAAGCTCCGTGTACAAGGCTCGCTTTGATCTGCGCAGTTTCGCAAGATATTCGCATGGGTGTGCAAAATGTATGAGTGAGCAAAAACAAAGAAAATTACAAACTCAGATGACAACACAAAAAAATTAAAAAAAAGAAAAAATAATGTGAGCGAAAGAGAATGATGAAAAACAGAGTTGCTGAGATACCTCATTTCCGCATAGTATTTAAGAGTTGCGGTTTTGACCTGCGATGGAATCATAAAAGCATTTCATTCGTCGAGATTAGGTGAAAGATTTATCCATGATTGTAAACGGTCAAAACCAAAATGAAAAAAAAAAAAAAACAAAAAAAAAAAAAAAAAAAAAAAAAAAAAAAAAAAAAAAAAAAAAAAAAAAAAAAAAAAAAAAAAAAAAAAAAAAAAAAAAAAACGTCGTGGTCTGAAGAACCTGAGAGATCACGGCACAGAAATTCCGCGCGCGATAATTGTAGAGTGTAACGGAATGCGAATTTTTTCCGTCGACACAATATTAATCTGTAAAGGAGCACCGAACTACAAAAATTAGCAAACGAGAGTTTTGCGCAAAAGGAGAGACAAATTTTCTTGATTGTTGCTGCTGTTCGCGTAGTGTTAACCTATGATTCAAAGAATTATTTTTTATGAACTTGAGAAAGTCAGCAGATAAATAAAGAGCATCGTTTAAACAATGTTGATTCGACACTATTTATACTCTATAATTATCATTGTAACCGTTCTTATTGAAAGGATAAAAGCGGACGGAGCAAGATAAAAAAGAAAAAAGATTATAACAGTTGAGTTTTTTCGCGATTTGTTGTAAGCGAAAATTGAGTTTCGTGTTTGTTTGACAGGGACGAAGGGAGAGATGATACTTGTCGATCGATCTATCAATTTTGTACAATTATTATTAGAGCGGCATATTGAATGATCATTTGTATACATTAATAATCGGAAGTATCAATAAAAAGAAACAAAAATTCATCGTGTCATTGTTATTTCTGACCTTTTAATTTGGGGGTCGGGGGGAAGGGGAGCCAATAACAGGGACAAAAACGAATGGAAACAATTGTTGGAATTTTTTTTATAGTTTATTGAATAAAAAATTATAATTTACTCGTTTTCTTCGGAGCGCAGACGTGCGTTTGCATTGGTAACTCGGATGGACAACTGCTGGGCTCTCTCGACGATCGACTTTCGTTTCTTGCTGCTAACCGCGTGTGCGATTTCTGCACAATATTTGCGGTTTTGCATCAGGAGAACTTCGAGTTCCTGGAAGATGAAACAAAACAAACAATGAATAAAAGGACAAAAAATCAATAAATTTTATGATCTTAATAAATCAATTAATTTTCAACTACTAACCCGCACGTTGTGAACAACAACTTTTTTGAAACCAGTTGGCAGCATGTGTCTAGTTTTTGCACTACTTCCATAACCGATGTTTGGCATAAGATATTGACCCTTGAATCGCCTGCGGACTCTGTTGTCAATACCTTTTGGCTTCCTCCAGTTTCTCTGTAACAAAACAATAGATGATGTAACAAAACAAAACAGGGGTTGAATATTAATTTGAAACTGTCTGTTGATTGATGGGGACACCGCAGCATTTGAGGTTATGTGGATGGTAAAAATATTGTTAACACCAACTGACCTTTAGCTTGTCATAACGATCGCTCTGGTGACGAATAAACTTCTTCGTCCTCTTTTTGACGATTTTGGGTCGGTACGTTGGACGAATCGACATCTTTGCCGAGTTTCAACAACTGTAACAAAAACAAAACAATCGGTCAACACGCACTTCACCTGCACCAAGAAAAATACATTATTTTCAATCTCAAACGATAAATAATCCCATAACAGTGTAAATTAACTTTCGTTATGGATCTATCGATTGCAATGATTAATTTTATACAGTTGATTGTTCAATAATTTGCGGATTCCGAAAATTGCTTACATACCACGACAGGGGAAAAACGTCGAAGGGAATTGTCGTTGAGAAAAGAGGTTGGGTTTGAGCTTCGAGCGTGACGTCATATAAACTCGTGTTCCTAAAACTCTTTTGGTACCACTGGTATTATCTCTTTCTCTCTCTTGTTTATTCTATCCAAACTAAACCATTTTTAAATATTAATTAAATTTATCAAATAAAAGATACAAAAGAAAAACTCAATGAATTTTTTCATTAATTAATGATTAAAAGGAAAACGATAGATTTTGATTTTATTTTATGGCGCGAAATTATTCTGGCGCCAAATTCTGAACACGCGATCAGCAAATCGCAGTTTAATATAATTTTTTTTAATTTGTCATTGCTTTCGTTGGTTTTCAAAAACATTTAAAAATGAAAAATCAACATGAAAATTTATAGCGCCCAAAATCCCTGACGCCCAAAAATTTTGGCGCCAAAAAATTCTGGCGCCTAAATTTTTTTTGTTCTTATTTGTAAATGTAGATTCAAAATTAATAGCTAACATGTAAACACGTTTTCAGTTCAATTTCCTAATGATACATTTTTATGTAATTAAATATTGCATAATTATTTTAACAAATTTATATTTTATGGTACAAAAAATAAGTTTCATAAGATTTTCACCGCGAAAGAATGCAGTTTTCTTGAACATCGTTTGATTATTTTATTTGATTTCCACTGAACATAAACTTTCATGTTTACCCCCAGAGAAACAACTTTCCAAGACAATTTTGCATAAATTGTAAACAGAATTGTTTATACAGGTAATATTTTCATCATTTTTGCATAAAATTAAAACAATTCCACGACCTATGGGCTACTTAAAATTTGTGAATGAATAAATAAATAAATGTCTTAAAAAATTGTATACAAGATTGTTAAGATAATGCGTATAATTTTTGTACAATGTTTGAGAGCAAAGGAGTAAAAGAGAAAGAATGTATAAGAGCAGAGAAACGCAATGAAGGCAATAATAAAAATGCGCGATCAAATTGCGGCCACACGCGACTATCACTTGGACTCGAACACGTGAGTTGCAAACACGTGATCGTATTTTCATCGACGGTTTACGCGAAATTCGCATTGACATACCAAACAGACTTGAAAGTACATCGTGTATTTCGTCCTCCAGGTCGGATATTAATTTTTGTTATTAATTTTCATTTATTTTGTGAAAAAAAAATGGAAAAAGAAAAGAACAAAAGTACGGGACACAGTGACTAATAAGTAATTGAATATTTTATAGCAAAGGTGTCCAGTTGAAGACGATGTAGAGTTCTAGAAGAAAAAAAAAAATTGCAAGAATGGGTGTCAGGGACATACACTCGCGTGAATGTCCTAGAAGCTTTGGAGGCACGCTCGCTTGCACACGTGCCTTTCTCCATCAGATCGTGCGAACACCTTCATGGATAAAGTGCGCGGAATGTTCTTTTAAAATTTGATTGATCCTCATGATGATTAGAGGTTGAAATTTTGGGAACAATGACGGAGATCATCAGTGTTGAACGGTTTGCCTCGGTGGTTAACGTGGACGACGAGGACGGTCATGAACAGCAGCAACCGACTGGTTTCGATGTCTTCGACAGTCCAACCACGATCGCTCTTACTACTTTGGCTACGAGTGCATCGAATCATACCTTTGGCATCCACAACAGTACAAAAGGTTAATACAATACAAAAATAATAAAACCAAGACCAGAAAAAAGGTGGAAAAAAAATTGTAGTTACTGGGATTTGAACCCGCGTCCCTCGAGATGAATTAGGACACACTTATCCACTGCGCTAAAGTTGTCTTAAATGAAAATAATTTCTTTGTAAAATATAGGAACTTTTTAGCGTCTTTTGAACACGGATAGAATAGAAAAAGTGGTGCAAATTTAAAAAACACCATTTATTTTAGTAAATAAACAGAAGAAAATAAAAAAAGAGTAAAAAATAAAATTACCAGGGATATTGCTTTCCATACATGAATATTGTTTGTGCGTCGCAGCTATCGTGGATCTAATCAGCGACTACCATCTGCGAGAAGTTTCACTCTCGTCTTCAGTTCTGAGCGACGAGCTGCTCATAGCTTTGAGCGACGTCTCATCATCTGTCAATTTAAAAACTCTACGCATCGAGGCTTATCCAGAAGACAAACCCAATCCTGCCAAAGTCAGTGTTGATGTCTGGTCCAATTTCACCAGTCATCATCCACATATGAATATAGTTGTGTGAGTTCTTTTGAATGTTATTAAGTAAAAATATCTTCATGATTGAAGGACAGAAAAACAAACAATTTACGATTCATATATTAGTAAGGATTTGTTGAGGTTAAACAAATATTTAACCTCAAAATTAGTTTCTGCTGTTCATCATATGTTGATGCGTGCGCATTAGTTCCCTACGAATGAAAAGTCTGCAACTATCTCTCCGCAGCCAACTTCAGAGGCGTCACTAACTGTTTTTGTTTTGAATTTTGTTCTATTTAATTATAACTATAATTGTATTATATTTATGAAGCGATCAAACCTGACGTTTTAGTTGTTGTTTAGGTCTTCATACATGACAAAAGAAGATGATTTTGAGGGGATCATCGCATCTTACATCCCGGTGACACACCTTTATCTATGCGAAAGTACGCCACCTTCTGTTGTCGCAAAAATTGCTGCTAATTGTCCGCGCCTCATCGAACTCGTCATAGGGGCGTACCCTGCCGACACCCTCGATCAAATTCTAGAATCCACCGCTAGAGGCTGTCCTGAACTTACGGCACTTGCTCTTGGCGAATGTGAAATCACGTAATATAAGAATTTTCCTTACTTTATTTCATCATTTGTATATTTCTGGATCAAAAATTCTTAAATTTTGAAACTTGTTAGGAATGTTTTTCAAAATTTGGTACAAAAATTTCTAAAGTTCAAGTACTATCTGCTAATTATTTAAGAATTGTTGGGGATGATGAGGATGTTTCACAAAACAATTTTGTTCATTTGAAATTTTAAAATAACTTTGGCGCCGTGGTAATGGTGTTAAACTTTCACCTCGGGGGTCGCGGGTTCGATACTCAATCACTGATTTTTTTTTTCACAGCAAAATTTTTCATGAGTTTTAAGAATCTAAGATTGTTTTTAATAAATTTCTTTTACGAGTTGTAACAATTCTTAATCAATTTTTTAAATTAGAAATGTATGAGGCGATTTTTAAACAGGATTTGAATTACTATCTTTTTTTTTCGTTTCAGATGTACCGGCTTTGTTAAGTTCGTCGAATTGTGTTGCAAACGTTTGCAGGTTCTTTATGTCTGGGAGACTTCATTGCTCGAGGATTCAAATTACGATTTGACTCAAGTAATATCAACAGTTTCTTCGCTTTTGGGACGCAACTGGCAACCAGAGTACATCCCATGCTGGTGAAAACCCGAAACCCTGCAATACTCATCATCCAATGTTGTTTACAATTGTAATTATATTTAAGAAAGAATAATTAAGTTGAAATGAATGTTCCTTGTTTTTATGTATCAAAAAAATATAAACTTTATTATCCGTCTCTAATATGAAGCAAGATGTGATGTGAAAATCGCCTATGCTTCAGCGAAGGTATATCATGATGGCGATTTGTATACAGCATATGTTACACGTTCACAAATTACTAGACAAATAAAAACCAATGGTTACATTTTGTATGTATTTACAAGTTAGAAACAATCAACCTTAAAACAACCGCTGAAAAAAATTGTCTTAGAGACAAGAGTGGCGTTGGTGACGTCAACGCCGAAACAAGTTTACAATTAAAATTATGTATGACATCAAGTTTCAAGTTTTTCTTCATAAAATAACAAAAACGAGGTGATGAGCTATGTATGGCAGTCGCACTTTTTGCAATAGTTCGAAGTCTTCCCCTTCCCCCCCATGTCCGTTCAACAATCAATTCTCCTATCAACTAAAAAAATAATCATTTGTTGTAGCACCAATCGCTTTCTCTCGTTATCATTTGTTCTCAAATTTATAAAATATATATTATATTTGCGACGTGTACGCTTTTGGCAAATCGAAACAATGAGAATTCTATCGCGACAGTGTGAAAAACATTTTTAGCACCACCGTTCTGGACGTCGTCCCGCTAATTGTAACCAGAAAAATAGTATAGTTTTTATGTACACACACTCGTAAATGAACAATGTCAACATTTAAAATGACATCGTGCGACAAAATTTAAGGCTCGCGGTTATTAATCGGGCATATCGATTGATATTATCGGCACCACAGGCTTATTCAAGTCAATCTTTTTGATGCGTTTCTCATGTTTGTCGGACACCATTGGCTCGGAGGGCGGCTGGTCGTGGTCGCTACGGGGCTGGTACGAGATGTTACCGTATTCCTGCAGCAGCGGGCACAGACCCAAAAGGAAATGACAAAAGTCTTTGCGAATTCCAAACCACCCTGTAATTTTAAACAATCATTTAATTATTATAATAAACAGTGACTAACATGAAATAATAAAACCCAATCAAATCACTCCGATCTCAAGCCCTTTTTTTATTACAACTAACTGACAATCCCGCAAAAAAATATGTTTGACTGTGTTTAGCCATTTTTTTTGCAATTTGCCTCTCAGTTATGACGAAAAGAGATACCCAAAGATGTCTTACATCTGTTTCCGCCTTTCGCTCCGAATGACATGCAGATGAGCGTGACGTGAGAGAGCAAAAGCGGTGTGGCAACCGTTGTGTAATTTAGAGAAATGTCACCGTCAAGTTTGTTCGCTAATAGTACCTGAAACAAGACAACAACGTGACAATTTTTCATTTAAAGTTGGACTTTCGATTAGATGGTGATATAAATAATCTCACCTGAAAGACTAAGATTGGCACGACGAGGAAGGTGTAGGCAAACGCGGAGTTGAGCGAGGTGCGCCTCTGTCTGGCGTTTATTTGTGGCGTGCGCAGCAGAACCGCGGCAAAAACAATAGCGTACAAAACTGCCACCAACGACAAACAAAGCAACGCCCACAGTGGTACAAACACAACCTCCCAACTCCACGTTATAAACTCGTCCAATCTCAGCGCCAGGAATATAAACTGCAACGCATTCACCGCACAAAACAGTTCCAACTCGAACGAACGGTCATGCTTAACAGCCCAGATGCAAACCTGAAAGTAACAATTTAATTATTTATTTACAACAATTATTTTTGGTTACTTATATCGATGGGTTTAACGGAGAAGGTGCTATTTCAAATGAAACTCGAAGAAGGTGCTATCTCAGAGATGGATCGGCAACAAAAATTTATTTATTTATATTTCCAACATAAACAAACGTGTTTGTTATTTAAATTCGATCAATTTCGATTTCAATTTTGATTTAACGTCAATTTTATTTCAATTTAATCAAAGAACTTTAATGTTACGCTTCAAGAGTTCTTCTAGGTTTCAAGCAGATTCAAATGTTTTATCATGCATAATTTCATGACAAAATTAAAATTGTATACAACAATTTATCAACAAAACTTAAAAGTGGGAAACAAAAAAATTTGGTTTTTATCGAGCAATTTCTGTGATAGCATCTTCTTCAATGTTACTCCGAGATAACCCCTTTTTCAAGTTCGATTTTGAAATAGCACCTTTTTCGTTAGACCCATCGATATCGTTCTTGTTTGTTATATCGTTAATTACAGCTATTGAAACGATGGATATGAAAATAAGCGGGATGAAAACGAGAATCCACAGATGGCGCTCGGACTCAAGCTTGTCGCAGACAAGGAGCTCGAACATGAGCAGGATAAGATGCAGCGCGAGGGTGATTAGCATGGCCTTATAGTGGACGTACGCGTCGCCTTCTAGGCGAGCGTGTGGATGTCGCCACCAGACGTAACTGCCCACCGCGGCGCCCAGTATCACCATCCCCTTCCAAAACCATATCGGACTGAAGACCGACCAGTAACTCCATTCAATATAACCATCCAGACGCAGCGCAAACAGCGCTGTAAATATCATCAGACATGTGTGCACCAAGAATTTACTGAAAAAAATATCAACATATTGATCAATGTCAATTCAATAAATGTAAACAAAAATAACAACGATAAAAGTTCGTTTAATAAAGCGGCAGTAAGAGAATAATAAGATACGCACCTCGGATTGAAGTCTTGAAACAATGTTTGTAGGTTCATGATTATTTTCAAAATTGACAAAAAAAAAATTAGGCCATCAGTTCTCGGAGCAACTCCATGTCATTGGCATCGTCACCGCCTCATATAAATCTCACACACAATGCGATCTCGCGCAACTTGATCCTTGCAACTGCGAGCATTTCAAAACAACATTAATAGCCCAGTTTTTCTCGCAATCCGCTGCTGCGTGAACGCAAACACAACTTTTCGTCCAGCCTGAAGTTCGTCGATGGTCCGCAATCTCCCTCTCTCTCTTTGTTTCTGTCCCTCTCTGTCTGTCATCTCTAGTTACTACTATTATCGATCGAGTTAACAACATATTTTTTTAAGAATAACAATCTTCGAGTAAATTGAGAGGCAAATCAATCTTATCATCTTGTTTACATACTTTTGTCGCAAAGAAATGATTGTTGTAAAAAAAGGAAACCAATTAACATTCAACCAACTTCAAGTTGCACTTGCACGCGAACGTTTTTTGCCCTCTTTTTTATCATGTGTTGTCAAAACAATTATGGCTGTCGGTAATACAAGGCGGCAAAGAAAGTTTGAAAAAAAAAACAAAAAGATACGATCAAAATTTTATTTCAAATTGCCTCATTTAAACTTTTGGTGAGAGTGTTGAGAAATGTGAGATTTTTTGACATTGACGCTGTTTATTTGACTTTCACTATTTCTAGGTTAAGTTTTTCAACTAACTTTTATGTTTATGGGGTTTTTTGTTCCAGCAATTTAAAATGTTGAAAAAATCATGTTGCAATGTTACAGTGAAGAACGAGATGTTATCGTTTTTTTAATTTACAATCTTGTAATAAAATTGAACATAAAAATATAATAATAACATACAAAAATATTAAGAAAAAAGAAATGACAAAACAGACGTTTTATATCTTAATAAAAAAATTTTGTTAGCCCGTTATAAAACAGGCGGCGTTATAAAATCATTTCATGATAATTTTTGATCAAAACATTTTTATTCATTATACAACATCGTAAGATGCAATTCATTAAACGCTCGTGATAATAATAATAAAATTACCTACTTACGTAGTACCATAAGAAATTGTTCCTAGGCAATAAGAAAAATGTAACAATTCTAAATTTATACGCAAAAGTACATCGTCGATTGGGCGTTCGTTGCGGCTAACAAAACAATACATGAATAATAAAAGTCTCGTAGCAGAGAAAGCGACCGAATAATCGTGAGCTTATAAATTCTACGAGTTAAAATATTTGATCGCACCAGCGACGAGGGCCCGAAAACTGTCGCTCCAACTCACCAGCATGTACAGCAGCAGGAGGTAAAAGATGATTTTGGTGAGCACGTCGACCCAATACATCCTGTCAAAATAATCCCAACTTAATTAAACAAATGTCATGGACAACAAATAAACAAACATTTTAATGAAATTGATTGACCCGTACACTCTCATGTGTCTTCGGGCAGCGGGCAAAGTTTCCGGTGGCTCGTTGAGGATGTAAACTCGAGCAGAACGCACACAAGACTCAAAATACGCGTCCATATCCATGTCATCGCCGTGTATCTGATAAAGGGCCGACTCCCTTTCATTCAATTTGTCCCTTAATTTAAGCACATTTTCATTAATAAAGTCCCACTGGTTGTTTGCATAGTATTCAAACACTTCGAACCCTTTTTGAATTCGACGTTGAACACGGCACATACTGCAACAAATCATTTATTATTATTATTATTATTATTATTATTATTATTATTATGATTATTAAACAAAATAAAAATAAATATATATTTATAAATGATATATAATGATTAAATGTATGTACATAGGTGGATATCCTGCGAGGAAAATGAGAGCATCGATGATATAAGCTGGAATCATATGGAAGAGAATGACACAGATGTTGTGCATAAGTCTGGACTTTTTCATGCTGCCGCCTGGGTACCAGACGATCCCATTAAGCGGCACTTTCTCCGTGATCCGTCGGCCTCGTTCTATAATTTCTGCCCATGATACCTGATTGATCAGCAACGTTGATTAACGAACAAGCTCTCGTACTGATTTACACATACACGCAATTTGCCATTGTTATTATTTACTTTAAAGTCGCTGCTACTGGTGAGATTGTAGACGCGCTTGTCGTGCTCTTTGTTGTAGCCGAAGTTCCACGAGCAGGCCAGAATCCCGTTGACGGCTATGTCAGCCGGGAGATAATCCGCGTAACCGTCCTCGTTGCAGTACATCGTTCGAATCACACCTTTTCCGGCACCGATCAAAAGTCCAGTTGGTCCGTTTATGTTGTCGGTCCAACCTGGCAGTGGCTCTTTCCAGACTGGGATCACTATGCTCGGCCTATGTTAACTTTTATTTATTGTCATCTCATACTCGAAATTGTATGCTCGATATTAAGTTGAAAATGAAGTAAGTTAAAAATTAAAGCATGAAATTTACCCAAGTAAAAATGTATATATGGGTCCATAAATGGCACATATATAGAACATAGATGGGACATTTATGTATTTAAATACATATATGGCCCATATATAGGCCCATTTATGAGACATAAAAGTCACAAATATGGATCCATATACCGCATAAATGGATCTCCATATATGTCACACATATGGAACCATATATGTGACATTTATGTTTAATATAAGTACCATTTATGATCCATTTATGTGACATTTATGGACCCATGTGTGCCAATTGTGGACATATATAAATTTTTACTTGGGTATTTACCCTTTTAGAAGTCATATAAAATGTTCACGTTGACTACACCGATTGCTACCTACCGCAAGATAATGGCTGGTATCTGTGACATAGCTTCTTCAACCAAGCCTTCGGATAAGGCTTTCGTGAAAGCGTAAGTGTTTGGTAAGTTTCCTAAAATTTTGTCCGTCATTGCTTCGACCACCTCGTCCTCCATCCACTCGACGCATTTGATTATTTTATGAGGATTTGCTGGTGGTGGGTACGGCTTTTCCCCCAGTACCTAAACGCAACACTCTATCAGATTTGTCATAACAATTTTTCTCAGACCGTCTTTTTTTTTTTAATATTAAATTATTGAGTTTGGTTAGATAAGATGGGAACAAACTTTTTCCTCGAGATGACAGTAGGCTGTACTGATGTGCGCAAAAAGTATCAGCTTTTTCATATCTTTGGCCAGCTCCAACATCTCTTTAGTTCCGCGGGTGTTCAATAGAACCGCCTTTTTCAGTAATTCATCGAACCTGCAACCGAATCCAAGTTATTCAATACCATGAAACAAAATATACATAATAAAACGAACATTAATGTAAAAATAAAAGTAAAAATTTATATGTCCATAAATGGAACGTAATTGGCACATATATGGGTCCATAAATGTCACATAAATGGTACATATATGAAATATAAATACCACATATATGGTTCCATATTAGTGACATATATGGCGATCTATCTAAAGAATCCATTTATGTGCATTTATGCGCCATTTATGTTCAATATATGTGTCATTTATGTTTCATATATGTGCCATTTATGGACCCATATATACATTTGGACTTCGGTTGTAGTGGAAAATAATTTTAATTGATAACTATCCACTAATAGAAAATCATAAAGGATCCGGTCGTGCAGATACCTGACAGTTGCAGCACCGTGGTAAACGATGTGCACTCTTTCGCATAACATTTGTCTGTCCTCCTCGGAGAGGCCCAGCCCGATCAGCGACACGTCCCCGTCTATAACCGAAACCGTCTTTCTCAGCGCCTCCAAACCTCGCTCCTTCTTCACCTTTTCGAACAGCTACAACCAACAATTTTGCATCTCACTTTTATTTTATTATTTTTTTTTTTTAAAGAACAAACATTTGAAGTAAAATTCGCCATTTATAAATTGATCGCGCAAAACTTTCTAAAACATTTCAAAAGATTTGTGCGCGTCCGTAACTTTTTTTTTTTTTCCTCAACTTGTCTGGATCGAAAAGCAATTTTTTATTCAAGTGCAACGAGTTGGATGCAACGGCTAAATTTGTCGTGTGTACCAAAACGTTTATTATTTATGCCCGAGTGACATAATCCGTATCCCTATATACCAACACTTTCACTGAATATTGGCTCTTTCGTGAGGCCTTGACTGTTTCTCCGCGCGTACGCCGCTTTCTCCAACAGTTTTTGCTCAAAAAAAGAAACAACTGTTATTTGCGGTCAAAGATAAGAAAACAAAAATTTTTGTTCAACTGTCAAGTCGGGATGTGTGATTACTGTAATTAGCATTATTATTAATTAGTGGTATTATAGATTCAAAAATGCATTACTGTAGAAGATTAGGAAAAATGTTGATCTAAAGACAAACAAATTTTGTACTTCGTAAATCGTGGATGTTTTTTTTTTTTTTTCAGTGATAGATTATTGTTTGGCCTCTGAGTTTTAATACCTGGCAATAATTACGTTGGTAATTGAAAAACAAATTGTGACGAGAATCCAAGGACTGAAGAGACAAATCAATTTGATTGCTCTGTGTAATAATAATTTTTATTGCGAATTTTTATGCGAAAGTTTATATTCGGCGAGTGTAAAAAAGTCGACGGCCGCTTACCGCTGAATTCAACAAATCATCAAGTCTGTGTTTCGGGTCTTTGCCTTTTTTCGCTCGGACGAGCAGATAAATGTGTCCAACGTCCGGCAAACATCTGAGAAACTTCTCGACCATCACCTTGCCGATGAATCCGGTGCCTCCGGTGATTAGGACCTCGCGGTCGCGGAAAAATTCGGCTATCCTGTCCGGCAGCTCTTCTGCGTTATTCTTCGTCATCTTCGTGGCCCAATTTATGCCTGACGAAACAAACCAACTTTGTTGTCAACTGATCAATGAGATGATGTGAAAACTTATTTAAAAAAACTTGTTTAATAGTAAAGTTGGTAAATTTAGTAAAAATATAAAAGAAAAAAAAAATTTGAAAATGAAAAAAGGTTGAAATTAAAGAACAAAAATCTAATCTCGAATGTTTCTTAAAATTCGATATGGCATAATACGTGCGTACATATAAAATTAGATGTAGGAGCATCCAATTATACATCATACTTTAACTGAACTTGGCAATTTTCTACCCAGTGACCTTTATCATCATCTCTAATACACCAATTATATCCTTCCTTCTTTTACAATCCTTTTTTCCTTTCCGCAAATCTTCTTGTCTTTTATGACACATTTTACAAGCATAATTTTATTTCAAAAAAAAGAAACAACAATCAATAAACAGAAATAAAATCATCAATTCGATGACACCGGCATCGACCGATTGCTAAGTATAATTTTCACTTTCACTGCGCTACTCAACGTAGCCGCCTCATTTACACAAATATTTTCGTTTATTGCGCTGGACAGTTCTTTCTTTCTTTTTTTTTTTTCTGTAATAAATTATGTAATATGTAAATCGATCGGACCTTTTTTAAATTGAATCTCATGTTTAGGGAATTGAAAAAAAAAAAAAAAACTAAAAATCCGACGATAATGATATTCAAACGTAATCATCGGCGTCAAACTGTTTCCAAATATTTTTATCGGTTGTAAAAATGAAACACCGTGAATAAAAGGCAATCTATTTGCAACGACTAATTTCACAGATATTTCAATTGGTCGTAAAAATGAAACTGAAAAAAAAGAACAAACAGCAAGTTAAACGCCGTTGCGCAAAGTGTAACATTCAACTGTTGTAACGTAGAATCATCATGTGGTGAAATAGCATAGTAATTTTAAAATCATAGTTTGCTGATGAAATGATTGTGATTTGATTGCAGTTTATTAATCCAGCTCACTAATCTAAACTTTACATTATCAATTAATTAGCAAACAATGGGATTCATTTTGTTTTAATTTAACTTTATTTTAAACGAGAACGTTTTGAATTTAAGTGAAATTATAAAATCACTCACTTGGGAAGGATCAAAAAACGGCCGGGACAGAGGTGTATGCAGAGCGCAAGCGTGGTGTCACTATCATGCGCGTGATTCAAAACAGATCATGGAAGAGGAGACAGCGCCCGCCAAAGTTGAAGTGGTTGGCGCGCGCGAACCAAATCCTGACTGAGCGGCTGTGTTTCGGTCACTAAGCTACCGCGTTCGAGCGACATAATCATGCCAATGTTTCGCTGCACTTCATAGCCAGGGCCGTACATGTCCTACCACGCTTATCCAAATCTCCCCACACGTGTGTCGCCGCACCATTGGATCGTCATTCACTAATTCCCGCTGCCCGAAATGATTCCCAGTTGTCATAAACTTTTGTAACAAAACTTGGAATTCAAAGGTTCGGACCCAAATAGACACACCAAAGTGACATTTATTCAACAGTTTTCCACAACCAGTCGTAGCTTTGATTACAATTCATACATTACATTTACATTAACATTTTTCGATAGGCATATCTTTTACAAACGAAAAATTAATTTTTTTTTTAATTTTTCATAATTTTACATTACAATTATTTATCTCTCGGCAGTACAAAATTCGATAGGCGAAAATGCAGTAACAAAAAGTAACAAAAAAACATCTAAGTATCAAAAATTTGAGTCGCAAGAATTACTGATAACGCTCGTAAGTTAAATAAAAGCGTTTATAAAAAAAAAAAAAGGAATATAATTCATGCGAATATAACAACGGTCGAAATGGCCAATGTAGTTTCGACCTCTATTCGATGATGTAACGCACTTTCGTGCGATTTACAATCGCTTGAGACTCGGTCAAAGAGAGTGAGAGTGAACAAGTGCGAGCGAACGGTCCGCCGATGCCGTTTCGTCATACGCGCATAACTTTCCACACAAGCATCAACAAATTTTTTTTTTCCTCCTCTTCATCCTCGTTTAACGAATCCCGAAAAACCAACTGCTCGCGATCAAAAACAAAAATCGACGTTTCTCAATCCACCAATCGATCTGATAAATAATGGGAGGCGGCGAACTTTTTTTGTTCATTTTTCATCGCGCAATAGTCGTGGTGAAGTAAAAAAAAAAAATTGAAAAGTCAGCAAAACGTCCTTTCACTCTTGAATACAATTTTACGTTTTGCCCTTTCGGCCAAGATTCGATGTTTGATGTACGAAACAATGACAACATCGTTAATTAATATTTTAACGTGACAAAATATAAAAATACGACGCGCGCCGAAATTCAGTCGCATTGAAAATGTAATAATGTATGCACAAAATCATGATGAAACAGACAAGTGACGGAAATTGATGAGCCATATACATATTAAGACACTTTCTCAATGACTCGTTGGTTCGCATCGTTTATATATGTATATGTACACATAATAATCATTATATAAAAGCAAAAGTCTTGGTGCTTGCAAAATCAACTTGGATATCTGGGCGATGGCGCGCTGATAATAGCGATTGAGAGACTTTTGTTCATAATTTATCAGCATTTTGGTTTTGAATGAAAAAGGTTCATTCATGAACTATATATGTCTTCTTATATAGACTATATATGATCCATGTATAACTTTATGTTTGAAAACTATACATGACCTACATATGAATATACAAACTGTATACGGCTTTATATATAGTCCATATATGACTCCATATATAGTCCATATATGGCCTTATATATAGTCCATATATGGCCTTATATATGGCTCCATATATAGTCCATATAAAGCTTTATATATGAACCATAAATGACTTTATAGTTCATGTATATAGCATTATATCTGGATCATATATGATCCATGTATGGCCTTATATATGGCTCCATATATAGTCCATATAAAGCTGTATATATGAACCATAAATGACTTTATAGTTCATGTATAGCATTATATCTGGATCATATATGATCCATGTATGGCCTTATGTATGGCTCCATATATAGTCCATATAAAGCTTTATATATGAACCATAAATGACTTTATAGTTCATGTATGGCATTATATCCGGATCATACGATCCATATATGGCTTCATATATGCACCATATATGGGTTCAATAGAGATCAAAAAACATTGTTATTCGTAATGTATCAGAGTGTTGGTTCTGAATGAAAGGGTCCAACTATAGATGATGTAAATGAACGCAAGACAGAAAAACAATCGGACAAACAAATCAACAATGTAAAGGACAAAATGAACGCGCCTCGCTCTCGGCAACGTCGATTCGTCCTCCTTGAGACAGTACTTCCTAGTGCCTCGGATGTAACTCAGCATGTAATCGTCCCAATTAATTGCTTTCGTGTCCATAAAAAAGGTGGCCTTGTCGCCATCCGTGAGACTCTCTTCCAATTGTCTCATCCCTTCATTTCTACATCAACAAAAGAATATATTAATTAGTTAATCTTTGTTCGGAAGAAACTTAACTTAAACAAAGTATAATATAAAAATAACAATTTCCAAAATTTTCTTTTTCTTGCGAATAATGCTCGCTTACTTGAAAATCCATTGTTTGGTAGTATAATATTGTAACAACTCGAGACCGGCGGTTATCCTCCCCTGCAGCCGAACTAAGAACGGTTTGTTGCCGGTTAAGTATATTAAACCGTCCAATAAATAAGCTGGCACGAGGTGAAAGAGGAGGACGCAAATCGAGTAGACGATCTTGGACGATGTGAAGTCGCCGCCTGGGTACCAAAGCGGACCTGCGGGCAAAGAGGAGTTTATACAAGCGTGCGAAAAGTGTGGCATAGCGACAGGCACTGCGTGCGCGCGTACCTGAGAACGGATAATTTTGAGCATGGCGTCTGCCGAGGTTGAGCGCGTCGCCCCAGCTGACGGGGTTCCTGCCGCTTTCAGTCACGTTCATGAACACGACTTTGTCAGGTCGAGTGACGCCCACCTGACATGCGAATGTGATTATTGTGTTCACCGTCATGTCGCAGGGAATCACGTCCGCTAGATAGTCCGGATTGCAGAGCATCGTGCGAATCACCCCCTTCGCCGCTCCGATCATCAGGCCAGTTGGACCGTTTACGTTGTCCACCCAACCTGCCGTTGGTTCCTTCCACGATGCCGATACTAACAATTATTTTTATTTATTTATTATTTAATTTCAAATACTGTTGTAAACCAGTGTTTTTTCGTGCTTGTTTACAAAAACGAGCCAAGGTCAGGGGGTCGCACGACAATCGTTTTTTCATAGAAATAAAATAATACCAAGTCGAGATTCTGTACTTCCCAACATTCCCTTGACCTTGGCACATGTTTTTGTAAACAATCGTTGTTTATTAAAATAAACTTTGTTATTAAAATAGAAAAAAATTTTTTTAATTATTTTGTTTTTTATTTAATATCATTTGTATTGTTATGGACTAGGTTGTTTACAAAAACAAGTCAAGGTCAGAGGGTCGCACGACAATTGTTTCAAACTTCCAAACTTCTTCTAAAAAAAAAAAAAAAAAAAAACTTGAAAGAATAGAAAGAAAATGAAAAGAGTATAAACAACATAAACAGTGACAAACGAACGATTTGAAATAGGACAAAATATTAAGAACAAATCATAAATCCCATGTTGTACCAATGGAGGGGCGTGCAACTCCTATTGGAAGATCGCCACAGCGCGATATGAGGTCCTCGGTTAGAGCCTTGCTGAATGCATACGTGTTGGGTTGGTCAGCCAACAGTTGACGTGTCATCGACTGGAGGGTTTGGTCGTCGGTGCTGTCAATGAGCGCGAACATTTTTTCCGCCGACACCTCGGTTGGATATGCCCTCTCTTCTAAAACCGTCTCGCCGCATTGACAATACGCCGTTGACACGTGGACCAGCGACACCAGATTCTTCATCTTTTAACAACAACAATCATATTATTTATTAAAAATTATATATATATTATTATTTAATATATTGTTTATATTATTTATTGTTTATTTTATTTATTGTTTATATTTTTAATTTTATAAACAACGACAATAACAACAATAATAAAAAATGATAATAACAATAACAACCACCTGTTTGGCAAGATTTAAAACATTGAGGGTCCCTCTGGTGTTCATATTCACAGCATCCTTAATTGTCAGGTCAAACCGGACACTTGCCGCCATGTGAAAAACAACTGAAACATTGTTTATTAGTGTTTGTTTATTGTCCGGGGTTAAATTTAAGCCATCGACTGTCGTATCGCCGGCAATCACAATTAATTTGTTCAGTCTTTCTGGATGTTTGTCGCGCAGCTCTCGGAATGGTTCTTGCTGAAAAATATAAAAGAACGTAACATAAAAAAATCCGGCGAATAAATATGAACATTTAACTCGTTTTTGTGTCATGCGTCGTACCTGGAGTAAAAGATCGAGTCTGGCTTTTGAATCGACGTTCTTCTTTTCGCGAATCAGAATGTAAATATTTGCAACATCCGGACAGCTGAGAAGTAATTTTGAAATCAAGGCTTTTCCCAAAAATCCGGTCCCGCCGGTGACCAACACGTGTCTTTCGCCGAACCATTTTGATATACTGGGAAGTTGCTCCATCGTGCATAAACTGGAATTAACGTATTATATACAACATTGTAGACGTACGCAACTTTTCATACAATAAAAAAATGACTCATACGCAAAATGGATTTTCCGAACAAATAATTAATCTTCTTTTATTTTCTTAAATACGTACGTAATCGGACTATGATTTATTACCGCATCAAATATATGGTTGTACATTTTTTTTCTTTTAATTTCAATTTCAAAAGCACCGATTCACAAAATGATGCCCACGTGAGTGAAACGTGCGATTTTTAAATGTAACGCCCAGGTAGATAATTGTAAACCACGCGTCATTCGTGATTTTAATCATTTTCGTGTAAATGTATGATTCATAAAAAAAAAACTACGAGAAAATAAAAAAAAAACGTTTTTTTTTCTCCCTAATATCCTTCGCGTGATCGCGGACACCAGCGGAACATTTTTCCGTGGCGTGAATGATAAAAAGGCGACTTTTTTTATATTCTACGTTTTTAAACAAAAAGCAGAAAACAAAATCTGTAATTGCGCCTCATTTTTTTCATCCGTCCATCTTGTAGTTCTGTTGAATGGATGTTTAATACCTTTTTTAATCGCACAATTGACACTATTAATCATTTTTAAACAAATAGTTTTGTTTCGCCAAGAACATGAAAAAATTCGCATCTCATTTTTTTTTTTTTCAGATTAGTATTACAAAAACATATTTGATGCTGAGAAGAATTCCAAAGGATCTGATTGACACTCAGACGAAGGACATTCCGATTTTAGCACAGTTCAAAAGGTCGCACATGATTTCGGCGGCAGTAAAAAGAATTTTTTTCATTTGAATTTTTTGTTCATGGAAAAAAAAAAATATTTTTCTTATCTTCTGAGAGATTTTCATGTTTCATTTGAATCAATCAGTTGGAGTGATTGAGAAATTGTTTATGATAGTTTCTAAATACATAAAACTTGATTTTTTTTTTAATTTCGAAAACTAACGTTAGGTAATAATTTTTTTCTAACTTTTATATTTTCACGTTTATGTTTATAATTCGTAATATTATTTATATATATTGTTTATATATAATATATATTATATATATTGTTTATATATAATATATATTATATATATTTTATTAAAAGTTTAAAATGTATATAAAAATTATTAAAAGTTTAAATTTGTAATAAAATGTGTCTTTATACATTTCATTGAACGACGACAATTTAGCCATTTCATTTGAGTTTCCCCTTAAACGATATGCATTAATGTGAAATTAATTGCTGATGATGAATGACTTGAGAAGTTAGCATTCTAAAACATTCTAAAAAAGGAGTGTTTCAAAAAGTTTATCATCAACGTTAACGTGAGATATTCAAACAGAATTTAGCTTGTTTCGAAACCGCCATGATCAATTGCCTAAGCATTTCTCATTTTTTCCCCCTGAATAATAATTGATGTCGATGAAGAAACGTGAAGGAAAAGTGTGAAACGGACTAGTGAAATTGAAAACGTTTAAACTTTCAGCCGACGGTTTGAAATGGCCCGATCTATTTGCATATTCATATAATTTTCTTAGAAAACATAATTGAATTAAAAAGTAAATAAATTCTGAAATTTTATTCGACAGTATCGGACGAGGTATGAGATATGCATCTTTGACGAATGTTGTTCCTTTTTTTTTTATTTGACGAATTTTCTATTAACAAATAAATTTGAATCACAAAGGAGGCAATATTAAATTATGTCTGCGAATAATAATCGAATGCGAAAAATCTAACAATCGAAGTTAAATGACATCGCGTAACGCTTGACGGCAAATAATGACAACCTGATTATAGTAATTTCATATAATATCACAGTTCTGTTCTCTTGCACGGTCACAACAGAACGACGACCGCGAATAACTTTTTGTTTATCATATTTTTGCGTTACACATAACTATTACAATGTAAAAAACACGAGACCAATTTTAATGGTACATAATTTATGAAAAGTAATTATACATCAAATACGTGAGGTTGAAATGTTTTTCAAAAATTTGTTGGGTGAAACACAGTGATATAAATGTTGTACTTACTTTTTGGATTTGATAACAAGTTAAAAAACGAACGCAAAATGGACAGACAACAAAGTCAGATCATCGCACAAAACGAAAGAACCGCCGCCGGTGGTTTACAAGTTTAAGATCAACTATGTTGAATACGATTAGAGAGGCACAATTGATTAGAGCGCTTTGGATTAAGACGACTGATCGAGCTGACTAACAAGTTGCTTCTGATCGGACAAGTCTTCATCCACCAAGTAGTCACTTTCGAGCACAATTCATAGTTATCCTATACACTTTGATCCGGCTCTCTGCTCCCGCGCGCAGATACAAAAACAATATCCACTTCCATCTTAATTATTTTCTTTTCGATTCGGCGCATAAAGATAGCGCAGTCATTTTAATTGCCGCGAAAGAATACAAAAAAAAGGAAAAATTATTCCGTTCGTTCTTAGATCTGTATCACTAATAAAAAGATCTGAACAGACTAAAATGTAAATTCGAAGTTCAGTTCTCACAAATCTACGATGACGCATTATTCGAGTTGATGTATTCTATATATTTGTCAGCAAAAATATTTTTATGTAATTTAATGCAATTTTTCATCATGTAACGTCAACCCAATGCCGCATTGATAACAACAAATTATTATTCAAATAAATTTGCATTTTACAAGATATTCGCCGACATAAAAAATATATTATAACATATATGTAACGTAAAAATATCGTAGATTATAAAAAAAGGAAATTTTGTTTCAATTTTTTGTCCATAAGTTTTGTAGTTATTTTAGTCTTTTTTGGCATCGATTGTAACATATATTATACACCATAGAAGTTAATATTTGAATGAATTAGAATAACTGCAATCACTTTGAAACATTGTTATTTGATGACGCAATGTCGAGGACACGAATACCTCAGCTCTATGCTAATTTTCTTTCAACTTTCCAAAACCATCTTTTTCTTTATTTAAGAATAAAATTTTTTTTCTTAACACGATCGTTTTTTCTAGTTGGAAAAATTAATACAATTAATAAGATTAATTTACTTTCTGACACCAGATTTTGTTTATTGTCAAAGCTTTTTTTTTTCTATTATAAAATGTAAAGCTGTACACGTTTCAGTGAGAAGAAAAATTAAGATTGTAGAAAACAGTGCTAATGGATGATCGGAGATATAATACTATAAGATACAAAATTCGATGCAATGTACAAGGACGGAGAAAATGTGCAAAGATCAAGGATGGCCTATCCTGTAAGATGACTCAACCATTTTTGGGAACATAAACTTGGTGAATTGATTGAACATAATTGGTCGATATATTAAATTAAAGTTGATTAAAGATAACGTAAACCAAAGGAATGATAAACATTGTGTTTGTCCATGTTGAGGCAAGGATGGTTTTTGTTAGCCACCAGATTAGAGTATACAGTGAACCTTGTAGAACTCTGTGAGCAACCATTAAACTGAAAGAATAACAATGTTTCGTCATTTTCATATTCAATTAAAAATTAAATTAACATTTTTCTTTTTCTGTTTTTTTATAACATACATTCTATCCTTTTTGCGAGCCTTTTCAAGATTCTTCGGTGGTTCCTTGTTCAAATAAGTTCTCACGCCGTAAGTCAAATGTACGAAATAATCTGTCCATTGGAGACTGGCGATGTCCAAGCCAAACATTTCTTGATCTTGTTTTGTCAATGAATTGTGCAGTTCATTTAAATTCGGATTATAGAATTTCCATTCAGTGAAGATGAATTTCTCCAATCTTGATAGAGATTTATTGATGTTCGTATGTAACTTGACTAGTCTGAAACAAAACAGGAACAATGAATTAAGTACAATTAATAACATGTCTTATAAACTGTTATTGGATTAATTGCAAGATTAATTTTGATTTTGTTTGGCTTACATTGGTCTGCCACCAACCAATCGCGTAACAGTATCCAAAATGTACGCAGGGATCATGTGAACAAAGATAGCCGAGATGCGGAAGAGCAAAAGAGAAGGCAGGAATTTTAACGAGGGATACCAAACTGCGCTCATCAGCGGGTACGTGTGCAAATATATGTCAATCTTATCGCACACGTTCCGCCATCTGAACGGGTTGCATGTGCTCGACGTGCAGTGATAAATTTTCAGCTTGTTGTTTCTGAAACAAATAAAAGACTTGAAATTTTTCATCAAAAAGCAAGAAAGAAAATCATTTGGGGCTTTTAAAATATAAACAAATTCATTTAATGCAAAAAAAACTTAAATATTCAATGAAATTTTATTAGCAATTTCAGTTGTTAATCAAATATAAAAATAGTCGGACAAAAAAATGTTTTTCTTAAGAAAATGATAACTGCATTAAAAAAATAGAAAAAAAAGACATCTGATTGTTGCAAAACAAAGTTATAATTATTTATCTGTAAAAGTTGTTTTTCGTTAAAAACAACCTTAGAAGAAATAGATACACTAATTTAATGATCGTCAATCAGATAAACAAAAACTGTCTCGGTCTATTCCGACTCAGATGATTAGACGAAGGTTAAATGTTATAACTATTATGCTGTACTACAAAATTTTCAAATCACTTCCCAGCTTTTTATTTCATAAAGATGAAACTTATAAAATAATGATTAAATCACGATTTAAAAAATTAACTAAAACCTTGCAAACTTAGAAACGAAATTTTTGCCTCAAACATTTCTTTCGAAATTGTTATTTCCAGATGATTTTCACACGGAAAAAATTATTTCATAAGTTTTATTAAAAACTCAAAAAAATTAAAAGAATTTTATTATATTTATTTTTGTTTTTTGTTGACCTATTAAAAATAAAGATGAAAAGAGAGAGAATTTGATTTTACCCATCTCGAACTACTGCAAAAGCAGCTGCCATTAAACTGTTGACAACAACATCGACAGGGATGTAATCGTAGATGAGGTCCTTTGCTACTGGGAGTCTTCTCACAACGCCCTTGCTGGCGCCCATCAAGAAACCTTGCGGGCCATTTTTTGAAATCGTCCAACCAGCCACCGGTTCTTTCCAAGCTCCAGTAACTGGATATCAATTACAATATATTACAACGACACCGATACCGCATCAACATTGACATTGTAATACAATATATGAACAATCATAATAACAAATTAATCAAATAATAACATAACAATAATAACAAATATAAGATTGTTATAAAATAAATAAAGTGTGTCATTTTCTTATTGGTTACGAAGCTTCAGACGTACTCATGGACGGCCGAACGATCGTAGCAGGCAATCCGGAGTTGGCAACCTCGTGTTCAGCAAAGTGTTTGGTAAAAGTGTAAGGATTCGCATGTTTGCCAATAATTTTGGGCGTGCTATTGATGATCGTCTCCTCGCTCGACTCCTTCATCAATCTCAATAAATCGTTGATGTCCATCGGAGTGGGGTACAGCTTCTCGTTCACCTCGTACTCCATGGCATTTACGTAAGCACTCGAGACGTGAACCAGCGCCTGAAACGTAAGTGCAATTTTAGCTAAGTCCTATCCGGTGGCACTCGCGGGGCCTGAGTCGTTACATGCCTCAAGGTTCTTCATCTCATTACAAAGTTGGACGACGCGTCTTGTGCCGAGCAAATTGATGTTGACAGTGGATATCAAGTCTGCCTCAAAGTCCAACGTTGCGGCCGAATGGAAAGCGATTTGCACGTTATTTCGCAGCATCTCACGGTCCTCGGCTGACAGACCTAGATTCTCTTGGCTCACGTCCCCGGCCACTGCTATTATCTTCTTTAATGCATCCTCTTTTCCTTGCTCCTTCAGAGTATCAAACACCTGCAAGAATAAAAAAAAAAAACTCATGACATATTTTCTGCATTTTTTTTTTTTTTTTTTTTTTTTTTTTTTTTTTTTTTTTTTTTTTTTTTTTTTTTTTTTTTTTTTTTTTTTTTTTTTTTTTTTTTTTTTTTTTTTTTATCTTTTTTTTTTTTTTTTTTTTTTTTTTTTTTTTTTTTTTTTTTTTTTTTTTTTTTTTTTTTGGGAATGTTCAAATATTTTTTAATATTTAGTTTATATTTATTTTTATGTTCAGTCGGTATGTTTACAAATGACAAGACAGAGACAGAGTTTGTTTACATGACTTGATGAGATATCAATAATAATACCGAATTTTCTGCAAGTTGTTGGATTCTCTTCTGGATGTCCATGTCCTTTTTGGGCCTCATGAGTACGTAGATGTGTTTGACGTCGCAGCATCGTAGTAATTTCTCGATTAGACAGGAGCCGAGGAAACCAGTCGCGCCGGTCAGGAAGATGTTCTTCTGCTCGAAAAAGCCCTTGATCGATGACATTGTCGCGCTGTTTGATCCACAACGACACTATTATTTAAGCCTTTTTTGTTTGTTAACGACAAAATAATTTGGGAACACCGGCTTGGTTGCTGCTGCGTCACACAGGCAACTCTTCTGCTGCTGCGACTTGCTTTTCAGCTTTTCCACGCGAAATACAAAATGACGTGCCGCCTCGTGGCGCGTACTAGCATCTCGTCAACATGGTGGGGTGCGTCTCAATCTCGTAGCTCGTGGTAGAGAGAGTCGCCGGTACGTCACACACACTCACACACACGATGGAGCTTTCTCTGTTTTTCTTGAAATCACTGTTTTATTATTGTATTTAAAAAATTTAAAATAAAATAATCAAACAAATAGATAAACAAATCAACTTCAAAATTAAAATATTGATTGGAAGGAAAATTCCAAAGTAAAAGGAAAGGGAAAATGTAAAACAAAAATTTATTCAAATTAATTCTTACGGGGTAGATAGATGTATTTCAAAGGTCTCCAATAATAATAATCATACAAAGTCGTGAAGAAAATGAAGACAACAAGCGAAAAACATTTTCAATTATTCATGACGAATAGTTGTGTTTTTAATTTACGAGAATATTTTGTGTCTGAAGTGAAAAAAATGGAAATAAAGTGTAAGAATGATAATAAAACAAATGTAAACAAAAACTGGAGAGAAATGTCAACATTCATACAATTGTTTGTTTTTGAATTAAACAAAATTATCAACAAAAATCAAAAACAAATAAATACAAACAAAAATAGTTTTCACCTTCAAATTGTGTCATTATGTTTGGACAATATGAACGTGGCTATAATTTTTCTTTTTTGCAAATTTCAAAATTTCATCAACACTGCGAAACGTTTAAGTTTTTTTCATAATTTTGCAAATTGATGTCAAGGAACAAGTGAGCGGTGAAATTTCACAAAAACCGATCTATTTTTACGACCAACTCTCAAAAAGCTTTTGAAATTTTGAAGAAATTTGTCCGACGAAGAATGTCGCATGTGATTATTACGATGTGCTAAAATCTGTAGAAAGGCGTCTCTTATTGCAACACGTCTCATTTGTTTACTAATCAGCCGAGAGTGGCACAATTTAAAATTGTGAATTTAAAATTGAGCTGCGACGACGGGGACAGCGCGAGATCTCGATTATTCAATTCAAGCGGAGAATTAAAAATAAATGGGCAAAATCCTTGCCCCGTTCGTAGCTTCATAAATATATCATAAATAAAACCCAACTTGTTTTTACGAACGAATGGTCATGACCAGATAAACCAAAAAATCTTGACAAAAATAAACCCGTTTCCCAGAAAGGATGTCACATTTGAAATGCAAAAATTCGGTTTTGAATGTATAATTGTTGGGACAAAAATCGAGTCCCTGGGCGGTGCGGTTCGCGTAACGTTATAATTTTGATAGCGTTGCGCGGCGTTTGGGGTAGGTGCGTGTTGCGCGCGCGCGCAACTAGGGGGTGCCGTTTGCATAATGTTGTCAGCCCTGGTGTCGCGCGGATTTTGTGCAGTTGCCCCCCAAGATGGCGGCGGACTCGGTTAGCGTGCGACGAGGAGCACGAGCTGACGGCCAGTGCGAATCCCGTAAGACAGCCCGAGCAGTGCAGATCTAAGCCGATCGGGCGTGTGCGCGAACCGCCAACCGATTTGTCGTCCACGCCACGTTGTCGCGTCGCAGCAGCCTTGCATCGCGCGCGCGAGTGCTTCCAAGCCGCGCCTACACGGATGATCCCCTGTCTCTCGTACACTTCTTCTTCTTCTTCCTATCCTCCTCTTCCTCCTCCGAAGCTTCTGTCTCCTCTTACAATCTTATCGACACGAATTTCGAGACCGCACAAGGGTGTGTTATTAAGTATAACCTTTCATTCATACATTTTATTTGAGAGAGATGATGAACAAGATGCAAGCCATTGATTTGTGATAAGCTCTCAGAGCGCAGAGTCAATTGGTCAGAAAGCGCGAGCGACAGAGAGAGAGGGAGAGGGAGAGAGCGATCGTAGGCGAGGACAATCGAAAAATTTCTATTGGCGTTTTCGGGGATTCATTTTGGTTCGCAAAGAATAAAAAGGACCCAAAAGCTACTCTTCTCTCACTCTTCTTTCTCACTCGCTCACTCTCTGTCTCTCTCTATTAGCTCACGTACGGCGGCATCTGTACATTGCCCCTGCAACTCGGTGCTACTGGGATATATTTCGCTCTCTCGGCCCGTTTCCGTCTTACAGGGGCAATAATCAGATATAAAATTAAACTTGTTGTTTACCAACGATTGTCCTGTCAACAACAGTTGTGCGAACTTGGGCGTGTCAGTTGTCCCAAAGTGGCACGACTTCACCTACACCGCACACCATTCAATCCAACAATTTGCAATACAAAGTTGTGTTTCACAATAATGATATAGCCATCTGTTTAATTGAATTTAATTGAATTTAATTGTTGGGTGTCACGTATGTCAAAAAATAATGACAATTGTTTGTTTGTTTGTTTTTTTTTTGAAAGTTCAGCAAAAATGGACGAATTGAATCGTGGGACACCACCCCACTTTTTTTCTACTCCATTTCTTACCCCATTGTTTTAATATGTACCAAATTGTTATATTTTTTTTATCAATGAAATTATCAATTTTTGCATTATATAAGAATAACAAAATTAATAAAGTTTGTAAAAGTTGGCATTTAATAATTTAGTTCTGGAAGTTTCCCCTTCTTCTTCAATATGGCTGCCTTTTCATAAAGACAGAAATAGGAAAAAAAAGAGACAGCACTATGAAAAGAACGAATGTAAACACATGGAATTGTCACGTGACCCACCACACATTCAAAGATTGGTCGTTCCAGCGGTCTGATTGGTTGAGCTCACACCCATGCCGATTCGTGCTGTTTCAGAATTAAAGTGTTAAAATATGTGTTATATCTTTTTAACAAAAACAGATTCGTCAGATTAAGAGAACCAATAACAGATAAGACTTATCTGGTATCTGTTTCAACTGAAAAACAACAAAAAAAAAAGTTGATTCTGCTAAAAAATGTTTATTGTGTGATTTTATATGATTTCATAATTGATATTGAAAATAAATCAAGTCATACGATTTTTCTTTCTTAATATTTCATATTTGCCATAATTAGTAAGTTCGGTTGAAGCAAAAATTTTGTTCTACAAGCTTCGAGATAAACTTATACAATTACAAGATGCATGAAAAATCAACATTTGCATATCATTTTGTTCGTGAGATCTGCAAGAACAACTTGAAGTGTAATTTAAAAATTAATAATGTCAAATTACTCTATTACCGTTGTCTTAATTTCGTATCCAGTCATACTTTTTAATTCGGAATCGCAGCTCAATTAAAAGGGGGAGATAAAGTAAAGAAAAATCTCGCAAGAAAAAATAAACCATGTTGCGTCACTTTAATTAACATTTGTAGACAACGGTTTATTTTCAACCTTAATTTAGAACAACTTCAGAACAATATTAATCATACATGGTTTCTTTTTTTCAAGCGAGATTTTTCGTTCTTTTTTTTTAATAAGTCTTAAAAACTTATATAAATGCGCATGCGCAGTTGACATCAACTGAACAAAGCTAAGCAAAAATAATAATTTAAAACAAAATTTTCGGGTTTTTAAAATTCAAAATTTTTTTGTTTAGTTTACAATGAGATGTAGTTGATACCTAAAGAAACCATAAAAATGTCTTTTCAAAAAAAGATTTGACGTTTTTTTCGATACTCGGAATTTTCAAAAAAAGATTTGACGTTTTTTTCGATACTCGGAATTTTCATGGAAAAATTAGGTTTGACCTTCAAAAACAATAACAATGTTTTTAATTAACTGTTGGTACATCAACTGGTTTTTTATCATTTACATTAAAAAAAAACAAAGTTCCATTCGATCAATAGTTTTTCGTTAATCGCGCCCGCAAGCTTGAACAATTTTGTTTCGAGAAAAATACGATCAAAGTTCGATGATAGAAAAGTTGCATTTATTTGATCGAGGGCGATTGTAAACAATACCTGGAAACGTCCAATAATAAACAAGCTTAATCAATGCTAATTATAACCAACAATTCCACCTGTTTACTGCGCTTCTTTAACTGTTGTGTCGAACGTAAACAATAAAAAAAACACGGGCTGATCGTTCAGGGTGCGCCCTTTGTTTAATCAGTTGTAAATTTGTTATTAATTTGCATTATCAATGCAATATTTTGGGATTATATTCTTGGATAGTTAAACTACCGAGTACAACAATAAAAAGTAATTAAACAATAAAACTCAATTTTTTTCTTTATCACACGTATTTCTCCCCTTAAACCAACGAATGATGAATGAATCTAAAAAAAAATGCAATCTGCACTTAATGATGATGAGCATTGAACTTGAACTTGTAAAGGATGTGTCCATTGAGCAGCGGCGGCGGTGGCAGAGTTACGATTGTTTAACGACATGATGGTGGGGCTGAGTCGTGTTCTTGTAGGTATGTTCAAGACTAGTCTGAGAGTTGTGGTGGTGCCGGCGTGACTTCATTATGGTACTATAGTGTTTGTGGAGATCATAGTCGTCGGGCAGATGCGAGTTTTCACTCAACCAAAATTGAAGGTACCGAAAAAAAAAAAAAAACAAAATACATCAAGAAAAGAAAAACAATTGAAAAAAAAAAACAAACAAACGAAACACTGACAAAGATTTAAAAAGTGACAAATCAGGATAAAACAAACCAAAAAAAAAAAGAAGACAAGAAAAAAAGAAACAAAAACCAAACAAAACATTCAAACGAGTTTTATTTCGGTCAGGTTGAAACGTCACAGTAAAACGGACTCGCGGTGTTCTTGTCGTCCAACAGGTTGAAACACGTACGACCTTTCTCTCTCCTTCCGTTGTCCACGCGTCCTTTTGCTTTTACAAAACGACACTGCGACCTCGATTCCTCGTTCACGCACACCAAAACAAAACGTGTCCCACTTTGAGAATACACACACACGCACCCACCCACACACACATACACATACACACACCAGTGTCAATGACCGTCGGCAGATTTAAAAAAAAAAACAGCCTCTCGTCCAGCGGCATCCATTTTCAAATCGACAATAATTCCCCGGCCTCAAGCAAGAGGGACAAGTCATAAAACTCGGGAGATATAAGTTTTACGATTTTCCAGCTACAGTTGCGTAACAGATTTTAAGCTTCGTACCTCGCGTCCTCGTCGTGTTTCCCACTGGCCGGACGGAAAAATAAAATTGTTAACTTTTAAAGTAAGTTGCATCGTTAAATTGTGACCGACGAAATTTTATAATATTGATAATTAATAATTAGTATAATAAAATCACTGGTTGTTGATGCGATGGCATCAGTAGGTAGTGGTACTTTTCAAATAAGTTGGTGTCACAAGTGATGTGAATCAAGTCAATGACTAATGTGGCGGCATCAGTCAGTGATGCGCGCCACACGAATCAAACATAACCTTATTTCATGAAATACAAGACACCGTTCGGTCTGTCAAATGTAAGGGTTGAAGTTTCAAGGGACTTACAAAAAGAGTAAACAAAAAAATTCAAATCAAAATGTCACTAAATATATTAATTAAAAAATTGATGAAATTAATTAAATGATTTCAATTAAATTAATTAATTAACAAATAATAAATTGGTACAACTACAAAAAAAATTGAATTGATAAGTAATTTATTTTAATTAAAAAAAAATTAAAACAGTTACGAAACAATTAAGATGAAATGATGATGATTAATCATATTCAGCACAAATTAAAATTCAAACATTTTTGAAATTTTTAATTAAATTTCATTGAATGAGGGTTGAGCTTACATTAATCTGACGCGTATCATTTGTTATAGAGATGGAAGATTAGTCATTAATTTGGTTCATATCACTTGGTGATGTAACACCAACCAATTTGAAGTACATTGGCTGAGGTGAACGACATCGCTCAATGTAATCGCAATATTTATTATTATTATTATTATTATTATTATTATTATTATTATTATTATATTAACAAAATTTTGTATGTCAGATCACTCAGTGACGTAACTTACATCAGCCATTAATGAAAACTGTTTTCCATCGCGCAGCGTTTTAACTCAATCAATGCATCGGATCATTTTGCTCTTGTCACATGCTGCTGCCTGCTACAGCATAACGGGTTTTCATGTATCGGGGTCGCTTACCTTCCTTCTTCCCTCTGCGATGCGCTGCACTGGCTTCGTGACCGCAACGCTGACCTACAATTTCAACCAAATCCGCTTCAACAACTCATTTCTTTTACATTATTTCTCATTATTTTATTTATTCATTTCTTTCATTATTATCATTATTATATCATTATTATCACCTTTATTATTATTTGTTATTTTGTTTATTTTTTGAAAACTCAGTTATAATTTTAGATTCAAATTTATAAATAGACAAATAATTAGACATGGGAGAGGAGCGACGATAAAAAAATAAAAAAAAACAATCGACAGGACAATTGTTTACAGACAGAAAAGTCATATCCGTTGTTGCACAACTCAAGACGGGTCTGATCGTAGCAATTAAAATTGTAGCGCGTGTGTGTGCCGACCGAGTGATAAATAATCAAGTTTGTTTGTTTGTTGCAGAAAGGATAACGAGCGAAAATTTGGAGATGATGAAAATTAGTGAGAGCGATGAAAGGCTGACACGACGTTGGTAACTGGCTGAAAACTCGTGCGAGGGGCCTCAGTTCAAAGTCAGCGCTCGCGCTCCGTGGTTGTGTGTCTGTGTGTGTGTTTTTTCTATAAATCGCCAGGGCTGATACAACATGGCCAGGACCGTCGACGAGGAATACTTCTCAGTCAAGGACTTTTATCGGGATCGTTCCATTTTCATCACCGGGGGCACCGGCTTCATGGGCAAGGTGCTCGTCGAGAAACTTCTGCGCTCTTGTCCTGGAATCAAAAATATCTACTTGCTCATGAGACCCAAACGAGGCCAGGATGTACAACAAAGGCTCGACGAATTACTCAATGCACCTGTAATCATTTTTCAATTACACATTTTCAGACCAGTCCTAATCATTTGTTGGAATTCAATTAATTTTTTTTTTGTTTTTTCATTTTGTTTGTCAATATGTAATATAATATTTATAATCGAAAAAGATGGACTATTAAGAATAGAAACAAAGATTTGTAAAACAAGATACCGTTTTAAGCAATGGTTAAAATTTTTTTTGATCAGGAAATATTAATTTGTTTATAAATAAAATGTCAGAAAGTTAATTGAAAACAAATTGTTTCAATCAGTCATCTTTTGTATTAATAAATGAAAGTTAATTAATGAACAGCTTGAATGTTTAGCATTATAAAAGTTTTTTTTTCATTAATGCCACAATTGCATAAATTGCGTCCAAACTAACGAAGGAAAAGTTGAAATGATAACATTGTAATACGATGTAAACAAATTAATGTTCGGTTCGTGATTGCTACAAACTGTGCTTTTAATTGGTAATTTTATTAACAATGGAATAAATTGAGTATGTTCACGATTGTGGAACGGAGAACAGAACCATTAAGGCAACGTTTTTGAAATGTAAATGGATTCTTCATAAAGTATAAACTTTTAATAAAAGTTGATCTTATAAATTAATAACAATTTCATTTGTTTCAGAATTATAAAACAAATTTAACGTTTGTTCAAATTACAAAAATGGTTCAGAAAACCATCAACTATATCTTTAAAAAAATGAATCAGAGAAGAGAAAGAACATTTGTTGTCTCTTTTTTTTTGTTGAAAGATCTTTTAGAAAATGTTAATTCATGGCTATTAAAGTCGGATTGGTACTTCTAGGTTGTTCTAAGACCATGCAAATAATCAATTATATTTAGAAACGACGTGTCGCGTCAGTTGAATATAGTTTGCTAGTTTTGAATATTTGTTTGTTTCAGTTATTCGACAAACTCCGACGGGAGCGTCCCCACGAGTTGCAGAAGATAGTTCCAGTAGCAGGGGACGTGACCGAGCCGGAGCTCGGTATTTCCGAAGTTGATCAGAATACATTAGCGAAGAACGTATCGGTGGTGTTTCATTCGGCGGCGACTGTCAAATTTGACGAGGCTCTCAAACTTTCCGTTACCATTAATATGCTCGGCACGAAACGGTTGGTGGAACTGTGTCATCGCATGCAACGTCTCGAGGTACTTGTCCCCCTTTTTCGTTTTCTACCGATGAATAATTGATAACGAATATAATGACGACAAAGTTAAAATAAAATCAACATTCTTTTTCACTGAAACGGATTTTTTTTTCAGGCTTTGATCCACGTTTCCACCGCTTACTGCAACTGCGATCGTACGGACGTATACGAAGAGATCTATCCGACGACTTACGTGCCCGAGGAAATAATATCGTGCACCAAGTGGATGGACGACAAGGTGGTGGAGGAAATGACGCCGAAATTGATCGCAGGCCGGCCGAACACGTACACCTTTACAAAGGCCCTCGCGGAGACGATGCTGTTGCGCGAGAGCGGCACCCTGCCGGTTGCCATTGTCAGGCCATCGATTGTCTTGTCCTCTCTCAAGGAACCCGTCGCCGGTTGGGTCGACAACTGGAACGGCCCGACAGGCATCATTGCCGCTGCTGGCAAAGGATTTTTTAGGTACTGTTACAATCCTAAAAAGTCATCGACTGGAGACGCAAATATGCAATTTTTAAACAGAAATTTCCTAAGGTTTAATTCGTAAAAGATTTTGCGGTGAGAAAAAAAAAAGTACCAGTAACTTGTAATTGAATCCACGCCCCTCAAGGTGAAAGTCACGAATCTCTTTCTTTTTGGAACAGGTTTTTCGAACATAATTATACCGTGGATAAAACAAGCGTTAAGATGTAAATTCAGCTCAAAGTCCTCAAAGTTATCCAAAGTTATCAAAAATCTTGTTGCGAAATTTAGGAAATTTCCGTGTCGCGTCTCCGAAAAAAAAAAAAATATTCCTAACAAATTTTAAAATGCACAAAAGGAAGATGAATTGAATGAGATGATTAAAATGATTAAAATGAACGAGACGAAGTAATAATTGACACGAATTTGTATGCACACAGGACAATGTTGTGTCACGAGGACAAGGTAGCTGACCTCGTTCCAGTGGACATAGTGATAAATTTGATGATATGTGCGGCATGGCGAACCGCGACACACCCAAGCACGCAGATCACAGTGTACAATTGTTGCACCGGTCAGCAGAACCCGATCACCTGGAAGCGTTTCGTCGAGCTCTCGTTCAAGTACAGTCGCATGTACCCGGCGCGCGACGCGATCTGGTATCCGGACGGGCGGTGTCGCAACTCGGCGCTGGTTAACCGCGTGTGTGTCACGTTGCAGCACATACTGCCGGCTCATGTGCTCGACCTGTTCGCCAGACTGCGCGGCACCAAGCCGATCATGGTGAGGGTCCAGGCGCGCCTCTACAAGGCCGCCAACTGCCTCGAGTACTTTAGCACACAGCAGTGGAATTTCAACGACGACAATGTCAAGAGATTGCGCGAACATCTCAGTCCCGAAGATCGTCAGACTTTCATGTTCGATGTCTGCCAGATCGACTGGCCTTCCTATCTCGAGCATTACATCCTCGGCATCCGACAGTTCATTCTCAAAGAGAGCCCTGACACACTGCCAGCTGCTCGTTCACACATCACCCGGTTGGTTACTTTGAAATCAATGTGTTAATGTTAACTTTTAATTATTATGTACTTGAATTTTTATATCCTGATGGCAATCAATTTTGTTTTCAGATTGTATTGGTTACACAAGGCGGTGCAATTCGGGACGCTCATTTTGATGCTTCGCTTTTTGATAGCACGCAGCTCTTGGGCGAGGATCGCAGTCTTTTCACTTCTGTCACTTGTGTTGCGAATATGCCGCATGATTGTTTGACGGCCAAGTCACATCAAACTGCGACTCGTCTTCAAGTCTCACGATCCTCAACAACAACAACAACTATGCCACTTTATCTCCCCGCCTCTGTTGATTTCGTACTCGTTTCTACCGACCAGCCATGGCTAGACTTTATTGTTTGTCGTCATATACTATCCGCTATTCGAATGTCTGATACTCATCCATGACATTTATAATCAACACCCTTTTTTGTTTCTCGATCATCGTAACGTTTTTGGTTTTCTTTTTTACAATCGCGCGACTACATTAAGCAAATTCAAAAGCGCACAATACAATTTAGTCGCAAAGCTTTTTATACATAAGTAGATTCTTCAATCGAGACTAATCGCGCGCGTCATCTCGTTTGTGTTTCGATGACGCTATAGTGGCACTCATCGCCAAAGTGAAATACATAACGAGACTCATGTAACACAACATAGTCACCGACGTGGTAACAGACATTCATTGATTCTTCCTAATTTATTAATTTATTCCATTTTTTTTAAACAATCCATTTTTGTAAGATTGGAAGAACAATATCAGATTAAAAGATAGGATATTTAAAAGAAAACAAGTAGATAGATAGGGTGAATGAATGAAAGAGAGAATGCATTTTTATGTGTTCACGATTCAAGTATAATATCTGTGGCGAACTGCAATGACCAGTTGAGAGTATAGGGAACGCATGCATCGCTTTACTGGTTATTCACCGTGGATCTTACAAACAGTTTACATTTTGTCGACGGCGTTGTTCCCAGTTTTGAAGGCATTGGCAACCCAGCAAATTGTATCGTATTTTAAGCGTCGATCAGTCCTTATGATTTATGAAATGCGCTCTTCCTTTTGATCTTTATATTTTCTTTATAAACCATGATATTTTGTTATCTGTTTTTTACTATCCATCAATTAAAATGCCAAAGGAAGAAAAAAAAACAAACAAACAGAATGTAGGAAATAAAATTGTATTTGATATATTTCATTTCAAAGTAGTTTATTTCGTTTGGCGCTTTTTTGTTCAATCGGATCTACGATATACTATTAGAGTATATATTCCAATTGTCAGTACAATAATATGACACAGTTGCAGCCATTATCATTTGTTATTTTATTTTTAATTATATGCGTAGGAAACACTGTGCAAATTGAAAAGTGTATATAGAATCGCTAAGATGTTGCTTCTTCCTGTATAAAAAGAAATTGGTTTGCATATAACTTTACTCGTGAAGGAATTATAAAGACACAACAGATGTTGCAAAAGGTCTTATCGTCATTGTATACAATTTCTTTTGTATCAATTGTTCAAGTTTTAGTCATCAGTTCTATTTCCCATCAAATACTAACAGGGTGGAAAAAAAAACAAATATAATTGAATTGTATAAACTTACTGTGTTTATACATATAACATGTGTATCATTTATAGGTATATTATATAATAAATTGTAGCAATAATAAGCGTACACATATGAAATATCAAGTTGTTTGCTTGAAAAAGTTTGTCGGTTCTGTTTTTGCTAGAAAATCCAAAGGTTGATTATGTAGAGGGAAACAACCCTCCTAGTGAAAATGATACGATATATTATTTATTGTCCAGATGTGCATAGTTACTATACTGACAATATGAAATCAATGTATCAATAATATTCGGACAATATATGATTTGTGCAAAATAATATATTGTCAATATGTACGGACAATATAAATATGACGATGATTTTTACCGGGACAGTGACAAATGGTTGATTATGAAAACGAAAACAGTCTGCAGACAGAATTTTTGTTCTATTACCCTAAGACAATGAAAAGCCAACATAAAATACAACTGTTCATTGTAAATGCTCTTGTAAATTATTTATTTATTATTTATGAACTTATTTATTAATTTATTTATTTTGTACAACAATGTGCACGTAAAATAATGTTTTACAAATGTTGTACCGTGCGGGAAGTAACGCTATTGTTTTGTTAAACCAACAGTGGCGCCATCGAAGGCGATATCTTTTTCAACAGACTTTATACAATTTCGTTTTCTTCTTGCAAGAAAAGAGAAAAAAGCACACTCATTGGTATATTGTTGTTTGCTACAAATAACAATACTGAAGGGTAAAATTAGGGGGAAAATGTTCGTGAAGTTTGTTGAGAAGAGCTGCTGCAGGTGGCGCTGCGAAAACTTTCATGGCTGCCGCTCGTGCGGTTGGCAAAAGTTTGCCAATTGAATTAAATAATGTCATTGATTTTATTTAAAAACATGAACAGTCTCAGTGTTTTGAAGGTAGTTTTTTCATTTTAGTACTTAATCATTGTTTTCATTATTGTTCGGTGCATTTTATGTTTTGCATTTAGTAGCAGCCATGAATTGATTCAATTCCACAACAATGTTAGTTTTCCAAAAGTTCCATCAGATGTCGCATACAATTGGGGGGGTCTCAATAGCTGTGTTTCCATCGCCCAAAACAGCGCCAGTTTACGTGTCACAATGTGTCACAAATAAAAATATACTACGGCGCCACTCGTTGTCTGTGCCTTTAAAACAAATAAGCTATGAATGATTTGTTCGCAATCATGAATTGTAGATATATAATATACCATGTTATTTCTTCGACCATCAAAGTTGAACTTCCGTCAACGACATTATTCTCAATTTATTATATTAGGCATAACCATTTGTTTTCCTCTCTTTCTCTCTCTCTCTTCCACCAAATTGCTTCCAATGACAAAGACCTTTGATTCATTAAACAAAAAAGTTTGTTTTGTCTCAAATTTATTGTATCCATCGGTCGGAGCGGGCTTCCCCACACAAAATAAAACAATTACGATGAGCAAAGGATGAAAAAAGAAAACGACAAAACAAACAAGACAAAACAAAAACAAAAAAAAATACAAGCTCCGTCGTTCAACGCTGCCAAGATTAGTATATTTGAAGATCAAGTGGTGTAATTAAAAAAAATCTAGTTTGACGACAAAAAGACAAGGTGCGAAGAAAGTATACCGCAAATTTGCTTTTGGAAATGTTACAACCATATACAGTAAATCGATTAAATTCGATGAAATTAGCTTGAGAGACTAAAGCATGAATAAATAATAAAAATGAAGTAATAATAATAATAAACAATTAATAATAATAACGAGGAAAAAAAAACAATGGTAGCTTTACGAAGGTCACCAGCTAGTTCCATCTGTAAAAGTTAACCCGGTCCACGACGCATTCAAAAACAAACACAATACATTCAACAAAAATATTTAATGATAATAATTTAATTCATATTGTACTGTACTACTGAGAGATAAATTAAACAAACAAACAACAACAACAATCCAACAAAAAGAAGTGAACAACAATTCATTTGTTTTTTATTTCAATTTATTTCGTCCCTGATTTCAAAGCAAATCCCAATGTCTTGTCATTCTTTTACATTTTATATTTATCTTGACGCTTTTAGTTTGTTTGTACATACAAAGACTCAAGGTCACCGAATGTCATGCAACAATTGTTTTATAAATAAAACATCTGAAATGTATTTACATAAATATCAAATGTTTACTTAAATACATTTGTCGTATGACCTTTTGACCTTGACATCGTATCTGTAAACAAACTAGCCTTTTATACTCGCTTATAAAAAATGAAATTGGCTATGAGAGTTTTGCTAAGTGGTGTGGCAGTTGTGTTGTCAATACGGTTCCCCTGACAACTACATGCCCGTTTTGTCGATTTGCGCGCAACTCGACAATACGCTACTGAGCAGGCCTCGAAACAATAGTTTGATTCAATCATACTCATTGTGCGCACGAATAAAACAATGTCGCCAATAGAAGTCATAAAGTGCGAAGACGAGATGACTAGCATCCATGTACCAACAAGTTTGCCAACGATTCTCAAACAGTTTTGCAAAGCTGCAATCAGAACACAGCCTTATGATTTGCTCAAATGGTCGAGAGCATATTTTCGAGCCCTGGCAGAGGGGGAGGAACCCCCGGCCAAAATAAGACTTGAATATCCAATCAGAGCGACCAAGTCCGGACTCACTTTTGGATATATCAAAGTGCTCTTGCGTCAGTTGGGAGGTATGGTGTGTTTGTTTACCAAAAACGAGTCAAGGACGGGAGAGGTCATCAACCATTGTTTTTAAACAAATACCAGGATTAGACAATTTGCTGGAAATTGAAAAATGATCTCTTTTACTTTACGAAAACATGTGTGACACTCTGTGACCTTGACTTGTTTTTGTAAACAAACCAGCCTTTCATGCCACCTTAAATGATATTTTTCAATTTCAGATTATAATAATACGCTTCCCTTAGATCTTATTTACTATCGTTGGGATTGTTTGTGTTTGAATCGACAAGAACTCGATTTTATTACCGCCATTGGTGAGTTCGAACGGATTATTGGATATTAATTTTTTGTGACAACATAAAGGTGAAACGATATTTAACACTTCGTAAAAAATATACTTAGGTAAATTTCATGAAGAATGTCAAGTGAAAAAATTGCTCGCCATTGCCGTGGGTCTCATGACAACGAGTCTTTTCGAAACAATGATACTGATCTGTGAGTTGTTTACGTCCGAACCGAATGGTGCTTCCGCCATGATTCCAATCACTCTTTTCATGGAACTTTATGGGTAAATGAATAACAAATTGTTTTTGTACATCGATATTTGTGTATTAATACAAAACAATCGACTCTTTTGCCAAAATAGTTTAATTTTGATTACTCGATCTACGTGCCGCGCATGCGCAACTGAATTTGTCAATGTTTTTAAGGGGGCGGTACTTCGGAAATGTGAAAAACATGGTCAACTTTGAGCTTGGATTGCTGGAAGGGTTTAAAAGATAATAAGTTGAGATTGTTTACATTAAATTGACTTATAATAAACTAATTAAATCTGTGATTATAAATATAAAAACATAAATAATTTCGATTGTTTAACAACAAACTTGTAGACAGCAGAGGGAAAATGGCGGACAGGATTCCGCCATTTTGGTCAAAATACCCAGTATTTTGAAAAACAAAACAAACAAAGTCAATAACAACTTTGAACTTTCTAACCAAATATTTTGTTTTTTCGGATAAACCAAAATGGCGGAATCCTGTCCGCCATTTTCCCTCTGCTGTCTACAAGTTCGTTGTTAAATAATCGAAATGATTTATGTTTTTATATTTCTAATCACAGATTTAATTAGTTTATTATAAGTCAATTTAATATAAAAATTCAAGCTCAAAGTCGACCATGTTTTTATTTAAAATTTCAAACTGAAAATCCGTTGATCGATTTAAATTAAACGCAGTTGTTGGATTCCATTTTGTTTGTAAACAGTAGTCGGTAAACAATTCGGACCAAATTTGGCAAACAAGTTGAGCAAAAAAGAATTGGAACTTGAATGCACACTTCAACTGAGTATTTTTGACAAAGATATTTAGCCGGGATGAAATGCGACGGCGATGATAAAAGTTTGTTCGATGAAACATCGGTTGAGTGGAAAACAAGGACAGCAAGTCTGGCGAATCAAAATTTGTCAAGTGTCAGGTCGGTGGCAAGCCAAGACACCGAGGACGACATTGTTTCTGAATGTGAGTCTATTCCAAAAGATGACTCGGAATTAGCTCCGCCAAGTAAGAATTCATAGTTATCGAAAAACCATTTTATTATTTTCTCTAATAAAAACAATCTCAATTTTCAGGTCAACGCGATGAAAAATCATCCGAAGATGTTGGTCAGAGGGTGAAACTTGAAAATAAGTCTGATGATAAGAACTTGGAAGAAAATCCGCCTAAGAGAAAGAAGTCGCGTCCGAATGTTGCCGGTACAGAAAATCAGTTTCTTTTTTCCCTCGTGCTTTTATGCGACAAAACGAAAGTAATCGTTTCGTTGTCTCATTGGCAGGAATTGGGCCAAGATTATCGGCAGATCAAGTTGCGACCGTAGCAGTGTGGCTGACTGATTGCGCAAGACGACAAGGTGGGATGGTCGGTCCCAGAAACTTGCGCCATTTGCTGTGTCCTCCGTTGTAGAAATGTTACATTCTGGACAAAATAACGTACTTCTGTATTGGTTGTAGAATTTATATGTATTTTGTTGGGTTTTCAATAACAATTCATAATGAACGAATTCCACTATTTAACAGGTACAAGACGTTACATCATATAAAATATTAACATTCAAGAATTTGACATAGCGGTATATCTATACAGTTACATCTGATGGTGTTTTTTCGAAGGCACGTTTGAAGCTTTCTGCCTGTAGATGAGCATTTCGGGCCGCCAGAATGTGGACAATTTTATCAATTGAACAATGCAGAAGTTAAAACCTCTTCGAACGTGATGGTTTTTCGATTAACCCTTCCGCTCCAAAGTTAGTAGTCTGTACTGACCAACGCGCCGGTAACAACGGCGTAGGTCAGTACGGAGTACTGACCTACTTCAAATTTCAAGTTGATGATAAGATAAAAATGTTCATTAAAAGTCATTTGAAATTAGTTTCATCAATTATTTGTCAATTAACATAATCAATAATTAATAATCAACACAAAAACAACGATCGGTAATTGCCGTCAGGGATCGAAGGGTTAATGTACAATTTGATCGGTCAAAATATTTGTATCATCACCTTCTAGCTCGGAGGAGAGTTTTCGTTAAAATGACGATTGCCATGACTTGCGTAATTTTGTGCATCCAATATAATCTGAAAGTATCAAACAGGCATAAAAACAATGTTACGTTTAAATTCCCAGGTCGGGGTAATTGTGACACATCGGGATAACTGTGACAGATGATTACGCTGTCAAGGATTTAAAAAAACTGTCAAATAAATGACAGTTTTATAAAATGTCCAAGCTGGAGGATCAAATTAAAAATAAAATTTGATTGTCACATTTACCCGTGTGTCACAGTTAGCACAGCTGTGTTGATTGTGACGCAACTCACTTGAGTAGACGATTTCTCGCTTTAGTCATCGAATCGGGACTGTCTTTTAATATGTACTTGCGAATTCCCAACATGTACTGATGTAAATAAGCGTCCCAGTCCATGCTTGCGATGTCGACGTTGAACGTATCGCCGTCGCTGGTGGCTTGCACGCTGCGCATCAACTCCTTCATGTTTTCGGCACGGAATTGCCACTCGTTGACGGCAAAAAATTCGCCCGTCTTGGCAGCCCTCTCGAATCGTTTTGTAATTTTCACCATTCTAAGACAAACAATCTTATAAATATAAACAAATCAAATAGAAATAAATAAATAAAACCAAGTTGAATTCAAAGTTGAATTAAAAATGGAATCAAATTTCTTTTATTTCGGCATCTCACATTGGTTTTCCCCCTTGAAATCTGAGCGCGAGATCAACAACAAACGCCGGCAAGTAGTGCAAGGTAGCGACTATGAATTTATGGATGAGTCTGTTGGTCCTAAAAGTGAAACCGGGATACCACATGACATACTTCGTAGGCGACTCAATTGCGTGTTTCCTCGTGAGTTTACCAAATTCGGCCCAGCTGAAACAAAAAGCCAAGCGTGTAAGACTGGGAGGTTTGTCCGGTCGGTTGGTTGTATAACGCGACGGTGACCCACGTGATGGCATTAAACGCCCCGCTGGTGCAATTGTAAACTCGCACTGAATTGCGCGGATGAGTGACGTTGTACCAGGCGACACAAATCAGGGTGTTCACTACGTAATCAATTGGAACAACGTCCACGCTCAAACTTTCGTTGCAAACTATACTACGCATCGTTCCACGACCGATCTCCATCATTATGCCTGCAAATATTACAAACAATATTAAACAATACAAAAAACAACCATAAATGTATTTCAAAAAAGGAAGTTACATTACAAACAAAAGATGTAAATTAAAAAAAATTATTTAATTTAGTATCAAAATGTTGCACTTCATGGATGTAACAAAATTGTCTATAAATGTATATAAAAATAACAAAAATAACAAAAATAGTAAAAATAACAAAAATAACAAAAATAACAAAATTGTATATAATTGTGACAAAAAATAAAAAGGAACCTGTAATTCCGCAGACATTGTCAACCCAGCCAGGAAAAGGTTCTTGATAAGCGGCGCATACTATGCTGGGTCTCACAATTGAAACCGGCAAGCCGACTGCTTTTGTTTGAATGACCTGCTCCGCGAGACCTTTGGTCAGCGTGTAAGTGTTCGGGTGTTTGCCGATCAGTTTCTTCTCCAGGATTTTCATCGTTTCGTCGTCCAAATTTTCCGACATGTCTATTACTGTTTGCGGCCTCACTTTGGTCCTGCAAACGAACGTGGCTCATTCATCCTTTTGACCTCTCACGTTCAACCCGCCCAAAAATGTCCTCAAAATTTTTTCCCAAATTTCAAACTTATTAAATTTTTGTTACAAATTTAAATTTCAAACGTATTTGAATTTTAAACTTATTTAAATTTTAAACTTTTTTTGGATGGATAAAAATATGGATGACGCAATAGATGTTATGTGCAACATGATCAGATGTGCGACGTATAATTACGTGTAAACTTTCTCCTTGATCTCGAATTTGTCAGCGTTGCTGTAGGCCGTGCTGACATGAACGAAGCTAATGAGATTGACCATATCGCGGCATAAATCGATCATCCGGTCTGTGCCGTTGGTGTTAAGATTGACAGCTACTTTTAAGGGTTCATCAAATCGTACCGTCGCCGCGCCGTGAAACACAATGTTCACCCGTTGGAGCAGCATTTCCCGGTCCTCGGCGCTCAAGCCCAGGCCAACTTGGCTCACGTCCCCTTTCACGGCGTGTACCTTGTTCAACGCTTCTGGACATTCCCATCTTATCCTATCGTACACCTTTTCAAACCAACCAAATATGAGTTACCATCTTTCTTATCATTTATATCATCAATTTAAAGTTTTGTTTTTATTTATTTTTTTTTTAGTACAACCAATTATGATTAGTTACCATTTTTCTTATCATTTATATCATCAATTTTAAAGTTCTAAATGCATTTATAAAATTTAAAACTGTATTTAAAAACTGTATATAAAAAATGTTCACAACTGTTCATAAGAAATGTTTATACAAAATGTTTTTAAAGGATGTATATAAAATGATTACCGGATTGTTAATGAGCTCGTTGAAACGTTGTTCAACATTTTGTCCTTTTTTAGGACGAATGAGTACAATGACGGCCGAGAGACGGGGACAAGAGCGCAACAATTTCTCCAGCAGCGCTTTCCCTAAGAAACCTGTCGCACCTGTGATCAACACCACCGTCTCGGCGAAGAACGCTTCGATCGAGCTTCCTATCGGGTTTGCCGACTCCACCATCATCACGTGCCCTGAATTCATACTCATGCTCATTGTCGTCCCGCGCATACACACTCAACTATATACAATCAAATTATTTTCCTCCTTTGTCCCTGCAAAACGCGATTATTAATTCCCACGTGAAACGTCAAAAAAAAAAAGTTTCTTTTTGACGCGCCGCGCCTTTCATCAGGCCCATTACCATCGACTGCAATTTGACTTTCGTTTTAATTTTTCTTTTTCTTTGATGACAAATGAAATGAAAAGGGGAACGAACAATCACAATGAGAAATAATATAAAATGGTCGTGCTCCATCGATCGCGCGTGAACATGTCAATTTTATTTTGCCCTGAATCGCAAGTAAATGTCGCGCGATCAAACTTTTCATCAAACATTCTTTTTTTTAACTTAACTGGTACTTTGAGCATTATAAGCAGATTTTAAAATTCAACAAAAGGAAACAACAATAATGACAATGTTGATGTATTTTATGTATTTTGATGCATTTTATTCTAATTTTAGCTTTTTAAACTAAAATTAGAAAGAAAATTATTGTCGGTGTGTTTTTATCAGACTCGATGTTTCATAATTGGTGCCTCAATGGTGATAAGAAAAAAATAACTATTTCGCAGTACAACTTTGGGTGATGAAATGTTAGTAATCAATCAAAATTTATAACCGTTATTTTAAATGTAATACGAATTTATGATTTTTCTACGTGCTCAGTCGCTAGGCTAAGAGATGATAAGCAATAGCAAGTTAATTGTTTTCATAATTAATTGTGAGAATGTCTATAAAGAGGACAAAAAATCGTTTGATTTTAACCAGAAAGCGAGATTTGAAATTGATATTTTGAGGTGTGCAAAATTGATTGGCTCGTGTGTATTGTACTGGCTGTAAAATTACCCTCAATAAGCACGATTTCGCTTATAATAGTGCATTTGATGTTTGCGAGCATCGTGGTAACATGGATGGTATCAAACACACACGGCGGCGCAACTAAACTACTCACCACTACTTGTTGTTTCATCGCGGCCCTCGCTGGTCGTCGCCAGCATGCGCCCCGCGCGTCTTATAGCTACGTATATTCAAGTACATAACTCAAAAGTTTCTTTTGTCTCAAACAAGATAACTTTTTCAATGAGATATTTTAAATGAACAATTTACATTTTTCATTGTTCGATAATGTGTCTAAAAATATGTTTACACTTTATGGCAAACGAAAAAAAAAAAAAAAAAATGGTCAAGTGTGTAAAAAAAATCCAAACCTCAAAATGAAATTTTCAAACTTTTCTGTTTATTCATCTGACAGATTGCTAAAAAATTGTAAAACAAGTTCAGCCGTTTTTTATTGTTTTTTTTTGTTATATAAAAAGCACTGTGGATGTTATAGAGAATAACATCCATACTTGATCAACAGAATTTGAATTGCATAACGCGCGTCCTGCAATGCGGAAACACTTTCTTTGCTCGGCTCTCTTATGGTTCATGCAACAGGGTTTATAACAAGTTATAATAACAAGCCTATCTTGGATGGAAAAGAAAATTTGTTTATTGTTAATTTGTTCATTGATGAATTGAATTGAATGAAAAAAGAATACGTGTAATTGTTAAGAAGAAGGCTCACCTGGATTTCCGCACGCACAATCAAGTTGATCGGAAAAGGAGCCGACACCAGTGAAAACCTAGCGAAACGATCACGAGCTCTATCTTGTTGTAACTGAAACCGAGAGTGGATTTGTATCTGTCTAAATAACTAGAATATCCCTACTGCACCACCACCAACCCTCGAATTTTGTCCAGTTGGGGTATATACTTATTTCAAAGTCGCAAGAGTTTCACTGGTAACCGAAGTCACACATCTCGACTGTTTGTATGCACCGAATTCGATGGGATGCAGTAGCAGCCGCACAAACGGTGAAAGTGAGCGAAAGTACGATTATAATGCGCGTTTGTAACTTTTGATTAAATAATAACATAACGGCCAAATTCGATTCTGCTCAATGCGCTGTTGCACTCACTCTCCTTAATTTTTTTTTGTTTTCAATATTAATGCAACGGTACCGAATAAAAAAAGAATAACGCTTTTGATAATATATTAGGGGACGTAATCCGAACAAACATCAGAGATTAAGGGAATCCCTTTGACGAACGCAAAAGCGTTCGCTTTTAATGAGCGCCATCATCAATCGCGATGAGTTGTACGTCGCTCTTTTACGCGACATTACGCGAAAGCCTACGGTGACAGGGACTTAATTAAAACGCTCCTTTATCCTTCAAGCTTCGTTCTTTTATATTCCTTTATTTACAAGGACGATTTCTTTTCATCGCAAATATCCTTGATAATGATAACGTAAACAAAACGAACTGATACGAAACAAAATAAAACAAGAACAGAAAAAAAAACAAGACAAGAACTGAAAAAAAAAACAAAATCAAAACTATAACAAGAAAATCAAAAAACAAAATGAAACAAAACAACAGCTGAAACCAAAACAAAACAAAATGAAACAAAAACAAAACAAAATAAAACAAAAACAAAACAAAATAAAACAAAAACAAAACAAAGAAACAAAAACAAAACAAAATAAAACAAAAACAAAACAAAAACAAAACAAAATAAAACAAAAACAAAACAAAGAAACAAAAAAACAAAACAAAATAAAACAAAAACAAAACAAAAAATCAAAAACAAAACAAAATAAAACAAAAACAAAACAAAATAAAACAAAAACAAAACAAAATAAAACAAAAGAAAGAAACAACAAAAACAGAAACAAAACAAAAAAATTTCATTTTGATATAATTTTTTCAGATCAGAAATGAAACGTCCTTCTCAACAACCATACAATTAGGGTATGACGTCAGCGGGCGCACTCAAACATCTAGAATTTCGTTGAAAGTTAGCTGACCGAGTAGATCCGGCGCGCCGCCGTCGCGGAACGTACCAAAAAACTGACCTTACTGATGCTCGCTTACGAATTTTTTTCCATACATTTTTCGTCTTTATTTCGGTATCGGTTCTCTCTGACGCCATCGTAGAAAGTTTTTTTTACCATCTCTCGTCACCCGCTTCCAATTCATAATGAGTAATAAAGTGTAATAATTTATTCCCAACTTCTTTCATGGTGGCATGAAGATACAGCATTGATTAAAAAATGTTTAAGATCCATTCTTATGTGCGATGAATGAACACAATGTTAAAAGTGACATTTTCTTGAAAAAAAAAAAAAAAAAAATGTGCGATTCACTTTTTTGTTTTGTTTTCTGTATCCATCCACTTGAGTCAAATAGATAATAATAATTTAGTATCATAAACAATACGAACAATAACAATAATATCATTATGCAAAATACAATAATTGCTTTCATTATTAATTATTATGATTATTATTGATGCAATTAAAAGTACCGCGTAAGATTTTTATGTTTTCGAAAATGTTATCATCAATATTCATTAGCGAGTGATTAAAAATACCCAGAAACAAGGGTAAGGATAATTAAAAAAAACCATTATTATTCGTACAAAAGTGCGGTACACAAGTTTGTTTACGCGCGACATAATAATTTTCCGCTTGCTTGAAAAGCGGCCAAATGATGAAAGCACGTGGCTGTCACGAAGCTGTGGCGTGTGCCAGTCGAAAACTTATTGTGCACAAAGCGATCAAATCGAAAAAAAAAAAATTGGTATAAAAATAGATATGGAGACCATGGAGAGAACAAAACGGAAAACGAGACCTGGAAATATTTCGAGTTCTTTGACTCGCACGGATTGTGCATCGCAACATATACACATAAGTTTTACATGTTTATATCAGCAGCATCTGATAAGTGAGGATTGATATATTTCATTCATTGGCACTGTCGAGCTTCCATCAGTTTGTAAATAAATGGGTCGATAAAATTATGCAAATTGCTTCCTGACTCAACGTTTCTCGTGCCAACTCTTTTTTTTTTCGCATAATTAACGCTCATTTTTCCTCCGCGCTCGTCTTATCTTGAACGCTCGTTTTTTTTTGTTTCCAATTAATAAAATTAGATCGTAAAATATTTATCTTCGAGCGACTCAAACTCCAAACACTTCAGAGGATACAATATGATTTTTCGAGAACTCATCTCGTGATGAAAACTTGTCCATTATGAAACTTGTCCAATGTGAAATTATTGAAAAAAATCTGACGTAATTGTATTTGAATGTGGTTCCATAAAATTGCCATCGGTTGAAAGTTCATCCGTAGCAGAAAAAAAAACTGATCTACCTCAGGACAGTAAACGAAAGCAATTATTTTTAAACCATTACTAAATTATCAAAACTTTCCAAATTACTCCATTTCAAAACTTTTGTTCTAACATTTGCAGGGATTTTTTTCAATGTTAATTTCTAACACTAAAAAACATTTTTTTTTTTTTTCGATTAAATTATTATGAAATGTTAAATTAAATTGAAATTAAATTATCATGATAGAAATCCTCCCGAGTGATATGATATCATCGCAAATAAACATTATCTTCGTGTTATGATTGTTATTTTGCTTTTATAAAATTGCAATTTAAAAAGATTCCATAAGCGTTTGGGAGTTGAGAATTTGATGAAACAGTTTTGAACGTTGTGCCGAAGACACTTAGACGATTCCAGACGATGCACAAAAAATATGAAACAAAATTGTTGATATAGAATAATGAAAAACAGAGTCTGCTATTCCTCGCAGTTCATTCATATGCAACAATGTAACTCAACTGTATCCATACCCAAGTAAAAATTTATATATGGGTCCAGAAATGTCACATAAATGATACATAAATAGATAATAAATGGTACATATATGAAATATAAATGTTACATATATGGTTCCATATTTGTGACATATATGGCGACCCACCTAAAAATCCGTTTATGCGACATACATGGCCCCATATATGTAGCATTTATGTCTCATAAATGGGCCCATATATGGGCCATGTGTATTTAAATACATAAATGTCCCATGTTCTATATGTGCCATTTATGGACCCATATATACATTTTTGCTTGAGTATGTAGGGGCAGTTGGGGTAACTGTGACACTGGGGGTAATATGGGGGCTTTAAATTTTTTTTAAATTTTCAACTTTATAATACAATTTTAATTTTTATAAAATAGCAAAAAAAAATTCAAAAGATTCAATCGCCCAAACTGTCCCTAAAATATTGATTATGCGTATGGCATTTATTGTTGCGTCAACATACGTAACATACATGCGACATAGTTTAGCACAGATGTGACATCATTTGCTTAAATCAGGTAAATGAGGTAAATGAAATGATCGGATAGAAAAAAAATTTTTTTTTTCGTGATGCAATGATCCATATATGAAAGGTGGATATGAAATGATCCTGAGGATGTTCAAGACTGACGTCGTGTGCGAGGGAGGATGATGGCGCGATGCGTATTAAAACTGCCCAGCGAGATCGCGGAGGGGACAAATTCGCCCGCGAGTATAAATGCTAGAAACGTGCAGCGTCCTACTACAGTTCTTCAAAAGGCAAAACCGAAAAGCCCAAAGGACGAACTTTTCATTCAACATTTGAACCGCTATTATTTTACGGTTAGTTTGCGGTTAGCCCAACGACAACACATCAGTTTCTTTTGCTCTTTTCTGTCTGTGTGCTTGTGTGTGCCGACTGTGCGTGTGACTGTGTCTCCACCGCATCGTAAACGGAAACAAAAAACAATTGGATTTGTTGTTCAAAAAATATAACAAGGATGGGATCAAACCACAGGATGAGCAGGTTCATTCTTGCTGCAACATTTGTCGGACTTCTTTTCGCTCTTCTACCTGATGTCGTTTTCGCCAGGCCGCGAAGCAATCTTATTAGGTGCGATTTTAACCAGTACAACATTTTTCCCCCTTTTTTTTATTATCAAATTCTTTAAAAAAGACAAACTTTTTATATTACCCCAAAACCCATGTCAAAATTGTTGCATTCAAAAAAATTTTTTTTTTATCAAATCTTTTGTTATCTTTAATGACAATATTATTGTAATATAAATTAATTTTGAAATTATTATTCCTTTTATTGTAATCTTATTATTTAGAAAAGTTATAGTTTTAAATTTATTTTTTATTTTTGTGAAAAAACATTTTTTTGTAAGTTTGATTGATTAATTGAAAAGAGAATTTTAATAATTTGTCAAAACAAAATTAATCCTTTATGATTTTTTTTGAGCGAACAAATGATTCATTTTTGATGTAACAAGCTGTACTTGATGTAATGTTTTTTTGACTCGTTTTTATGAAATAACTTGCATTATTTTGTTTTAATTGTTTTCATTTCTTATAATTGGTTTAATTTTATTCAAAAAGTGTGCCGGTGACGCACAAACAATAAAACAAATTGAATAATAAGATCAAGTTTGAATAGATAATGAAAAACAAAAAAAATTTTGCAATTATAATAAGCAATTTATTTCTTATCTCTGTCCGACAGGCATAAACGTGTCTCTGATCAAAGGCTCGCGGAACTTGAGACTCTTTTGGCCCTGGCCAATATGAAGGGCAGACTCGTGACAGTTCCAGTTGGTTTTGGCCGAGTGGATCCCGCCAGAATGTAAGTTTCGTTGCATCTATTAAACACAGGGGGATAAAATTACGAACAATAAAAATTTAAAAGTTTAAGACGTTTCGTCAAGGATGTGTAAAAGGCGGTCAAGACTCGGCGATAATAAACGAATTTTGCTAAAATCTTGTACTTTGCTCGGCGCGTTCATTTTCGGGCGCAATAATCGTTTGCAAAACGTACGTAACGTGTACACACAAACATATTTTTTTCGCGACCCGAATCTAATTTGAAATAATTTATATTCAATTTTTGGTTTGTGAGTTTGAATTTTTATGTCAAGCATTTTGATATTGTCTGACCAACATTAAATGGTGGATGACTGGGATAAACAAAAAAATGTTCATTGAATTTTTGTTTTAAATTATTTTTTGAATTTGAAATAAAAAAAATTAATATCAAAATTGAATTGAACCGTTGAAAACATTGAAATAATAAAAATGATATAAAATTAAAATAAAAACAAAGATGCATAATGTCAAAGGTGGAAACAAATAAGGGGTTGGGTATGACTGTAATGACCGCGGAATGAAGTAGTGTTTACCTATACAGTAGTGTGAATAATTCAGATTGTACGTGTTCTAAAAATAAAACCTCGGTATAAAATTAGCCCGCGATGCCAAAGTGATAGTTATATTTATATTTTTTATCTCATCCTGTGGGAATTCCAAAATCGAGAGTTTCGGCATTCGCGCATTCTCAACCTTCTTTATTGTGTATTTTTTTTCTCTTCCACTTGTGAACGAAATAGTTTGGTGATTCATCGAACGGTGAATTCCCACATTTCAAAGGTTAAATTTCATATCGCCAGTATTATAAATCCGTATCGGGTCTGAACTTGAAATAGCAAAATAAATAAAAAAAAAAAACATTAATAAATAAGACAAGCAAAAGTTGCGAATAAAAAATGTGATAAATAAATAAATAAAAAAAAATAAAAAAAAAAGTTAAACAAATATCGCTGATTATTATGAAAATGAATATTGTGCAATAACGAAGATGAAATTTTCATTTGTTTATCCAGCGGACGCAAAAGAAGATCCGTCGAATCGATATTTCCGCAGCGGCAATTAAGACCTGTTGAGTTGGATTTGAACCCGCAGGATTTTGGAAACGAGATACCGATTGAGTCTTGGGTGAGTGATATTAAACACTTTTTATTATTCACAATCACGCCAGGAGGAATTGTGGCTCATTAATCTCGTCGCGAGTTGAATCATTTTTTTGCGGAAACAAGATCCAAAGAGTTCATTATATCAGAAATGATTTGCAACTTATCGCTAGAATTGCGGACAAAAAGTCATCATAATGATTGAACTCTCAACTGACCTCCCTTACAAATGATGCTCTATAATAAATAATTTGTGAAGTTAATTTTTTTGCCTACATTTATCATCAAATTAAAATTTCGCGCGTTTTTTTCTTCTTAAATTTTTTTTCCTAATTTTTTCACTTTCTTCCCCATAAGTTCTTTGATTAAAATTCTGACAATTATAATATATAAATATGTAATATAATATATATTATAACGATATAATATAATATATATTATAATTATAATATAATATAAAAAATAAATTTCTGATAATTTTATTTTTATAATATTTTATTGTCGATAATCAAACGAAAATTGTAAAATTTGTTATTAATATTTAACGTTTGTATGTTTTGATTGTGCAGATACAAATGAGGAATGAACGTGAGGATTACAGTTATTGAAAATGATTGTCTGATGATGATGAGCCTCGCCGTTTGACCAGTATTAAACAAGTAAACCGGCTGTATTTTGCGATTATTGCGTTCGGGCCTAAAGAAATAGAGATCAAATGTTTAAGTTTTCATTAAACAACACGATTCTACTCTCATCACATCCGCATATTACACGTTTTATAAAATTATATATTCTTGACTCCAAAGCGCACTCACACCCTCGCGCTAGTTTTATTTATTTAAAATGTTTGAATGCACATTTTGTCATTTTAATTTGATAAAATTTTATTTATTAAAATATTTTATTTCGTTTGAGTCAACATTGTTTGCATTTAAAGTTAAAAAAAAAAAATTTGACACATCAATGTCACGACGATTATAAAAATAATGAATAATAAATGTTTATTAATTATTTAAATTAAATTAAATTATTAATTTATTAAATTAAACATTTCGGTGCAACTATTCAGAGTGCTTATGAGTTTTGTTTACATTAACGTTGACTTTATGACATTGCGTTAAATATTGGAGCGGATTTATACACTCGTCATAAATTTCTGAAACATTCCTTGGAGTTGTTCATCTGAAACATGTTAAGGACCTGTAAGTCGAACAAAAACGTTTCATACCAGATGACTTTTCATTTGGCCAAACAAATGTCACGCTTATTATTGTAATATTGTTTACGTTGCAGTAATTGAAAAATTGTCTTTTTGTGTATAACTGTAATTTATTGTAAATGTTTGTACAGTCTTTAATTTATTGTTAATTTATTATTTTTATTTATTATTGAAAACGAAATGAAGATTATGAATTCAAGAGTATATATAGGTATGTAGGTATATTTTATATATGAATGAGGACGTAGATGAAAGATATTTGGGTTTCTAATACCAACGATACAGACCGACGAGAGCAAGCGAAGTGACATTTATTTATTGCAGTATTCTAGTAATAATGATCAAAAGCACTTGTCCTGATTCATTTGTACTTCGGGACCATGTTTAATTTATAAAAACAATTATGTGGGTGCAGTGTTATGGTTGTAACAAGATTTATTATATTTATTATATTTGCGAGAACTTATAAAGAGCTTTTACTCAAAAAAAAAAAAAATTGTTATTTGAGTTGCAATGCGCTTGTCGAAGTGATATTATTTTTAATGAATAAAAATTATATATGAAGTTGAAAAGCATTTTATCTGATCTATCCTGTCCATTTGTCCCATCTCCAACCAATAATTAAATTAACAAGACGAACACTAAAAAAAATAAAAATAAAAATTCAGTTTATTTTCATTATACGAAAAAATGTTGTTTGAATATGCGCGCGCCGTGCGATGCTAGCGACATCTATTGAAGATTACAATAGTGTAGAGAATACAATAGTGGCGGCGCTAAAGTCAAAAGTTTACATTCTACCTAACGGCTGACTTTCTACCCAAGGCGTGTCTGAAAGTGAATCAATGACAATCTCGACTGTTTACATTAGTTAGTGTTATAGCTTTATTATGATTCTTTTTTTCGTTCATTTTGCACACACGAATCATCAAACTTGTTGAATCAATTTGTGAATATTATAAATCTTTTTGCGGTGTTCTTTGTCTTTCAAAAAAAAAAAAAAAGTTATCGTTTGTACAGTTTTTTAATTTTCATTTCAGTTAATCGACGTGACTGTGATGGGCGTCGGTGTGCCATAGATGACACATTTATCGCGTCGCGTTGTTGTTACACACCTGCAACCTTTGGCAGATTTGCCTTCAAGTCTGTTATTTAATAATATCTTCAATGAACATATCTTAACAAAATAAGGAATCTGCTTTTGTACTTCATCATGGTGTGTATATACTATAAGATAAGTTGTGTTTTATAACATATTGAAAATTTTTCACAATTTTATATCTAAACAAACTTGAGAAACATTTTTATTTATACATGTTTCATTCAATATTTCAGAAATTGATTGAAGATTATATTTCATAAAGATTTGTTAGTTCCAAGACGAAATCATTTAATCGAAGTAAAGTTTTGTTATTTGTGTATGAAAATAATTTAAAAAGTTATCATATAATGGTTGTTTGATGATTGTGCAGGATACAAAAATGATATACGGGAAAAAATCACCGAGTATGGGAACCCCCTCAGTTTACTCCCATGTTACTACTCGAAGCAGTGCAAATCTTCGATCGTCAAGATCGGTCAAGAGCGTAAAAATACCATGGTATCAAAAACCTATAGTAACACATGCTTATGTGTTGGATATCCAGAGAGGATCAATGGTCACTGCCATTTTTGCTCTAGTAAGTGCATGTTTTTCATGTTTATACAATAACATTTATCAACAATTAGGTATAGTATTAATATTTAAAGATACGCATGTTGAAATATGATAACTGTATTACTATTTTCTGTATATTTCTTGTTTCAGTTTTTAGCATTTTTTATGATTGGTACTGCCATTTTTGATATTTACTGTTTGGCACAAGCGGCGCCAGGATCAGTGCACACCGGATACTATATTATTTCTTACGAATTTGTTTACGTTGGGAACCAACATGGTAATTAAATTAAATTAAATTAAATTATTTAACTTTATCAACGCGTTTGAAACCAAAATAGAACTGAGGTCATATTCCATTATTCCATGCACACGAATTCAGACGAGAATAGCCTGCTTTAAGCACTCCAATTTGTTTCAAAAAATACGTCACAAGATTCAACATCCATTTTAATTGTTGCAGTACGAAACACGTTAATAGTGTGCGCCTTGTTTTCGATATTTGGAGCGATCGGAGTAATTATCACAACGATAATTCTGATAAAAGGCCTTCGAAAGGAGTATGAGAAGAGAATGGTACCTTGGCTTTATTGCTTCGCCATCTTTATTATGTTTCGCTTCTTAGTGTTTCTCTTCTTCTGCATTGTCAACGACATGATTTTCTTCTACAACATCATGATTTGTCTACTGTGGTGCATCTTCATCCCAGCTTCGGTTTATGGTTGGCTGTTGGTTTATTCCCTTTATATTGAGCTGAGTGACTTAACGCGACTGGAAGACATCGCTCACCTCAGAGTAAGTGTATTTATTTGTATCATGTGACATTATATTTCTATTACTTTCTAGAAATTATATGTCCATTGTATTTTCAACGATTCGATGTGATTTATCGATACATTTTTTAGATTGGAACAATGCAATCGCTCAATGCGTCCATGACTCATTCGATAGCTGGATCAAGACCTACAACGCCGCATAGCACAGTGTCGACAATGCCGGTCAATTAAAATCAGTCAGACGATTGATAGACGGTATTTAATTAATCAGAATTATTTTCGTTGATGACACAAACTCGAAGCATAAAAATAAGCAGTCATTTCAAGTCCACTTGTACAATTTTTGCTTCGTGGAATTTTGTCAGAAGATTGGACGTTTTTTTTATTAGAAACAGATGATTTCTTTGCTATGTCACAGCTATTGTTCAGAAGAAAGTTTTATTCGAATGTTTAGTATAGCATTGCAAAAGCGCTTGAATCTCATATAAGTTTGACATGAGAACAAATTTATACACGTATTTTGATACGCAAATGTATCTCTACTTAAAGTACCTAAGAATCTCCGTCCACGGTTTATTAATATTGATAACAAATTATCGAAACTTTTATTTAAACGCCACTAGGGAGTTTTATATTGTAGTTTGAATCTTTGCTTGATCTCTAACGAATTTTTCAATATAGTTGCGCAATGTTTTTATATATATATATATATTTTCAATGACGAACAATTTGATGATCAAGTTTATTATAAAAAAAATTACACTTTCATGAATATATATTTTATATATTTTTTGTATAACAAATAAATACACATTGAAACATTTATACGTATAGGTTTAGTATAACTTTCATTATTTACCAAGACTTCATCAACTTTTCATAGCATATACAAATGGGCATAGATGTTTATTTATAATGACTATGATAAACTTCGTGTCAGCGTCCGATGGATGTTTTTGAATCAAAAATTTAATATGAATAGGTATACTCTGATGTTAACACAGAGAAACCGAATTCCCAAGAATTGTAAATTTTAACAACGTACATCGTAAAACATACGATTTCATCGCAACAACTTACGATTTATTCGCAAAATCTACGAACAATTTGTAAAAGTGCGATATACATCGTTATAATTACGTGATATGTTGCAAAAACTTAAATTCTAACGAATTCGGTTTCTCAGTGTAACAATATGGGATTTTGTGATTTATTTCATATTATAATAATGAAAAAAAGTAACTTAAACAAATTAAAAAAGCATTATCTAGAAAAATAACTTGAAAAAAACTGTATATAGCATCCAGCATAAAATAAAAAAGAGTGCGGTCATCAAACTCCAGTGTATGATTTTCAGACTGAAACAAACAAAAACGAAAATTTTAGTTATATTTTATTGCTTATTTCGCTAATATTTTATATTTTAAAAGTTTTTTGTTGTACTTCTTCCAATGTTTCCTGGCTTCTTCAAGTGTGTCGCTTCTTGGCTTGAGAAGTTTTGCTTGAAACAATTTTTCTTTATAAATTTCCCTGAGGCACTTGACAAATATTTCAAAATAATTTGACCAGTCGAGATCCTTGATTGCAAATGGAAACAGTTGCTTGTCTTCAGCGCACATATTCTCCCACAGCGCGTCAAGCTTTTTGTATGAAAACTTCCACTCCGATAAGGTAAAGAAGCTAAGTGTAATAGAGTGTTTATTTCCTACCTTATATATCTTGTACATCCTGCAAATAAACACGATTTAATTATTATCGATGAAATAATTATATAAATATATATCGGTAAAATATCCAAGACAAATTATCAAAATAAAATTTTTGAATGGTAGATCAAATTTAACAAATTGTAATCAAGTAAAGTGAATTATTGAAGTCATAAAAATATACTAATTTTGAGTGGAACGTTCAAAACTTTAAAAATCAAAGATTCGGTTTGTGTTGAATAAAAATTGAAAAAACAATGACAATTTTACAATAATTTTAGTTCCAACTTTGTATTGTTTGTAAGACATGGGAGAACAGTATTCTTTTTTGATATGAGAAATTTTCTATATTTTGATAATAATTAATCTGTCACAAATTGCCCCAATATCACAATTATTCCAGTTGATCCTACTTTTTAATATTAGAGAATACTTACATTGGTTTTTTTCCCTTCAATCTGCCAAGGATATCGATTATAACAGCTGGGATGCACATAAAAAAAAATTGGTAGATTGCGTAGAGCCTCTTCGAAGGAGTAACGATAAGGCACGGATAATAGAGTATATGAACAGACGGATATTTTTCGTGAAATTTCATACAGTAGTATCGAAGATCATTCCATGATGTCATTCCTCGATTTCCATAATTGTACACTGGAATTGGATCAACTGATCTGCAAATGGTAAATAATATTAAACCTCAATGTACCCCAAACCTCGAAATTTACTCAATCACATGGGTCGGAAAATAAGAGGAACATGGAAAGCGAGTTTCTTATTGCCTTCTTTGAGTGATGCCAGTTTCCCAAGCAGTTGCAATAATAGCATGACATGCCATGTCACAGGGCACCAAGTCTGTCTTTTTGTCTGCCTCCACTAATAAAGCGTGTACAACACCCATTCCCACTGCAGTTATCAATCCACTAGGTCCAGCCAAGTTGTCGGTCCAACCTTCGATTGGCTCTTTATAAGTTGATAAAACTGAAAATTTAATTATCATCCATCATCAGTCATCAATTTATGATTTTTGTTGCTTGAAAGGTTCACGGGCAAAAAGAAAAATATATGCTGTCATATATGCAACATATATGGTTGCATTTATGTTGCATGTATGTGACATATATGCAAGCATATATAGGATTCGCCATATATGCAAGCATATATAGGATTCGCCATATATGCAAGCATATATAGGATTCGCCATATATGCAAGAGTATGTGCTGCATATATGTCACATATATGGCAAATTTATGCCGCATATATGCCTGCATATATAAAATTTTTGCTTCCCAAGTAAAAATTTATAATGTCCATAAATGGAACATAAATGGCACATATATAGATCCATAAATGTAACATAAATGGTAAATATATGAAACATGAATGGTACATATATGCAACATGAATGTCACATATATGGTTGCATATCTGTAACATATATGGCGATCCACCTAAAAAATCCATTTATGTGCCATTTTTTCGGTATATATGGATCCATATATGTGGCATTTATGTCTCATAAATGGGCCCATATATGGGCCATATATGTATTTAAATATATAAATGCCCCATTTATGTTCTATATATGTGTCATTTATATTTCATTTATGTGACATTTATGGACCCATATATACGTTTTGACTTGGGTTGGGTTTTATATCTAATGATTTATTTGGTTTGAAATTGCTTATGACAGTTGTGAAATAACAAAATTTTATGGTTGTACAAAAAATTAAAATGTAATTTTAGACCTCGTTTAAGATTAAATGATACAAAAAACTATACGGCCATCAATTTTGTTATTTTTGTTACATCAAAATGCTAAATCACTAATAAACGAATGTTGATGAACTTGAAGTTAAATAAATGTGTGAGAACGAATTGATTTCCACCCTTTGTACCCTTTTGCATACTTGTTGGTTAGACACAATTTATAAATTACCGATCGAAGGTCTGATGATGCAAAATGGTAAATTTCGTGCATAATCGTCTATTGTCTTTTCAGCGATCGCCTTTGTGAATGTATACGAATTCGGCCAGTTCCCGATGAATCTGGAAAAAAATTTTACTCCATTCATGCCCGCGTGAAAAGTTCTTGGCAATTCCTCACAGTTTTCTTTCAACGGAATAGCCCGGATCTTTTCACGCGGGTGAGCTTTTAGATATTGAAAAGTTTTTTATTGTGAAAAAATTGCACGAAATACTTTGAAAAAAAAAAAAAAATGGAAAACTTACTTTGTTGTTACTAAATCCTTGTCATCATTGTCCCATGTTGATTGTTTCTCAAATATTTCTGCCAAAGCAACGCATTCTTCATAATTTAATGCACCGTCATAAATTTGTTCGTCGATTTCACGTCTTACACAGTTACTGTATGCAGTAGATACATAAACACCTGCCTTCAAATTTCAATAAAAATGTCTTTGAAATTCCATTAAATATGTTTTGTTTATTCATCAATTTAATACATTAAAATATTAGAAAGCAATAAAATATAATTCAGAGGTAAAGAAATTTCATTTAATTTTATTATATAATTATTTTTTAATTGATTTTTCTAGATATTGTGATGAAAATCCGGTTAGTTTTGTTTGTTTATATACAAATTATATATATAATTTCTTGTTTTTTAATTTATTTACTAACATATATTTTCAAGGCACAGCCCCCTGTAAATATATTGTTGGGCCGAGCATATAAATATAAATATCAAGTTATGATCAAAATTTTACAAATTTTATACATTATGTTAATTTTAATCAATATTTTTTTATAAATCTACAATAAATGTTTGTCGCGAACTGATATTTTCTGATGGTTGGCTGAAGCTGTCTGACAAAAATCATTAATGCATGTTCCGATAGGGTGCTATACATTCGAACTTCTAATACTTACTACAAAGTAAAATTTTATTTTTCAAGTGTACACGTGTCACCCTTTTTCTTGTCATGCTACGTCATGACACGTCATGCAATTACTTGGTCAATGACGGTGATGACCGGTCTCTTTATAAATTGTGTGTAAATATCTAATGCGCACGTGCATCGGCATGAAGTGTTTTCTCATAAATTATCAAAACTGAAAATAAAAGTGAAAAAAAATAGCAATGCTTCGTGTAGAGGGCATCAAGAGCTCTCGTTAGAGTACCCACAAAGCAGGGTTTCACAATATCAAGAAAGTCAAAAAAATCATGAAAAAAAAACTCAAAAATCCATTTTTGAGTTTAGTTTTCATTAAAAAAAAATCAACTGTTGGACCATATTTCTATGTAGAATTCTGCGCTATTTCTATTTTCTTTGTCAAACACTGGAATCAATTGGGTATTGACAAAGTTATGACCGAAAATTTGCTTAAAAATAATTTTTTCAATGACGAAATTTTTACTTAAGATAGAGATTGGAACAGTTTTACATTATCATTTTATTGAATGGCTAGGAGGTTGGGTTCAGGTCCTAGTTCCTCGTTCAAAATTTTGCTAACTGTCAAAACAAACTCGCCTGTCAAAAAATAAAAAGCTGACGCATGAACTTAGTCAAAAGTCCAACTTGCTGCTAACTTCCTCCTTCAATCAACTTCATAAAGAGGGATATTATAATAGCATTAAAAAAAATATAAAATGAATGTGAAAATGAAAAGTGATCACTTATCGCTTTCATATATGAGGGGGATTATACATAAATGCGTCCAAAATTGAAACATCGTTTGAAACTTACTTTGAAATTTTTCATCTGCGAGCACAGGTCAACTATGTACTTGACACTTATGACATTTATTCGGATAGCCTTTGCTAGTGTTTCATCGAATCTTGTGGTAGCTGCCATATGAAAGACTATCGACACCTAAAAATTTGTACAATAAAATTACGTTTATAGGTAAAAACCATACGAATGGCACGATGCATTTGGTTTGTATATGCACCTCTTGAATTAATTTTTCACGGTCCTCTTCAGACAATCCCAATTTGGGAAGTGCACAGTCCCCTTGAATCACAGCTAATTTTTCTTTAAAATTAGGTTGTTGCTCTAAAAGTACACTAAACACCTGCAAAATTCATTAAAGTTCTTTATTGTCACAGCATAAAGAATTAGCGTGACGAGCGATGTGTTGCTAACAAACTTCCATTAAATCAAAATAATGAATTTTAATGAACAACGGCAATATTATATTATTACACTTGAATTAAATAGGAAGAATAAATATAGTGGCGCACTTTTTTTTAATGATATTAATAATAATATTATATAAACAATTTGTATAAAATTGTCTATAAACGATGCCATTGTTCATGCACATCGTTTTTTATAATTTAAATATAACATTTTTATTCATTTATGACATTTAATCTCGAATACAATGTACAATTTTTCCACGACAAGAATCGCAACATATTGTGACGTAAGTATAGTGAATCATAATTAGAGAAAAAGAACATTTTTCCCACGGACGAAATAGTGGACGAATTATTGACTCTGAATGACTCTGACTGACCAAGGCATATTTTAAAATTTTGTAATTTTCGATGAGAATTATTTAAAAAGAGGTTTATTGGAGTGTTTTGTGATTTATTACAAAAAAAAAATTTGCAGTTTTTCATAACGTTTTTTTAAGGTTCAGGATGGTACGTATTAACAACATAACTTTCTTATTGAATCACTAATGAAAAAAAAAATGAATTTATGAATAGCCAAAAAATCTTATTTTAATAAAATTTTTTTTATCGGAGTTTTTAAAAAATTTCGATTGAAAAAACAGTCTGGGTCTGATCAGACTTGGTAATAGTCCTGATTAGATCTAAATATATAAAATTTTATAAAATTTTATCTAATTTTACATGATCAGACAAAATTTTGTTGAATTAGATTCTTTTTCAGGTCTGATGAGACCTGGACTTTTTTTCTCAAGCTCTTATTTTAATCTAAAAAGTTAACAAAATGTTACCTTTTCTGAAATTAATTTTTGTAGACGTTCCTTTGTCGAGACATTTTTCTTCGGCCGTACGAGCAAATATACTTTTTTTACTCCATTACAAGTTCGAAGTATTTTTTCGAGAAGTATTTTTCCCATAAAACCAGTACCACCTGCATGATATAAGTAAGTGTAAAAACGTAGATATTTTAATAAAGTAATTTAGAATGTATATAATAATTAAATTTAATAATTATATTAACCTGTTACAAAAACAGTTTGGCCATCGTAGAATTTTTGAATTTCTGACTGAGGTTCCGCCATGGTTATCACTAATGTATGTGACGATTAGTTCGTACTGATAACCGAACTCCGACTGGCGGTTTTAGTACACGAAATTGTCGGCATTCTTAAAGTGCAACTAATTGATACTTCACATTGTCTGAAGTACTGAATATTGAAATCTTTTGCCAAAGGCAAACAAACAGAAATGAACAAACCAGTCATGATTACAAATTAAGGGGAGAGCTCAAGCCTTGTCATACTTTCAAAACGAGTTCAGTTTGTGAGCCAACATTTGAAAGTATCACAAGGCTTGAGCCCTCCCCTTAAATCATCATAGAATTTTTAATCGGGCTGAAAAACCAGGCCCGACCAGGAAACCATGCAACCAGATAAGGAATTCCTTAGCGCCAAGCCGGGAATCCTGTTTAACCCGGCCAGGGCCTGGTCAGGATTGCCGTTTTTGAAGATTAATGAACACAAAATTTATTAATTAACTGATATATACTAATTTTTTTTGAAACCATTCAAAACTGAGATTTCTAATGGAAAAACCAGATTCGATGTTAGAGGATTCGAACCCAGGCCTGCCGAAGTGATAGAACACTGTCTTATCCACTGGTCTATGAGTACATTCCAGTCTATTGGGAAATTCACTCATACGATGAATGTGTATCAAAAATATAGAAAAATATGTTATTAATTATAGATTTAGTTATATAAATTATTAATTGCAAATTAATTAATTAATTATTTTGATTTGAATTAGTGAACGAACTCACGTAATTTATATAAGATAAATAAATCTTTATTTAATTTAATTAAATTAAAAAAACGAAAATGGAATCCCAAAATGGATGCTGTGCAAACTTCCGTTTTATATTTATTTGACTTGAAAAACTTCACGGGATGGTATACTTAGCTAATTTTCAAGTTTCTCCACTCAAGTTTCCCCAAGTATTCTTCACTCTTGTCAAGGGTTAAACGGAGACACCTGCAAAGGAGCCCCTGGTATTGTTGCACCGCACTAATTGACTTGTAAAATGTTACAGGG